>JAPZDV010000017.1:5163533-5254343 GCA_029814665.1 Acanthurus lineatus | reverse complement strand
CCCTCTTGATCAGCCCAAGATGTGGCCACCCCCCCACTCCTCTCTTTGGAGCCTACCTCCCTTGGCACTGAGTAATGAAAACAATTAACATCTCTAATTACCATACTAAATCAGCGCTCAACACGCTACGCATTGATTTGATAGACTGCCTGAGTTACGAGCTGCTCCCAATCGAACAGCGCACCGCATAAAAGACTTTACTGCAAGGCGATTGAGCCTGCCAGCCACTCGCAGGGTAAATAAATCTCGAGAGTATGGGCACAGAGAGCCCTGTCATCAACTCGAAAAAGTTCCAAGGGGACACATGCATCTGGCAAATGCCCGCAGCCTCCGCGATGTCCAAGTGCTGAAGCTAATTGCGACGAGGTAATGGCCTAATCAGTCAGTATAAATCCAGCTCGGTGGCATTCATCACCGCCGCAGATGATATTTGTAAATACCACGTTTGCTGATGAATCCAGGTATCTGTCATGTGTCTCGGCTGAGCCCGGCTGATAGGAGCGGGTTTTTGTATTCGGCGCTGCTGACGGGGGAGACTCGCAGCAGGAGGCTGAACGATACATGCTGAGCGCCAGCCCAGAAAAACATAAAAAGACCCCCCTCCAAAAAAAAAAAAAAAATACACCTGCCTGTCATGGTGCTAAATCTGCAACACTCTTTGGCCATCAGATTCAGCCGAACGTGAAACGCTGGAACCCACATCCACGACCAACAACCAACTAAAACAGAGCATCTATGTTTAACAAGCGACTTGGCTGTGTTTTATTAAAAGAGCACCAGTGTTTTATTAGGCAGATAACGTGCAGAACAAGATAAAAAGGGGGCCTTTTCATCCTCATTGTGTGTCTGAGCCACTGGAGGACAAAGAGAGGAAAGGATGAAGAGAAAGAGTCAGCGAGGGAGAAGGATGGAGGCAGGAGGAAAGGGCCAAGAAGTCGAGTGTGAGGAGCATCTCCCTCCCTCCTCCCTCGGCTTTTTTTTCCTCTTTCTCCTGATGTGTTTTGTGGAAGATGTACCAGTGACAAGAGAAATGTTAACTGGCCTGTACTTTGGAATAACAATACCAAACGCTGGCAGGCAGATAGCTGGTGACAAAGCTTCCCCCTGACGGAGGCACCCAGAAGAGGGGATGAAAAAATGAGGCTGCGCCTGTCCTCCCAGCGTGACCCAAACCTCGCCTCTCGACGGGCACAAACACACACCAGAGCTGCAAAACAAATAACACAAATAGCTGCATGCCCCAGTGACTTTTTTCCGAGACAAATGCACGGAGCGTGAACACCTACGTGCCTGCAAAAACAACCAAAAAAAAAAAAAAAAAAGTCAACACCTCTCCACCTGAGTTCCATATCTCTTGCTTTTGTTGTCTCTGATCAGATGCAAAACGCAGTGAAAAGGATTAAGCTGCCTGCCGCCGCCGCGCGAAACACGCACAGCACGATATCTGGTCCTGCATCACATCTGATCTTAATAATAGGAAGGTACTCAACAAAAGCATGACCCCCACTGATCAATCCTAAAAAAAAACAAAAAAAAACACTGAGAATGCATACATGTTCACGAATGTACCACCTCACATGCGGCGCAGCTAGCAAAGATAACAGGAATAGACAGTAAACATGACTGATGTCCGCTCATTTCCCTCTGGGGATAAAAGAGCCCGGGAGTCCCGCTGCGACTTCGACCAAAAGGAGGGGAAAAATCATTGGATTACTGTATGGAGCAATCGTATGGTGTCCCCAACTCCTTTGGGAAGGGAATACAAATAAGGCTACAAAGGAAAAAAACATATTGACAAAGATATTTATGGAAAAGAATGTAAAGAGCAGCGACTCCGGAGCTTCTAGAGGAGACCTGAATGCCACTTTCAATCACAAGCAACACCGTATTAAAAATGTCAAACAATACTGAGCGGAGAGGTCGTTGGGAAATACATCTATGGGATGTTTTATTCTGATATGAGAAGTGTGTGCTGTGTATGCATGCAGAGGGAGGTGGGGAAAAAAAAGGCCATAAATCTTCGAAGTTGTTTGGTGAGTCCATGCTGTACTCTGCCTGCGAATCAGGACTCCACAATGAGATTCATGAACTGGTTGACCTGAATTTTGTAATTTAATTTAGGAAGGTCCCTCCTGAATGTTATTATAACATAGGTGATAATGGCTGTCCTTTATAATAATACATTAAACACAGAGTCGAGGTTTGCTTCATGAATATAAACATACTTAATATGACTGATTAAATGTGAGTGTTGCATCAGAAATTGACCAATTGCTAAGTCCCCCTCCCTTCCTGAGTTTAAAAATATGTGTTGCAGATTTACTTCTAAATTTTGCAGTATTTTTTGGGAAGAAGCGAGCGTCTCATTTTAAGCTGATGACCATGGATTTTGTTGGCTGAGATACAGTTGCTAAAACTCCTGTTTAGCCATTTAATACTAATGACATGCCTTAAATAATGCTAGGTGCTATGGCGGATCTAAAAAGGAAACTACCTGACGTTTACATGCTGCACATGAAGAGGCTGAAGGCAGGCATTAAAATGGGTCTGCATTAGCATAATAACACAAATGGCTTTATAAGATCATTAAATTATCATTAAATTAAAAATGAAGAGGGATAAAATACCCCTGTTTAGTCTAACTACCTCAGCAAAATAGTGGATAGTCTGTGATTTGATTTGCCCATAATAGGTGGGAGTCTGACGCTGGAAATCATACAAGAGAGCCTTTGGATGAGTAAAATGGAGGGGCTTTTGATAAAAGAAACAGCCAAGTAAACAGCCTGAAGCAGTGGAAAAAATGTTGGCTCCATAAAGCCAGCGGCAGCATAAAAAAATGCCAACCCCACACAAACAGCTCCATCAACAAACAATATCATAAAAAGAAATTTCATTGAGGGATGGAAGGTGGACTAGATGAGGGAAAAGATAACGGAAAAACCGTACCAATCGTCTTTTGATAAGAGCTGTCGCTGGTTTCCAGCAGGTGGAAAAAAAAAAAAAGTTGACACAATCTTGTTAGTGATAAAAAATGGAGTGTATAAAAGCATAAACATGGCGGTGAAAATCAAAGGGTCAAAAAATGGCTCCTTATATAGAATTTTGATGTATGGAGAATCGACTCATCGGTCTGTTTTATGGACACAAACTGCTATTTCAGGTTCATTTGTCCTCCCGATGCAAGAAATATGACAGACCACGGCTGCAAAAGCGATGGCTCTAACTGTCCACCCCTTCATCACCATCCCTCCCACAAGCCTCCAGAACAACAGCTGTATTGGAAATCATCCAGCAAATCAAACCAGCCCCTGTGTTTGTTTTTGATGGGACGCAGGTGCCGGGAACACAATCCGATCCCTGCCAGACTCGATATCCGTAATAGACTGAAACAACAGACGATCATAGACGATGAAACAGCCGCATTATGTTTGTCCTTGTCACATCACATCAGTCTGGATGGTGCTGACTAGAGAAGAGGCTGTTTTTTTTTTGTGTTTTGTTTTTTTTTTTCATATGTGAGCTTCGTCTGCGGGTGTCATGCCAGGGGTGGCTGGCGCATCATCAAAGCATGTGTGTTTGAGTGTGTGCTCGCTCTGGAAAAGTAACTTTCATATTGATAGAGAAACTGAGGGGATGTGTTTTTGTGGTTTTGGGATATTTTACAAATTTTCTTCACAGTAGGAAAATGTTTGAAAATGTTCTTTTTTGTGTGTCTGAGCTCCACTTAAAGCTTGTTAACAGAGAGTTTATGGTGGCTTTGATGAGAACAAATACATCAAGTAACTGGTTACAAAATACAAATACTAGCTTATCAAATGTATCAAATTTAAATACAAAATACTGGTATGAATATATGTATTCAAATACATTCAAAATATAATTTATTTGTACCTTTTAACATTTATGCTCTCATTTTTCTATTGCCTTACTAGCATGCATATTACTGGCACTGCCTCTTTATTAGTCATATTAAAGCACCTATTAATAGCTTATTCCAGGGTTTGAGTATTAACGATATCTTATACTACGACTACTCATATTAACAGTTTATTATACTTATTATTCTTAAATACTTAAGAAAGATCTTAAATATGGTATTTTTTACTTAAGAATTTTTTCTCAATTATACTTTTACTTACCTAAAAAGATCAGAGTACCTTTTCTATTAATAAAAGAGGCCATATTTGGGTAAATCTATGACTGTCTGAACCATAATAAGCACTTGGAAGGGCACGGAGAGGCGCTTTATGATGCAACAGTGGTATCAAAGAAGTCAATATGGATGTTTTGTTCATTTTTCTCTTGTAAGTGACTTAATTTTATTTGATTACAAAGACATATTAGTGAGAAAACTAAGAAACAAATGCTTGATACTCAAAAAGGCAGCCTCAGGTTGGGTTATCCCTTTAACAGGAGCTCCATATCAGTCACACACTGTATAAGAGCAGGAGGATGATCGGCCTAACCCCCAACTCCACACCTCATCCAAAATTAGAGTGTGGAGTGGATTTCAAAATGGCCTGTCATGTTCAGCGCGCAGGGGGGAAAGTTAAAAGCAGACTGGTTGCACGCTGACGCACAAATCCCCCTAACGCTTGTTTACTGTACAATCTGTACGGTTGCCGAGCAACAGAGGAATCGTTCGAGTGCCTTGCCCCTTCACAATGGCCAAAGTTGCAGCAGATCATTAAGAGTGGATGATCGCAAGTACAGACACATGGCCACGTGCTTACAAACACACACACACACTGTGGATTGTGTTTTGTGTCCTGAGTGTCTGTAACCTTGGTGTGTGTGTGTTTTTTTTAGCGTGCCCTCGCTTCTCTTGCTGAACGCCTTGTTTTCTCTCAGTCCTTGGTGCTGTGGCAGTCCAATTGTCACACAAGCCACAAGGACAAGAGCACACGACAGCTCAGATTGCATCCTTTCTATCTACAGTTGGGCGGGGGGGGTAAAAAAAAAAAAAAAAAAAGATATTTTTTGTGCGGCGAGAAACTTAAAATCCACCTTGAAATGTGCAAAGCTTTAAAGGAAAGCTGAGAAGAAGGTAAAAGAAAAAAAAAACAAAACCTTGAGCCAAGTCGATGCGGCACAAATCAAATCAACATTTCAAAAACTTCACTCCAAAAAAAAAATTTTTTAGAAATTGATTACTCTGCCTTCCTGTGGCTTCATAAATTGGCTCCGGAGCAGAGGGTGAAATCGTGTTACAATTAGTCTTGTGTAGAGGTGGGCCCAGCTGCTGCAATATGAACCTTGGTTTATGAGAGCAGCTGTGACCAGAATGGGGAGAGAATATTGAGAGACTCCCACCAAGCCTTCACCTATTGGAGGAATGTCTAAAGCCAAGGGGTTCAAGAACAAATAACCACTATAGCAACATCGATATCTGCCAAGTATTGATCTACCACCACCTCTGGCTCTCTTGGGTGGAATAAACAAGCAACCTCGGCTCCTTCTCTGTAAACTGCAGGTATTTTTTTTTATTTTATTTTGACTATCTATATCTGAGTTTTGTGCGTAAACACAAAATCCATGGCTGAGCAGGTAAGGTTTTCAATATAAGAGATGTTATGTGGCTGCATAAAGGAGACACAATAATATACAGGACAAATGGAACATACCTTGGTGTCTCCTCTCCCTCCCCAGCCCTCCCTCTCCCCCCCCTTCAGTTATTCAACAGCTGACAGTGTCCAGCAGGTGGCTTGTTTGGCGGCGCGGTTTGTGTGCTTGCATGCACAGTTTAAAAATACCTTGACCCTGACACTTGCCCGAATGCTCCTCACATAGCAGAGATAATCCACCGGGTGCCCCAACTGTGCTCTTTCATTCCAGCGAGTGCCTGGTTCGTACATAACACGCACACAAGTTTGGAACCGGGTGGGAGGTTATTTCAAATTTGAGCAAAAATGCAGCCAACAGTCCAATTAACCTGCAGTCTGATCTATTCAATTCAAGTAGAATCACACATGTCAGATATCATGTGAGAAAAACTCAGGGCAGAGTTGAATTTATTGCTTGGAATGGAGTCCATTTTGGTATGTACGCCTGTTAAAAGTCCTTTGCTATCTTGAATTTTCCTTTCAGTTAAAAAAGATTTACTTAGATATCATTATTTTAAAAGAATCAGGCTGCTACTTTTAATTTGTATTCTGTTAAAAGGGCGAAAAGGCTGAGAGGGGAAGGCTTTGATAAGATTCAATCCCTGACTTTCATGTGATTAAAGCAGCTTGAGTACAAACTTTCACATGGTGCCTGTACATTATTAAGGTTTGATATGAATTAAAAACGCAGCCACATTTTAAGGCTTTGTTACAGTTTGACTATTTTATAAGGTGTCATCATCTGTGCTTTTTGGAATGGAGCCCTTTATCTGTAGCTGCATTATTAAGCGACGCCTACTTTGCCAAAGTGTGCAATTCCACACATGTTAAATAAATTCTGTTATGTCCATATAGTGCTGCATACTAAGTGCATGCAAAAACCTTTATAGACTAGATCCTTCATACCCTGCAACAATATAAAGGAATTCAACTCAACTAATAACTATTTGAGAGTGATTTCATTCATTGGGACAGATGGGATTTGTAGGAGTTCAACTTGAAGGCAACAAAGCTTAGATCTTAAAGTTACACCAAATAGAACAGAGAAATGTTTAGCAGCATCTACTGAATCCAAAATCGGGCACACAACACAAGACCTTGGGTTTGCATTTTAGCATTCCAAACAAGTTTTAGACATCCAAGACAAAATCCCACTAAATCAGGGCCAACAAGGTGAGCGCTGCAGCTTGTTAAGTCTGATCAGGCTGGAGAGGAAGTTCGAAGCATTCTTTGAGAAGCGCTTGATGTCTGTGATGACTCAGACATTTGATTGTGTCAGAAATGAGATATGTAAGCTCAAAGTGAGGAGAGTGATTGTACGCTGCAGCCAACAGAGGACTTGAGATATAAAAGAGGAGGCGGAAACTTTGAACTGACCTTTCAGACCATCCTTCAAGTTCCAGCCTTGTTATTATTGTTATTTTTTAAGATTTTTTAGATGTAGCTGTGCTCCAATAACTTTAATTAAGGGAAGAATATCACAAAATGAAATCTAAATGATACATTTTTCAAAACACTTATTCATCTTTTTGCTCAAGGGTAAATAAATACAGTAAATATACAGTTGCAACCACCTGCAGGTCAACTTAGCTTGGAATAAACATTGACACAGTTCTCCAAAAGCAACATCTTGTATTTTTTCTGTTCAACCATCAAAAAAAACTAAGTTTAAATAGTTGGGTTTTGCTATTTCTTGACCTTGGGAGTTTGGAAAGAGCTAGGCTAGCCGTTTCTGATATAGGATAAACTAACTGGCAGCTAGCTAGTTGCAGCTTCATGTCTACTATATTACTTTGATTATTTATTTTAAGAACTAGCAAGAACTTTTAGCAAGAAATTAGACAAATTTCCTTTACAAAACTACTTGTAAAAGAAACCTAAAGGTTTGAAGTGCTTTTTCTTTGAGCTGTATCAACTTGCTGTTTTCTGGCAAACTACCAGTAGTATTGAGTCAGGTGTTTTATGGGGGAAAAAAGCCCTTACAGAGGTCTCCTGCAGCCATGTAAAATCACAATGTTCGAGCCTGGTTCCTGCTGCAGCTGTGACACTTTGCGGTGACAGTGAGTGGTGCTCTGTAAGCACTTAGCAAGGCAGGTCCTCGACATCTACCTCCTCCAGCAACAATGGAGGTTTGCGGGGAAGAGACAGCAAGACAGGCCGCCGATGTCTATTTCAATGCCCCGTGATAAACAGGCTGACAGCGTTGTCGGGGCGGGTGCGCCCTCATTGCCTTCCTGTTCTCCCTATCTCAGCTCCTGCGCTCCGGCGAGGTGACGGGTCCGCAGCTGTGTGTGACACATGTGGAGTGTATCTGTCACAGGACAAAAAAAAGGCAATCGGTCCTGCTATCCACCCCAATATGGAGCCACTTTTCATCTTGTTGTCACCGGCACAAGGAGGGTCGTGATCAGGGAAAGCCGCCTCCGTCCTCTGCACACATGACATATCAAACACTCCCTGTTATTTCTTTTTTTTCCCTTTCATTTCAAGCTTCTTTACTTTAGTTTTCTTCTCAGCAGAGTCGTGAGGAGGTAGAGGCTTACCATGGAGAGTGGGAGCAGGGAAGACTGGCTTAAAAAGTAATGTTACCATCAGGGAGTGTAAATTTGTATTCCAGTCAGCAGAATTTAGACTTCAATATCAGCTTTAATATGAGAAATTTTAATATAACAAGATAAAATTAAGAGCGCACAGAGTATACAGCGACATTTGTCCTTTAATAACAGCACTGACACACAAGAGCATGTGTATTGTGCTGCTGTGTGATAACCCCGTCCTTGTATGCATGCCTGCTGCATGTATGACGCTGCCGGAGCTTTAGCATATTACTGAGGAGCCACAGATAATGAGGCAAAATAAAAAAATGGAAATGGAGACAGCAACTAAGAAAATATGAGAGCAGGTGCAAGGCTGCCCACCTCTTCTGCTTCAGGAAAACACGACACCCTCCTGACCTCTGTCTGAGACAGAGTGGGGAGGTGTGTGTGTGTGTGTGTGTGTGTGTGTGTGGCAGCGGCAGTGGCAGTGACTCACTCAAAAACGAAACCATAATTTTTATTGAAAACATTTTCACAGCAGCTGGCCTGGGCTGGCTCCAGGGTTTATTTTCTTGGTTTTGTTTTTTTAAACCCAGTGTTTTTTTTGTCAATTGCCATTTTTGAGCATCCTGTGAGTCACAAGCGATGCATAAAGGAGAAAGTTAAGTAAGTGTTTTAGCAATAAGATGTGTTTTCATTTCAATAAATGTCCATTTTTTGTTCATTTTAACCCCCTTAAGCCTTGATTTTCTCAACTCCGTCCGTGCTGCTCGGCCGTAGAGAAAGGCAGGCGGCACATCAGCACGTCATGTGTGGACCCTGTCGCATTCAGATCCAGATCCCCCCCACGAGCACCAGGGGGGGAAAAAGAGAAGGGGTATCAAAGGCTCAGCAGATTAGGGAGAGGGAGGACGACAGGAGATTCAAATCAAACACACTCCTACTGACGAGTGGGGGAGGACAGGAGGGGGAGAGGGGGGAGGGTTTGTGTTACCAGCTTTCGGCGTGTTCGGTGCCAAGTTTGTCTCTCTGTATATTGTTCTCTCTCTCTCTTTATCTCCGTTTCTCTCTCTCTCTCTCTCTCTCTGTTTGAAGCCACAGTAAACACAGGTGTTTTTGCCTTTCCTCCAGGGGGGCCCCCCCCTCAAACTCTTGGCGGGATACCGGAGCGACTCCTGCAAAGTTCTCATCTTAGTTTTTACCGCCGCTGTTTCTGCGCACCACCTGTCTGTGTGCCCCCCGCAAACTCCCCTGCCACACACACACACACACACACACACACACACAACACTTTAACAGTTCTACTGTTTGTGTGACTTATTAAAATGTCTTTTACTGTCCAGCTGTCCCAACCTGGGAATGAGAGACTTGTGGTTGCCTTCAGCTGTTAATACACACTCACAACAAAGACTAATGGTGAGCAGTTGGAGGTTTTTTGCCCTGGCCTTTGCCTAACAGACATAGAGGCTGCCCAAACCATCTGATTGGTGGAGCTTTTAAAGGAAGTGTGTAAAATAATTCAGTATTTTGGAAATTTTGTTTATTGATTCATGGTTGAAAGTTAGAAACATAGATTTATATCACTCTCATCTGTGCTTGTTGAGTATTAAGAAACAGCCGGTAGCTGGTTAGCATAGCAGAGCTTAGCATAAAGGTCCAAATCAGGGGAAAACAGCTAGCCTGGCTCTGATACTGGCTAACTTTTAACTTGAAATTGATAATCACATTTCCTAAAATGTCAATGTTTCTTTAAGTTAGAAAAAGAAGTAACTGGGTCAGTAGAAGTGTGTGACTTAATGTTGTTGGGGTAGAAAAAGATCATTTTATATATATGTGGTTATGATATCTTTGAAATGAAAGTGAAGAAATGGTCTTTTTTCTTGTTTGAAACTATATTTTTGGTGACTGAAACTTTATTTCATGCCTTAAACAGTGTCCTATTCCGAATTGCTGTGGTTTTTGACTGCAAAGGCAGCATAAAATCACAACACAACACTGTCGATCTGTCTCTGAAAAACTAAACACAATGTTCAGCACACAACACTGAATCCTTTGTGAGGGCATAATAACCAGTTACGACACGTTACTTGCCGGCCTGACATACAGTAGATAAAACCAAGTAATAAAATGCAAATTGTTCCCCCTTTCTGGTTGAATAACACAAGCCTTTACAGTTTCCCTTCCACCTTTTTTAACCAACGCACCCCCTTGATTTACTGTATATGCTTGCAATTGCTTTATGCCAGAGCCATGCCAAGTTGGGAAAGGGGTTATCCAAGGGCTCCAACTGTGTGTGTGCACGTTCAGGTGCCAGCGCTGAGGCTTGGCACTAAGAGAGAAGTGCCACCAAGAGGGGCAGGTGCAGTGGGGCATTGTCCATCTGGCCATAGTGGGCAGGACAGGTGCTACCTGTCAGCAGTTAGCAAGAAAGACGGAGTTACTTAACGCAGCTTATTGTTCAGAGCTGGAGTACAGTAATGTGATGTATAATTGAGAGGCAAGAATCCATCCGAATTCCTCAGAAAGCCATATAATGAAAAGGTATGTACTCTGTCACATGTGTTCATGTTTATTATCCTCGTGAAAGCTCTCTCTCTCTCTAACAGACAAACAAGCAAATAAACACAAGCTGCCGCGCTTATGCCCATGAATACATCCAATACAGATGTGCACACACACGCATAAACCACCTCATTACTTCGTCACTGTCAGCCCGACAGATTTTCTCCATTATCTGTAGAGATAAGGGAAACAGGCAGACAGCAGAGAGTTGTTAGCCAGCGCTTGGTGAGCTCGTGGTGAACCTGTTCGGCCTGGAACAGCAGAGCTCAACATAAACTGGACACCAAATTGCCAATCAGCAAAATAATAAAACCCCTACTCCTGCTGGCTCACACACACCTGTATACTCACTTTCTCAGCCTCTGCCCTGTTTGTGTTAATTTGTGCATCACCTCTCCATTAGGTGGGAGCTGACGTGGCATCTCTCCGCCTGCGAAACAATGTTGATACTCATCATCGCTGCTAACAGATTTCATACTGGACCGCTCTTAACATGGACAGCCAGTTTGCCAGAGTTATTTTCTCACTCCATTATGTTGCAAATAGAAAACAACTGTGTGAAGTGAGTGTTTGTTACACAATGCACCGCTGCTACAAGTGAGTTGGCAGCAGTCATGCATTGTTTTGACTGCCTGTCTTTTCCAGGCTATTTCCAGGAGTGCTTTAAGCTGAGCAACAGTCAACCTGAATGGTGCCATGAATACATTTTTGACGGCCTGGTTCGCCAGATGCTTTGCAAAAAAAAAAAAAAGGCGTCGTCTCCGACTCGCACCGCGGCGCTAGCTCTCAATCTATCTTTCAGGGGACAGGAGCAGACGCAGTGCTATCACTGTGTATCATTTCTGCCCCACATCCATCAGCGAGCTGCTGTTTGCTAACCGCCAGTGAGCGCCCGGTGAGAGCACGCAGCACTTCCCCTTCCACTTGTGTGCGGCAGGCAGTGGCAGCACGGCAATTTGCCTCTGATTGTTTCCCATTTTCCCTCGGCGAGTTCAAGCTCAGATGCAGGCGGAGAGCGGGGGGGAGGGGAGAGGGGGGGCGGATGCAGGGAGGATGGTTAAATGGAGCACATACACTAACATTCGCATGCAAACCCAGACCGAGTTGCCCTCGCACACACGCACAGAGGTGGAGGCCGTGCTCCGAGAGGCTGTTTTTTCATTGTTATTATGACTGGGTCCACAGAGTTGAGCGCTAACACCGCTGACCTCGACAGCAGGTCACCATTACAGGAGGAAAAAAGGTGTGTGTGTGTGGGTGGGTGAATGTGTGTGTGTGTTAAGATTTGATCTTGTTTTTCAGGAGCGCCGACCGCTGCCGTGCCCGTGCCTCGGCGTTTGCACAATCACTCATCCGTCTGCGCGGCAGAGCCACGCAGACCAGCTATTTCTGCTCAGAGTCATAACCATCACCATCACCGTCAACATTACCTCCTCCATTACTCCCCCCACTTCAACTCAACACTACCCAAAAATCTCTCTCACTCTCTCTGTCTGTCACACACACACGCACACACACACAGGGTTTGCTTTTCTGCAGGTCAGAGTCGAGTCCCAGAAGTGTGGATTCATTGGCAGGCGGTGTGAATAACAGGAATCGCAGGGAATACTAAGTCCAAAAAGGGGCCGGTGGTATGCACTCACACACTATACATAGAAACACGGCCAAGGTCTGCGCTCATTTCACCGCTGATCCGCGTGCTCCGCTAACGAGAGGACACTTAACAGGCTGCAATGGCAAAAATTTTTATTAACAGTTCATGAGTCATTTCGTTCCAAAATTAAGCTCAAATGACGCTTACTACTACAAATTGACAGCTAGCACACAATTCAAGACAAATGCAGCATCTTAGGATCCTCCGCCTGATAATATGATAACTCTTGGAATGAGTAATTGCTCTATATTTCAACGATACTGGATTATAAATTAAATTAGTTGAATAATTAAACTTCAGGTACTTCTTACACTCACTAAAATGAATATGTGGTACATGTTTGTGATGTATATTCACTAGCAGGGATCAACGCTAAAGCTCTGCTAATGCTGCTATGCAGGCAGCTCGCCTGTTTACGGGCTTTTTTACAACACTAATCCACTTATTAATTCATAATGGGAGCAGTAATTCCTTATCAGAGGATTAACTTGAAGCACCTAACACTATGCATGTATCAAATGAGAGCAATGGCTGGTTTCGCTATCAAGGCCTTGGACAGAAACAAGTGTGGGCTAAATATAAGCAAGTGCCCAGTCCGGCCATGACCTCTAGTAACCCTTATCTCTGCAGTAATAGTGGTGGAATAAATTGTCAGCATGTTTGCTAAATTAAACTGGAACCTTTTTTTTCGGGGCCTCTCCGTTGTGGTCCAGGAGTGGGCTTTGTTGTCCCGATAAACGCAAACATTAGATGCCAGGAGTTTTAAATGATGCCATATGGGAGGATATCTCTGAGTCTGTGTGTATGAGTAAGAGTGTGTGTGTGTGTCCACAGTCGCAGCAGCAGCCAGCCCAGCTAGACTCTTTCAAGTCGACAGCCAAATAAAGTTAAAGGCAGTTAGATAGTGAGAGAGGCGCACTGCCAGAGGTCACACCGCTTTGGATGATAATCTGTCTCCTTTTTTTTTTTTTCCTCACAGTTTTTCAACCAACCACCTTAAATGGATACAACTCACGTCCAAGTTATTTATATCCTGAACACAATGGAAAAATATTCTTGCTTTGACGGGATTAGTGACATCTGAGGACAGATTGGAACTCACTTTTTTTCCCTTTAAACTGCTGTTCTGCTGTATTTAACCATAATAAAGACTTACTTCTGCTTATGGTATTACAGCAGGGCTCACTATTCCTTGTTAGCATTCTGCTGATTATTACAGAGATTTATCAAGTAATTAGATAAGAAATAATTTGGCTTAATAAAGAAAAATATGTTTAACAAAGAAAACGATTCAGGTCTTTGAAATGAACAACTAACTGGTTTCCTTTTAACAAAAAATCAACACGTTTAGCGTTTAAATTGCACACAATAATATTTTCTGTCAAAAATAAACCCATTTAGTGCACTTAAGAGCCATATTACATTCTGCTATTAAGAGAAAAGATTGTATGAAATGCAAAAATTAAATTAAAACAGCTGAATATCACACTGTAAGCTCATTAGATTAGCTAAAGCACATTGATTTGTACATTTCTGTTTAACAACTGTCCTCCTCACTGTATTCAAACTTAACCCAAATGTATACTTGCTGTAATAACACAATGTGATTTTTTGCTTTCTGTATTTTATGCATCAATAAGAGAGGGGTAAGTGTGTGTGTGCATGATGGGGGTCATGCTTTTGTGTGTGTTTGCGGAACTCTGACGCACTTGCTTTACTAAATCATGTAACTTTAGCTTTTAAAGAAAATGTTTCATCCCTAAAAACCACAGAAAGTGTTTTTTTATGGTTTGTTCAGCCGTTTCTCTGTTTTATTTTTAAGTTTTCTCTTTATGTGTCATGTTCTGTTACAATTTCTGTCTGTCTGTCTGTCTGTGTGCTTTTCTGTCTTGTTCATTGTTGACAGGAAGTTGGTAGTTGTCACTTTTCCCTTTTCAGCTTTTCCTCCCTAATGAATCGAAGTTTGTGATTCACTTTCAATCTTTGTCAGTCTGTCCGTCTCTGTTCTTCATCCTGAGTTTGCTACCCATGTCATTCTGGTTTGTTGTTCAGTTTTTGTATTTCTCTGTTGTTTTAGATTTGCCTCAGTTTGTTCTCTTAGTTTTTGTCACTGGGTATCTCGGCTTTACATTATTTAAACTTACCTTTTATTCTTTAACCTGCCTGACTTGGTGTCTTTTCTTTTGATAACAAAACTATAACAGAAAGGAGAATAAAAAGTAGTTGATTTCTTTCTAAGAGTTCTGAACTAATATTTCATAAAATAAATTTTGGGTTATACAAGAGCAATTAGTGGAAACAAGCTCCGACATCCTTGATAATAGCCAAACATGCTGATGTCTGTGATTGTCTGTGTATCCCACGGTGAGTCCGCTCAGCAGCATTACACTCTTAAGATGATAAGTGTTGTAAGATAAAGAAAAAGAACAAAATGAGATGTACATTTTGCACCTAAGGGGACATTTGAAGCATGAAAAGGTGGTGCAGTTGTTAACAGTGATCCCTGTGGTGTGTATTAGCAGTGTGATGAGGTTAATCTGGATGGATACTTTGCTGGTCTTTTATCTGAATGTTACACACACGCAGGTGCAACATCTGAGTGGTTCACTTGTTGTTGCAAAGGTAATGCAAACAAGTTAAGAGAAAACAAGGCGAGATACAAGGAAACTGATGGATGCTAATGGATTGTACGCCAAGTGATGTTTGGGTTTACTTGGAAACATTTTTTCACAGGGTTCACAGTTCATTCAGTACAGCTGTTAAGTGTGCACTCAACTGCTGGATCGCTGGTGAGGAAAATACAGGAGATAATCAGGTAAATATTGGACTTTTGGGCACACAGTGCAATTGTTTTAGAGCTAGAAAATGCTTGGAATATACATCACAAGCTGTTTAGACGCAGTAGATGTACATTGTAAGATTTTTTGACTGATTTGGAAAAGGACTGCAATGGAATGAAAAAGGTCAAGTTGCTGTTATTCTCCGAATTTGGCCTGAAAGGGCTCCAACTGATTTATGTTTTTTTAACAGAATGAATCTTTATTTTCTTTTGTTACAACTTTAGTCTTGGGAAATAGTTAGAAATGTCCATCACAGCCCAAGATGACGTCTTTAACTGACTTATTCTGTCCAATCAACAGTCATATACCCAAAGATAGTCAGTTTGCAAAGATGTTGAAACAAGAAACAAGAAAAACAGCTAATACTTTTATTGGAAAAGCAGTAACAAGAGATTGTTTGGTGCTCTGACTAAAACTATCAGCCTTTTATAAAAAATACATTCTGATTAACCACTTGATTAATAGAATAAACATGCAACAAAAATACCAAAACTTAAATGGTCCCAGCTTTCTCATATATAAGAATTTGATCCTTTACTGTGTCACATATCATAGAAATCTTTGTAGAAACTTTGGGTTTTTGTTTGTTTTTTTCACATTTTTTCAATAGTAAAAAGTTAGTTATCTGTTATAGTTACTAGCTACATTTTAAATTTGAGATTTTATACTTAGAACCAGGGATCAGATCATAAAATAGAATGTAAAGTGGTTTTATAATCCAATGTTTTATCATTCACGCAAGTTATTCTGCAGAATGAGTTGGTTTTTTTGCTAAAACTTCTGTTTCACAGTGCAGGGTTTATAATGGAGAATTTTCAAAGTGTGGTTCTGCTACTTCACTCAGGTAAATGCTCTTAATTCTTTCTCCACCTGGAACCCAACTTAAAAAGAGTTTTCTAAATGCTTGAAAATGTCCATCACCCTCGAGACAAACACAAGCCCAAAAACAAAAAAAAAATCCTAAAAACAAAGAAAAACAGATTAAAACTCTCCTCAAATATATTACACACAGAAGCTAATCCATCCAGACCAGCAACAGCTACAGACCACAATAGAGTTCATAAAAATCAGATAATTGAAAAGCCACAGCCTCGCCCCCTTTTCTTAGCTCCACTCCTTTCAACCGGCGCCAAGTGTAACCGCAAGCGAGCAAATAAAACCTCAAGACACCCTTTAATAATTTATTTGCCTGATATCGACTCTTATTCCATTGTGTTTTTTTCGCAGCTCATTAGAAACTGGCCAGCTTGGCACAGTAATTGGTCAATAGGGGTGATAGATGACCGCCATGCATGAGCTCCTGAAAGCCTTATGTGTGTGTGTGAAAGAGAGCAGTTCCTTCTGCATTTCTTCTTATCTCATTTATTATTCGAAATCTCTTTGGGGAATTTTTTTTCTCAATGCCATTCCCTTCAGGAGCATCAAGAATTATATTTATGCAGTTAGGAATTGGCTTCATGGGAGCTATATTGGTCCATATTTTTATGATGCCACTAGTATAACAATTCCTGGTGTAGTTTGAGATATATGGAGTTGTGATGGTTTATTTTATTCTACAGGGTGTTTCTAATTCAAAGACCTCGCTCCACTTGCATTACCCAGAACCCATTTCTACCCAGGGTTGATGATATTGTACAAAATAATAATAAACATGTTGTCAAGCGCAGCAGAAATCGATGTGGAAAACCTTGAGCAGCACCATGTCTCCTCGAACACACCTGAGTCCGAGAAGAAAACAAGCAGCTACAAATAGAGCGAGCAGGGAGGAAGGGAGTGTGTGTCATATATCATAAGAGGGAGCGCAGACGAAAAGCAAACTATAGCACATTTGGCCTGAATAATGAGTGCTTACAGACAAAACATTTCGCACGTATCCAAAAGCGAACACACATCTCCGAAGACAGCAGGGGAGAATCACCTCATGCACAGGAGGAAGTGCAAACGCGCACGCACACACACCTACGCGCACGCTCCAGGAGATGACACAGACAAGTACTTACTGTTCTGTTCGATCTATAAATTCCTCCCACTGAGCTGTGAGCGCTCTTTCCCTATCATCCATCATGTCTCCACACACCCCCTTGTCCCTCACCCCTCGTCCTCCAACCTGAACCCAGGAGAGGTGCGGTGGTGTGTGACTGTAGGAGTCCTGACCTTGTTGCTGTCCTGCTGGTGTTACTGGCCAACTGCACAACCTTGCAAACGTGCATTTCTTACTGTACAAACTCATTCAGCTTTAGCCTGAATGTTTCTGCAGACACCCCCCCTACCCATCCCTACGGATGCTGTCTCTGCATAACTCGTCTTCCTCGCACACATGCACATGCACAAAAAAACACAGCCCCGGGTTAGAGCCACATGCCCAGCGGGGGGCTGCCAGGGGGCAAGCTTTCGTCGTGAAGGAAGGGCCCCCCTGACTCGAGGTGGACAAAGCGTAAGCCAAACCCACGGAGGCCTCTGACTATCCGTCTTCTTAATGGCCCTGTCACAATTCTTAATAGATTTTAATTCAGCTATGTGCCACGCACGAGGAAAAAAACGAGCCTTTTATGAGCCGACGACGGCCCAACAGCAGGATGTGGCCCGAGTCCAAGAGCAGCGGCTCGGATGAGAGAAGTTGTTCACGAGAGCCAGTGACCCGCCAACAGGCAGCTCTGTGGTTATCAGGGGCTGGGCTGGTCTCAAATCATTTACAAAGCACCGGAAGCCTCAGGATTTTTTTTTGTTTTTTTTTTTTTTTTGTTGCCTGGGCAAGATAAAACATTATGTCAGAAAAACGCTGAAGCCATATGCTCGGTAATGACCTCACACATGGCACGGACAGCTCTACATCTTTCCCCTTTACTCGCGGCCACGCCAACAACAACAGGGTACTGATTTTACTCCAATATTCTGCGAATGAGGTCTCTATCTCAGTGTATTTCTCGGTTAACATACAAAGTTTAATAATCAAAACTAATTTTGGTATTCAGTCCTTAACCTTTGTTAAGAAGCAATAAATACGCCTGTAAGGTGTTTCTATAAAAGTAGATAATAAGAGTGAAGACAAACATAACATGGGAGTCTTGCTTTAATATCTCAAACTTTATTTCCAGCAGTTTTTTCTCAGCAACATCCTATAAAAAGGTTTTAACACCTTTATAATGCCCTATTTTGTATTTTTTTTATCCTTTTCTATGCAATGACTATGTTCTATGTGTGTAAATGAAGGACAACAACTTCTTATTTCATTGTATTTGAGTATATTTCATTGAAACAGAAGACTTTGATGGGATAAAATGGGATAAAATTTAAAAACTAAGACCAGGAGTCAGGTGGGCAAACACCCCTGCCTGCACTGCATGCTGCAATCCCACTCAGATTCTCAAGAGTAGTGTGAGCAGAGAACAAGGTGAGAGTAAACACTGGAAACCAGAAGAACGATAGCAGAATTTTTTTTTTTTTATTTTCGTTGTGGGATCTTCTGAATGTGTGTGTGGCACTGAACCCTCTGGGCTGAAATGGCTCATAATCCACATGCAGAAGAGCAAATTTAGAAACACAATACGCCCACAACATTGCAGTGAAACCGCTGTTATCAAACCACCATTGGTATTTGAAAGGAACTAGTGAGAAAGTGGTAAGAATGTTACATTTCCACAGGGGAAAAAAGAAACAAAAAAAGGTTTGGAGTGGACATTTTTTCAACTTTTCTAACTTTTTTTCTCCAAAAAAAGTCAGAGTTTAGAATCTCTGCAGCTGAACACACCGGCTTGCTGTTTGCTGTCTGGCTCTCCACTCTTGGCTGTCTAAGTTGCTGACTCACCTCTGCCTCCAGGCTCTGTACCAGCCAGCCAGTGCAGAGCGCCGGCCGGCTGACCAGCCAGCTCTGTTGACAAATTGATATCTGATCTGCGTTGCAGCTGGCGGGGGCAAAGACTATTCCAGTGTTTCGGCTGTCCGCTGCCAACTCCAAACAGCTGAGGGATTACCTAGCGGCCCCTCTGAGGCCGAACCTGTGCTGTTCATTGATGGGGTGAGGCGAGCAGTGAGCACTATGCACCAAATCAGACTAATGGGAGAAGAGTCTGAAGTGTGTGGCGGGGGGATGAAGAGGTATCAATGTGTCTCTGGCAAAGGGGAATGATTATACAGTATGTATGTGTGTGCCTCCTGGATATAAAGTGTGTGACATGTCTGCTGTAACTGGGAATGTGTGTTAGAATTCAGCAGTATGTTATGTCCACAGGCAGCCAGCTGGGTAGTGGAATGCAATGGATGTGACCGTCAACTATTCTGGGTGCTCTGTGTGTGTGAGCGTGTGTGTCATCAACATAGCAAAGGGGGTGCAGCTATTTCAAGGGGAGTCTGGATTCCGGGCATTAGTCTGAGTGTGTGTGTGTGTCTGGTAATGTGTGTGCGGGAACTTTTTCCATATGTTGGGTGAGGGTTAAAGCTACTGAGTTACATAAAATCTCAGGCAGACACTACACTGAAAAAAAAGTAAATAACCAACTTGTTTTTTTTCTGTATCCAGTCCTGCAATATTCCCATACTATGTTAGATGAAAACACTTTTTCTACGGGAATATTGATTTTAATTTTATGTTATTTTTAAGCAAAGTTGGTATGACTCTGGAGTTGGCGATGCTGTTTAATTTAGTGTAGTCTAGACTAAAATACCTTAAATAAATTGTCGTGTCATTCTTTTTAAACATTTATGGTCCTCACAAGAAGAATCCTAATAACCCTGGTGATGGTGATCTTTCCTCCGGCACCATTTGCAGGTCAAAGTTACAGATAAACATTACTTTTTAAACACAGACTGCACCACATTTGTGGTTTCCACCTGACATCTCCCAATCACTTGGGTGATCTTCATTTTATCCAGCATGAGGCTCCCATTTGTGCTTTTGATTTAATGCCTTGATAAATATTGTAGGGATTGCTATGTAATTTGCTTTAGCTGCACTTGTTTAGCTAGCATGCTAACATGCTGACCAAGTTGAACATATTAAACATCCCAAACGTTTGGCAAGCTGGCATTGTTGCACGATAGAGTGCATTAATACTTAGCTAGAAGCACTTTTGTGTCCCAACAAAACCATAAGTAGCTGCTAGCAGGGCTATAGACTTTGATTAATTTTATTTATTTATCTATTTATTAGTAAAATTAACTTAATATTTCAATAAAATTGTGCTATGTGCTATTACTTGTATCACGAAAAGGTTACCAAGTCAGATGAAACCTCTACAGGGGCTACACGGCAGCAGCCAGGACACTTGACACCATGTATCATAAGCACAGAAAAACACTAAAAATAACTTGCACAGGGATGAGAAGCAAAATAAATCTGTTGACACTATCGCCATTTTTTGCAGTGTAAAGTTCACAGTGTTCTTTCGAGTGCGCCACCCTCCTATCTATTACCCAAAAATATCAGTAATCCTCTTGTTGTCACAAACAAACAAACACTCTCCATCACTGTGGTAACCATCTACAAACATTCCTGCACAGACTGTCATGGTATCCCCCCCCCACCTAATGCTCACACGTTCCGTAAACCACACCACCCTATTTTCAACCACAATCTTTCCCATCACCCGCGGTACTTCCCCACACTGGTCTTATCCGTCAGAATGAAATCTGATATGCTCTCGAGTGATATGTCAGGGATTCTCCAGGATGGACCTCAGGTCTCTTCTCTCGGTCTGTGTCAAAGTGTCTCTGCTTCTGTGGGAGAAATTTTATTTTGAAAAAGGGAACAAACCTGAAATGTGTCAATCAGTACTTCATCAGCCCACATGAGTCACCCCTTTAAAGAAGTGTTTTTGTGAGCAAAGATCCAAAGATGACTCACAGCATCAAGATTTCTACTTCCTTTCAAGCCAGCGATCATTTTGTAAGAGCAGGTGTCCACCATGTTCAAGTGCTTCATATTTAGAACTAAACTCATTAAAAATACATCAAGAACCCTTTTCTACAAGGCGTTACACCTCTTTTAACAATGTCTGGCAATTGAAGACAAAATTTTAAATCTGTTCCAGGTATCAAAACAGGAAATAAATGATTAAAAGCACAAGTAAGAGTACTTCAGGTGAAAAAAGGAAGGCTGTTGCTGTTAAACATGAAAGTTGTGCTCTCCAAAATGTTCGGTTTCAGCTCAATTTCAAGGACTTTTAAGGAATCGAGATAAGGTTTTGACAGCAGAGGGCTCTATTCTCCCTGACATGGGAGCAGGCAAGGCATCGATCGGTGAGTTCGTGCAAACATGCGTCGTTCATTTACAAGACCTTGACCAGGGCCTATGTCCAGGACAGGCAATTCCATTACTCACAGTCAGGGTTAAGGGTCGGGGAGCGATCAATATGTGGAGGATGGAGACACAGAGACAGATACTCAGATAAAAGCAACTCACCGTGTCGCTTTGTGGTTTTTACCCTCCCACGAAAAGGGTTTTCCGAGAGAGAACAAACATACCTTGACCCTGGCCAACTGGGCAGCCAGTGGCAGAAACATCTGGTAGCAAAGACCAATCCAGGTTACTGGAAAGTGAACAAGTCCTCATGGAAGGAAATCCGCAATTGAAAGACATCAAGACATTAGTTCAACTCTCCGCAGGGATGGATGTATCAATGCTGAGACGGCATTGGTTTCTCCACAGTCAAATGTATGTACAGTACCTAGAAAGGCTGGCAGTGGGCAATAAAGGGCCTGTAATGCAGATATACAAGAGCTTGAAAGAGGGAATTGGATATAATTTCTGGTTTTTTATACAATTACCAAACTGCGGTACAGACTAAGGGCAGGATGAATAGAAAATGTGCTACATAAAAGTACCAAAATATGAGCAAAGCAGGACAAAGTAACTCATTAAAACGCGAAGGTGTGAGAGGGGGATATCGCATGACGCACACATCACACACAGGTAATTATAAGTGTGAATGAGTCAGACAAACTCGGTGTTATCACAGAAAGAAGAGGAAGGTACAAAAACACTGTGAAGTCCATGAAGCTGCTGTACATTCCTCTTTAAGAGTTAAAATGACTTTTGAATATTTCGATTTTGTTATGGTTTTCTTCTCAGTTTCCAAGAGCCTAGATTCTTTCATAATTATTACTATCATTGCAGATAAAAACAAAAAAGAGCTGGCTCACTGCATTTCTGTTGTAGCTCTTAATAACAATTTAAGTCAAGTCCACTGTTTTGGAATAAGATGAATGTACTGGTGAAATGGAGTAAATTGACTTAATTAGAATATACTAGTTTATTAAAGGTTTGAGTTAAAATGAAAAAAAACAAAAAGTGAGGACAAGTTGCGGCTGAGTTATTTGAAGTCGGCGATGCTTGCCTGTGTGCGTGTCTACATGCATTCATGTGTGAAAGTACAGCTGTTTTGACACGATGTTCCGCCCCGCTCGCTTCACCGGCGACAGAAGCATTGTGCTTGAGCAATTCTTCTGCCCTCATCTGATAAAACGTCGCATCGTCGGGGCTGCTGTGTGCTTCCTCCCGGAAATAATCGTCATAATATATTTACACTTTTGAGAAAGAGAGAAAACAATTATCATAAATTACACATTTGTGGCCCGCCTTCCTTCAAAGATGCGCTCGGGTGCTCTGTGGTTGCGATAAAAGTAAATACACTCCGTGGGTTTCTCCGTGTTGTGATGGAGTATGAACAACAAGGAGGCCTCTTTTTTTTTTTCTGTTCCCTGCAGAAGACGACTTCGTTTTTTAATGAAGTGTCGGCCGTTCCGAATGAGGACTCAATGAGGCGTAGAATGGGGCCTCTCCATCCCTCCCCTGCCTCTTTTTTTGTCTCCTCCTCCCGCTCGTCTCTGTGCGTTTGAACCTCTTGTACCCCTCATCTTTTAGAGGATTAGAATAAGGGCCATTACCCTCTGTCAGGGCCATGCTTACAGCCACAATAGATGGGCTTCCTGGGTACTTTTTCTCCATTTATACTTGAAATAAACACAAATATTATACAAACCATGCAAACACAAGTTCAGAATCAATGTGCCTTTAGATTTCACTTATCTCAAACCTTATCCCAGAATACTTCTCTTACTCGCAATCTTAAAACTTTTCTTTTTACTACATCCTGGAGTCCCTAAGTCAGGGCCCCTGCAGTCTAGCTTTCAGGCCTATTCCCTGGGCCCCTGACACTGACAAACCTGTCTATAGCTGAGGCAAATGTCCATAAAACCAAAGGCCCCCTGCGGTCGATGGGTGACACGGCTTGACACATTCTGGAGATCTGTTTTCTTCAGTGAAACTAAAACCACCCGCTGTTTCCGTCCTTCTTAGAATTAATCTGTTTTTTTTTTTAAATCCAGAAGTCAAGAAGCAAATAAAAAAGAGGAGTGGGTGGGGGGTTGCTGCCTTTGTCCTGTAAGAGCCCTTTTTCATGTTGATATATCACTGTTTTCCTTGGAAAACTGTTGTGTTTTAATCAGATAAAGTTCAATTATAAGCACCAAACTGCACATCAGTTTCCTCATTTCTGTTATTTTTCATAGTCATTAGATAATTTCATATGTTTTTTATGTTTTTCATCATTTTCTAATAAAAGTTTTACTACCATATGATTCTTTTTATGATGGATTTAATTTGGTTTTTCAGTGCTTTGGGGCATTTCAAGCAAACAATCAGTTAAACAATTCGGCTCCTTTTATATATTCAATACTCCACCTGTTGAATGCTGGGGACTCTGCACTCAAGGATATAGTGTTAAATGCCATTTCAGCATTAAAAGTGACCGGCAGTGTCAGTGTAGCTAAAAAGTTGAGTTCTTTCTCAACGATAGCAATATTTTAATGTGAGGCCTGCATTAGTTCCTGCAGGTACCATTCGGAGGAAATATTTGTGGATTGTAATGAGGATTTCCGATCTTCATTCAACCCAAGTTTTAACCATATGCACATGCAACTCACTCACAAGTGCAAACTGTAAACTTGTGTTAACTTATTATCAGATTGAACTTCCTGACCACCAAAGGTGATATCTGACTGATTTGAAGAGATTAGTTATCAATCCATCCTAACTTCTTCAAACAGATTTCTGCCCTGACAGCAACAGTGAAGAACAACTTGCCCACATCACTTTAATTTCATACACAGCGTGATAGCTGCTCTGCTAAAGTCACTGGTTGGACTTTGAAAAGGGGGCTTTGGGTTTCGCCTCTGCTAGTGTCCGACTGAAATTAAGCCTTCTTTACAAAACAAGAGATGCCGATTAAAAATGAAACAGCAGGGAGCAAAAGGAAACTCTTGCGATTGACTTGGCTTCAAAGTGAAATGTGTAGCAGTGAGGGAAACGGGTTATCAGACGTTCACAGAGAGCCATCTTTAGTCCGTCTCACTTTCTCTCGCCCCCTCCATCTCCTCCACCCATCTCTCATTGCACTCCCACGGGTCCTTTTCTCTAATCTGGATTCCCACTGTCTTCTACATTACTGACAGTGCATCAATCACTGTTAAACACATGCCCTTTACTGTGCTCACTGTCAGCTGATGAAGTGTGTGTGTATGTGTATAGCTGCCTGGGGTTCCCCGACCACCATCTAACCCCCCCTTCCCCCCCTTTTAATCCCTCAAAAATGTCCAAATCGCTATGGAAATATGCTGCTCTGTGCGGCGGGGTGCGCTGTGCGAGGATTAGCATACATTTCAACTGCTCTCCTGTTTGAAATACAACAGCGGGTGAACATGAGAGCAAACCATCGCCACTCTCGCCAGCGCTCCTTTTTCTTTTTTTTTTCTCCATTTGATGAGAAAGAAAGCAATAAGATTGAGTGCAGGGGTCAAAATGACTCGGCACAACAGCAGTACGCCTGAAATTCGAGAGTATTTGGCTCCAACAACGTTAGCGCACTTACGGCTTCATTCAAAATCTTGTGTTTGTTTTCTCCTGCTCTCCTCCATGGTATGCATGTTATTTCCTCACGTTAGATGCCGCCGAGCCGTCTGGCCTTCAGCATCGCTACCCTTTCTGCACAGCCTTTCTCCAGTGGCTGGCTCTTTATTCTCTCTTTTCCCCAACCAAACGCCAAATCCAATGCTGCTCGATGGAGCCCACAAGGGCAGAGAAGAGCAAAGGAGAAGCAGATGAATTAATTTACTTTCAGTGCCTCTTCTCTTGAGTTCAAGTTAACTTAGCAAAAAAGAAAAAAACCTAAAACCTGCTCCTTTTGTCACTCTTTTGAATGTCTGGTAGCAAACGGTAAAGCTCCTCTGATGCAGTGGAAGAGAGTTGAATATGCAGAGTTTACTCTCCATCGCCTGTCCGTGGCGATTCAGGTGAAACCTTTTCAGTCTTGTAATTGAAAACAGACACTATCCATAAAGGAACTGGAGTACACAGCAGGGAGCTTGAAGACTGCGGTATGAAATAAATGCTGACATTTCTTTTAAATGCCACCGTAGCCTGGCAGGTCATATGTGTGCTGGGTTTCCTAGTCAATGATTCGGGGAAAGGCCTTAAATCACATTGCATGAGGCAAATAGAGAATGATTCAGAACTTTGGTAAATCAAATACTTTTCAGCCAACATGGACAAAAAGACCTTTGCGCTACTTGATAAGAAGAAATACGCACATCTGCAATCTCTCATTTCACTGACCTAACAACTTCACCTGCTGTGCAAGATCATTTCAGGCAATTAAAAAGCTCCAAAACAGCTACTAAATGAACTTTGTGGTGACATTGTTTTGTTAGCCACCTCTTCTAGGTCAGGAACAAACCGGATGATTAAAGAAAAGATGAGAAAACACACAATCCAAGAAAATAACAATAAGGTTTGATCTGCAGGAACAGTGTTGTCTGATCATCAAGTACTTTTATTACAGACCTGCTTTTGCCAAAAGAAATTATGTGTTTAAAGCCTTTGAACTCAGAAGTTTTTGCTTAAAACAGGTAAAAATTAGTGCAGTAAGAGAAATGCATCAAAAAAATAGTCAGTAAATGAAATACTGTGATAAAATAAAGGACTTCAGTTCAAATTTGAAGCCAGAACCTGACATATTAATGTCACTATTGCCATAACAGTATTGACCAAAACTGCATGCAGCATATTTTTCAATAAATAATTACATGACTGTGTGTGGCTGACCTTTTCCATAACAGTTTCCTTTAAAATTGTCCTCAAGCCAATGGAGCGCTGCATAGTTGCAGAAGGAATGTGCCTGTATCGAGTGCTGAGGACGCTACTTTGACGTAAATGAAGGAAAGCGTTCAGCCATTCATTACATTGGATTTTTTTTCCACCATAAAATAATCAATGCAGAATAAAGCAGGTGTCTGTTATCACACAGCAGGTGTTAATTACAAAATGGCAGGGGTTTGTTGCTCGGTGACAGCCAATGAGCAGCGTTTGTGGCAATCTGCCACACTAGGAGGAGGATTCAGGAGCATTATAAAGATGCAGCTTTGCAAAGATACAGTAGGTAAAGATGGATGGATGAGTGTTAGTATAATCAGCTTGTTTCAGCACGATACACATATTTTCCTCACATGGCCGATAAAATAGCATAAAAAAGCAAGAAAGTTGCAGATAAACATCTTGAAAGTCACTTGAAAGGGCAAAGCAGAGTAAAGTTTTTAAGTACTACACTATAATGTATTAAAGCAGCAAACATAAGTGCGCAAACATCAACTAAATGAAGCAAAAATATCTCCCTAATTGAGCAGACCATGAGACCCTTCATTAGCAGTTTAGACTGAACCGTGACAGGCTGGATTTTACGGCTTTAATTCATTTATACGGAGCCGAACAAGGAGAGGAGCGCCTGAGCAAATTTGCTTAATGCAATGGTGACCTTAAAGGACAGATAATAAAAACAAATCACATTACTGTAAACAGTCATTGCGGCCCGATGTTTACAACAGCACAGATCATCAGGAAGTGGCGACATAATGGCCCAGGAGGTTAAAAAAAAACTATATACTGCTCCTGTACTGTAGGAGTCGGTGGGTTATAATACAGTGTGGAGGTAAAGTATACAGAGAGGAAACACAAATCTTAACATAAATAATTTATATCACCAACACAACTGAGTCCAATAGAGTCCGACTTTTCTAATTATTAACGACCTTTATTACTGTGGAGTAGATTTTTCCTTTAGTGCCACCATGAGGTTGCTTTTTGTGTAGAACATTTAATCAGCAATCGGTTCGATTTCATTCATTAGATGACATTTCATCAATTACATCACAAGGTGGTAAAATGAAATACACTTGTAGTCCCCAGACTATAACCAGGTAATTTAGTGAGGCATAAATAACTAATAAGCTCTAAATAAAGTTCTAATGAATACATTAATGAGCAATAATATTATCAGCATATTGATATTATGATAATGTCTACGAATCTAATGACACTCCCAACTGCATCATATGTGTTTTGTGCTAATTAGCGAATGTTATCATGCTAACATGCTCAATAAGATGAATGAACGCAGTGATCTTCATGTTAGCTTAACATTAGCATGTTACAGTGTTTTTTTCCCGATAGATCCTTCATTCTGCAGCCTGGATCGCTGCTGCAAAACATTAAAACAGATAAGTGTTGCTGGATTTTTTTTTGCTTGCTGCTCTATGTCAGGCTCCTGAGAATAAATGCAGCCTCACAGACTTGCCAGAAAGGCTGAAGACGTTTAAACACTCTGCACATCCCAACCGGCTTGCAAATTGAGACAATCAATCAATAAAATACCGGCCAATAAATGTCTTTTTAAACATGCAACAAATTATAAAAATAACTCCTGTAAAAGTCTTTAAAGTTGCGTGAAACTGATCCTAAATATAATTTAACAGCCTTTAGCTTGATGCGAATGGATGCCTGAGTGATATAAAGGCGACCTCAGTGTGTAACTTGTGCTGTGACACAACAGCACGCCGTTCTCCCCCGCCCATATGTTGCCGTGCTTACTCCCTCCTGGTCCATCAATCTCATAATGGGAGGAGGATGAGAGAAAATGTCTCAGTGTCAATGGCCCAGCCACTGAGATTCCATTATTACACCCATAAATCCTTCCCATACCCCCCTCATCTCACCCTCCTCTCTTCCTCTCCTCCTCCTCCTTCTCTCTTTCTGCCGTATTCCGATGTGTTTAGACGACAAAAACTTGAAACACACGCACACAGTCAGGAGTGTTAACTTTAACATCTTTCTGGAAAAAAAAAAAACCAAACCGTCCATCACGCCGTCGGCGGCAACACCTCCGCTCCCTTGAGGCTTCTCTTACTGTCGTCATTAAAGAGTGTGAGAGGATGTGTGCTCTGTGTGTGTGTGTGTGTGTGGGTGAGTACCTGGATTTGAGTGCATGCTTTTGCCATTTTCAAAGCTTTTCTGCATTCACATTTTCCAGCAAAGCTCCTATATTCACATCCTAATAGTGCATGTGCGGATGTCCTTAAGTGTTGACAATGAAACTGCAATGAAAGTCCATTAGTCTGTTCATCTCTTGAAGGAGGAAACACACCCTTAAGGTGCTTCAGATTTACCGGCCTGCTCCGTCACTATCGGACGTCCTGCTTGACTGTTAATGTGTGACCTAATGACAAGTCAAGACGGGCTTGTGGCGATAAAAAATGACCCTGTGCGACCCTGATTAAACAAACGGTGTAGCAAATATCCGGACTGCGAAAAACGATCCAACCTGAATGCTGAAATCATGCCAAAATAAAAGCAGAGAGACAGCTGAAGAGGGGAGGGAAGTAAAAGAGAAGGGAAGGCAAATCACCTCACTGTCACTGCCGACCGTTTTTTTCGTTGAGTGAGTGGCATTAAGTTCAATAGTGGTGATTAATTAGGTGAGAAGGGCTGGTGTGATACGGTCTGCAGAGGAGTGAGATGTGAAGACTCGCATTTCACAGATAGCTAAAAGAAAAAGGGAGGCCAGAGAGAGAGAGAGAGAGACGGACGGATAGGCAGTCGATCCATCCACTGCTGCCTGCTTCGGGTTTCTCACATGGGGGTGGAAGCAAGCGCAGCACCTGCTCACCGTTGGCATCGGATCATCTGCCATCCGAACCCCACCTTCCCCCTTATAAATTAAAACATGGAGTTTAAAAAATAAATCATTGGCTTTAAAGCACCTGCAGTGGAGACCATTGATGCGAAGGTTTTTTGCATATTTTTGGAGCTGGAAAAAAGACAAGCTCCCCATTGAATGTGTCAAACTGTTTCTTACACAACAAGAGTGTTACAGTGATATATATTTATATCAGCCTTATTGAGAATACTAAGTGTTTGAGAAATAACATCCGTTAATGGATAAACTCTGTAAGTGTAAGGCTTGTTTATTTGCTGGCATGAGAGCACTAATTTTGGGAACTGAAGCGTCTGTGTATCAGTTATTTTCTCCTAAGCCTTGGAAAATGTTCAGATTTGTGCGTTTGTTTTCATCAATTAAAAAGAGTTTCATTAACATTTCATTGTAATTCTCTCACACAATGTCCACAGAAGTGTTTGAAGAAGCCTAATGTGTTGCTTCATTAAACTTGTTCTAGATCTGCGTGTACATTCGTGAACTTTTTTGTTGTCGGATTAAAGCACAACACTGAGCTTAAAAGTGCAGTCTGAATTCCTATTTGCTTTGTGTTGTGAAAGTTTTAAATGAACCTAAAATATTTTGTTTCCTCTAGAAATAAACTCACAGGATAAACATTAAAAAGACACAGAAACTGTCTTTTTTACCCTCATACAACAAGTATTTCATCACATATTTTCCCTTTCCAATGAAATATTACTGGAGCTCCCTTGAGCAAGGCACAAGGACCAGAATCAGTCAAGTAGAGCGGCTCAGTGACCGGGAAGACAAAAAACTTGTACTTGTACTGCAGGAGCTCCCAGGTGTATCTGTAACAGCATGAACATGAGGTGAACCATTGCCGAAAAGAAGCACGCATGCTCAGCCGACCTGAAATATTACTAAAAAAAACAAGAAAGAGGCTCCATAAGGTTGAACGGAAACAGAAACTGCGGAGAAGCTGCTGCCTCCTCCTTCTCCGTAGCGTTCGGGGCCCTGTGTGTACACAAATCAGTCTCTCTCAAGGAAAAGAAAACAGACTTGTTTGCTTCGTTTCAACCTTTTAAATGAAACTTGTGAAAAACAACACGTTTCGGGGCGTTGTCTCTCGACGGGGGGGAGCCGTCGCTCCGGAGGAATCGTGCCGTGGAGATACTGCGCAAAAAATGAAAGTGATGGTAATTTCCAAAAATGAGCGCAAGGCTCTTGGAGTGTGTTGCGTGACGACAGCGAGAGCGAACTCTCTTTCACCTTACGTTTCGTCGTCGTCGTCTGCGGCTCATTCTGCTGCCTTACCCCAAACCCCCCACCCATCCGCAAACTCCCTCCTATCACTTCAGTCGGCACATGCGGCGGATAGTCTCTAATTAATCCATAGCCGTCAGTGGGGAGCGGTTTGCTTGTTTACTCTTATTGAAATTAGCGAGGCCTGCTTCCCCAGAGACACAGCGTCAGAAGCACAATTAGCTGGCACTGGACTAATTAGGACACGGTGCTAATGACACCTCCATGGTTGCATGGGTAAGCGAGGAGCGAAAACGAGAGGAAGGGAGGTGAGGGAAGGAGCAGAAATGGGAGGAATTAGGGGAGCAAAGTGGCACTACGGATGCTACCTAGAGGAGGGTGAACGAGCACGATAAACTCACAGTCGAGCTGAGCTTACAGTGAGCTGGTGTCTCCGAACACCTATTTCTACACACACAAACACACACACACACACACACACACACCATCGGAAAAAAACACCGGCAGAGGTCTTTATAAGATGCAGCCTTCCACCTCTCGCTCTTCTCCTGCGGGCTTTCTCAACACCTTGGCAGGCAGCTGGCCTCGCCACTCGCTACTAGATGCCATTACAGTGATTATCACCCCTGTCAATCACATGCTCCGCCCTCCCCACCCTCAGCCCAGGGGAGGCACGGCCGGGCAAGTTTGCAAGGAGGAGGTGGGGGGAGTGCAACCTCACGGAGGTTAGACGCGGACGTTCATGCAGGTGAAAGAACCAGAGTGAAAACGCTCCAAAACTCTCAAACTGCCGGAGACATTAACCGAGGGAAAAATGTATTTTCTCACTCATTCACGCGAGCGTACACGAGGTGAAAATGAAGCGAGGAGAGTCAGGCGGCACGTATTACTCTGCAGGACCGGGAAGGTCACACGGAGTAAACAAGCCTCACGCGTTTCACACGGGCTTTGATGCCTCGTACAATACGGAAGCGGCAGCCCACAAAATTGGGGTTAATCTTATTAAAAAGAAAGATACTAAGGGGAGTGACACCAGTGATCGCAGCGAGGGTTAACAGAAAGATCAGGATCAAAATGTGAACGTTTTAACCACGCTGACATGACCGCTTCCTCTCTTGAAAAGACCCAAGAGATAGAAATAACAGACGGGCACGAAGCCGCGGAGCTCTTTCATCGCTCTGCCTCTCTAGTAACGGTTTGAATTTGTTCCTGAGTTTGCTCATCAAGGTAGGGAATTTCAGTGGAGATGCGCAGGGATTGATCACAATGTCCACACCGCCGCTGTTGCTGCTTTTCGACTTGTTAAGACGATGAAAGCGGTTTTCGTGAAGTCCCGTCAAATTTCATCGGGGAAAAACACACTTTTTCCCTACTTCTTTCTATCTCTCTAAACTGTTTTTTCCTTTATCGTGACTCAACACGGGAATAGTGATTTTCAAAACTACAAAGGCCTAAAGTCTTCAGAGAAACAGAACACTGGTGGTGTAAAATAAAAAAAAAAAAAGGAGGATAAAACAGGAAATTCAAGGTCGCAGGAAGCCGAATAAATCTACCTCTCAGTTCATGGGAGCGAAAAGAGACTTGCTGCAGTGATGAGAGCAGCTCGGAAACTCTTTCTCAAGACTTTCCAGGACTTGATGTGAGCCATTTTTTCTCAGGCAGCCTTTTCCTCATCTCTCAGGTGGAAAAAAAAAAGGAAAAGCCAACCGGTAAACTAATGAAAGAATGAATGCATTTTTAGTCAAATGACCAAAGTACCTGATGTAGCACCAAGGCCGTGTATTTTAAGCAGAAATGACTGCAGGGTTTGCATGAACTGCTTCAGTTAAAAAACAATCGTGCAGCTTAGCAAACCTGGCCCACTTTCAAAAGGCTGCTTTTAGTCCCACTAATCATTTCTGACTTGAAATAATGGCAAAGTATTTTGAATCTGACATTGTTAAAGCATTTTATTCCCCCTGGTGCTCTCAGAGAAGTTCTGAAATAAACTCTGCAGCATGTGCACTTGTTTACAATCTCAAAAAAAAAAAGGAACCTCTGAGGAAGGAAAAAAAAACCTGTCAAAAATTCACAGTTCTCTCAAGGTGCTTGATTTAAATAATGCAATAAACAAAAGAAAGAATATTCAGCCATACTAAGAGAACAAGGGATGTGTTCACTGCACTGGAAGGGCGTCTGAATAAAAGGGTTCAACAGCCAGCACACAAACAACAGTGACTTTACAAGCCGCCAGTTAAATGTTTTAAACAACAGGTCCTTGAAAACACAAAAATAGACAGCTCTTACACTTTTTAGCCTTTCAACATTAAGATAGGAAAAAAAATCGAGTGCCTCTCAAAACCATTTAGCACCCAGATGGAGGTGAGGTGCCTCTTGGGAAATGCTACCTTGGACTTCATCAGAGATTTTTTTTTCTTCTTCCTCTTCCTCTTCTTCTTTTCTCTTTTTTTTTTATCTTGTGGATGCTACTGGAGGAAAATTTGCTGGATCCGTACCAATGCTGGCCCATGCGAGCTTGGCTCGAGCAGAAGCTGCGGAGCGAGCGGGTGCGACAGTGGCAGCCAAGCGGCAGATGGAGTCAGGCGTGAAAGACTCAGTTGCAAAATAGCAAAGACAGGTTGAGAACGGTGGAAAAAAAATACCGTGGGGACATTTAGGAGGACGCGGAGGTCAGGGAGAGGATGCCGAGTCGAACGCTGCCAGTTTTTAAAATTAAGACAGTTTGTGTTGCTTGAATCTATAACTTAATGTATGTGTGCACTTTTTTAAAGACATCCTGTCGAAGTATTTATTTGTTGCATTGAGTGTGTAAGCATGAGCTGTTTGTTAAACATTTGTATGTATTGAGTGTGTTTCTGTTTGCATGTGTGTGTGTGTGTGTCCCAGGTGGTTCTTCCAGCAGACAGGTCTGTTCCTGTGTGAGGCTGATGAATGAGGCCTGGTAGCGGCCTGGACACTCCCATTTAACACAGCATGGAGCTACAGACTGCCACTGTAACAGACAGTATCAGCATGGGAATACACACACAAACACACACGTGCGTTGCATACACTCACAAAAAAACATGGGCAATGGCGTGGCTGCACCCTCAAATTGACAAAAAAAGATCAAAAACGCTCTGACAACGCTGGTTGATTGTGCAAATTCATAAAATGACCTCTTGTATAACTAATGACTGTGGCTGCTGATAGGTTAACAAAGTGATGTTAGCGTTTTGCACAACAAGGCCTCCTTATTTCGCCTAGCATGCTCTGTGACAGCAAGATCCCAGACGTCTTCCATGTACGATTACTTTTGCATGAGTAAATATATGCAGAGGTTTAACTTGAAACATGTTTTGTCTGTTGGCCAGATCATAACAGGAATTTAAAGATACACTTACCATTTTTTATTATTTAAGCAATGGGCCAAATCCCTCTCTGTTAAGTAAAAAGAGGTTTCGTGTAGTGACATAGCTGCAAAGATCTATAATGCATCAGGTTTTTAAGCTAATTTTTTTTAGTTCGACCGCAAGCGACCGTAATGTTTTGGTTCGCTGTCACCACTCCACTCAACCTTGTTTCTCATTTTTGCTAGACGTGTAAAAAGGTGATTGATTGATAACACGTTTGAGGCAATGACTTTAAAAGGTGAAATAATGGTAATTTTACATTCAGCACTTGCTCTGCTGCCCCCCAGAGGCCAAAATTTCTATTGACCACCTTGACACAAAACCTAGACTTTTACATTATCTGATCTTTTACAAACAGTCACAATTGGATTTATTTGATACATTTTCAATAATTTTAACTGTTTAGTTTTAGTGGCCTTTAATAAATGTTACCAAAAAGAAGCAAATGAGTCATTTTAGGAAACAGGTGTTTGGTTTTGAATACACTGGCAGCTTTGTAGTTAAAAATAAACACACATATATACAGACAAAGAGCAGATATAGGAACATATGCTGAGACATACACTCACATGTCAGCGACAAAAAAGGTGGCAGACAGTGCAACAAAGGTGACTTTGAAAGACATACAGAAAGCAGCGAGCAAACAAAGCAGGAAATCACATTTTACATGGCATGACATTTAAACTGTGCAAGTCCTTTAGCTGAAATAAACAACGACGGATAGAGAGAGAGAGAGCGGGAGAAAATGTGTGTGCTGCTGGTTGTCGGCGCTGTATTTAATTAGGAGTCAAACATGTGGTATTTAAATGGTAAATTAGCAGTGCTGTGAATTGGCCGTGTTGGTCCAAGCTGTGGCAGGGAGCACGTGTAGCAGCTCCGGGGATGGCCACACATGCAAACACGCGTTAATGCACACACACACACACACACACACAACCACACACCCCACTGAGCAAAGCCGTAACAGCACACAGTTAATTATGCTCTTAATTAAGACCGGAACTCAAAAGGCCAACAACACAAACTGTACAGACCACCGCACGGCAAGTCGATAGTGTGTGTGTGTGTGTGTGTGTGTGTGTGTGTGTGTGTGTGTGCAAATAAACAGCACGCTTCTGATTAGCCGGTGCTGTTGCAAGTGTGTGCAAGTTTGTTTTATTTGCTGATGAATGTGTGTGTGTTTATTTTGGAATCTTTGAGCACTGGGGTAGACTAACCATTCATCTGTGGTTTTGACATGGTGCAGCAATAGTAGCAGTGCATTTACAGCAGATATGCAGCTGGGGGCGCTCCGAGTGACTGCTGTTGACAATCATATAAAGAATGCATGACTCTGACACTGTGCAGTGGCGGGTGCTAAAGCAGCAGACTTGCAGGAAGAGCAAAGAGAAACGCGGCCAATCCCAACGCTTGACTATAATGAATAGTGTAAAAATACCTTAACAGAGCATTTGTTTGCAGATTGTGCCATGTTACTACACAGAAGTAAAGACATTTAGAGGAGGAAACACTCTTAATATCTCTGCAAGAAAGCAAGCACACTGTTTCTGCAGTCAAACAGTGGCTCCAGCTCAGACAAGCTTGCTGGGGGTTTAGTCCAATCAGATATATGAACAGCTTCAGAGCCAAGAATCAAGAACTTTCCAGCTTCATTTACCTCCATGTTGGTCCCATCTACACAAGTTATCCCTTTATGTAAGACTTTTTTTTTGCAAGAATTGATCATTTTTTGATGAAAAATACGATATATCTCCAATGAGTTGAAGCTTAGTCAACTACATTTTGCAGCAGTCAGGATTGTTCTAGTTTGTATGTGTTCTCCATGCATAGTTTTGCTTGATCGTACAACTTTGTGAAATGCAAAGCAGGGTCAGTTTGTTCGCTCTAACTGTGTCTTTAGCATACTTTTAGCTCTCTTTGGCGCTGTGTCATTCCTGGAAAGAGATGTTCATGGAAAAGTCAGTTAAGTCAATTTATTGAATTAGCAGCAGAACACTCTGCAATTTCATGCTTTGGTAATTTGGGCTAACTGAACCTTTTACCAGTTCTCCTTTGTTACTGTACACTTGCTGTTAACTGGTCTGTCTCAGCCATTCTCTGCACTCTTGCAAGTTAGACCTCATGTTGTCCGTGCATCCGTCCGTCCGTCTCGTCCTCACCGAACATGTGTTGTGATGCAAATGAGGCCCGCTGCCTCCACTCTACAACACCACTTTTTAATTGAACCTTTTGATCTGTGGCTAATTCCACTAATTAGCGGCACTATTCTCCCAACAGAATGTTTGCTGTCCTGAAAAAAAAAAAGTGTTAGTGCATGCGTGCGTGCATTTGTGAGTGTGTCCGTCCTCCCTTTTTGCTAACTACCCCCCAAGCCTATCGCCGGCTGGCATTTAAAAGGGTTTCCAAAAAAAGCAAATCTCAGTTCTTTATCTGAGGCGCAGAACGGACAGGTGTGCTGTTAAAGGTAATAATGTTACATAAAAAAAAAAAAAAAAAGCACAGATGCTCATTATACAAGCGCACGCAGGGAAATGAGCAGCTAGTGTTTTATGCTCCTATATACTTTTATATTGTTGTTGTCCTCTCATTGACTCCGAGTGTGGAAGCAACTGAACGAGAGCCGTTTGCGACTCTGCTGATACGAGTGCAGCTGCAGTCTGTTACCGAATGCGCTTTATAAACTCAGCTTTAATGTGATGATTAGTTTTAATTTGTGCCTCCATGTTATAATGATGTGTTTGTGATCTATATGCACAAACAGCCTTCAAATGCCTCATCAAGGATCTGCAAATAAGACAATACAGTCGCATGTTTTTGATTTTCTTCAAACTAATCAGGTGGCTCTTTCCAATTCCAAGGTGGCGCTCTGTTAATGGTATACTGCACTGAATATCGAAATATCATCACCTCGACTAATAGCATTTAAATGTGATCCTAAAAGGCAATAAACATGTTTTAAAGAAATTGCTGCAAGGCTGCAAAAAAGCAACAATTTATCATGTCCTTATAGTTCTTAAGTTTACTTTAAAAGTTGCATGCTTAGCTTTGTGAATACTTGTTAAAGAAAAGAAATGGAGTTCATTGTACAAGGGTTTTTAAAAAGTTTAAATTGGCAATAAAGTATTTTGTTATGCAACAGAGAATCAGTTGGCTGCAAACGTTTTTCAAGCAAAAATGCCAAAAGCTACTTTTTAATTTTTGTTTTTCTTTGACGTTTAATGTAATTAAAAGAGCATAATTGGATTTTTGACTGTTGTTGCAACATAAGAAGCAACATATAAAGATGTAACTTACATTTTATCAATAAAAATGAGTACTTATTTAATTGCTAATATAAGCTGTGGATAATTCAAAGTTGAAAATAGTTAGTTTCTGGGAAAATTTTAATATATGTAACCATGTTTCCACTGGAATTCAATATAACAGCTAAAAAGTTCTAGTTAATTAGTCCATTCTGATGTTATGTTCTGTTTGGAAAAATACTAATATTGCATAGCTTCCATGATATGACATATGTGTCTTTTTCTGGTTTTAATGGCTGCATTCCAGTAAAGTGGTGCAATTTTCTAAACTTATTACACTGTTCTGATATTTGCTTTAACTCATTATAACCACATCACTGATCATTATTTACCAAAATCTATTTGTGTTAATATTTTATAAGAGTATCAGCAGTTATCCCTAAAATATTGTTAAACTATGGATGTGAAAGTATTTGGTCCAAAATAATGGAACGTTTGATTTTGTCCGTATCACTCAGCCCTTCTTCTGCTCCTTTCACATTTTTAAACATAAGTCCAATGAATCAGCCTTTCATAGAACAAAAAAATGAACTTTTTCATTTGCAATGTCAAGCCAAAGTGCTGCCAGACGCTCTAAAAAAAAAAAAAAAAAACTAAGTGCACAGTTTCAACTGATTTTGACACTTCGGTGAAAGCTCTCAAAACACCGTCTCCATTATGCAGAAGAAAGAAAAAGCTTTTATTACTTAAAAATTAACTTTGATTTCATCTACAAAAGCCTGACTTACTGTGAGCAAACACTGTATGTCAAAATAATTAATTACCTCATCTTTACCTCCGAGCAGCTTTCGCTTTAAAACGAAAAGGAAGAGAAGTTTAAAAGTGGTTATCTCACTTTTACTGCACACACACACACATATAAAATCCGCCTGCTTTCTTCTCTATTGTCGCAGGTTCTCTCTGAATCTCCAAAGCTGTCTTGATAACTAGGGACCCCCCGCCGCCTCACTCCCCTAGATAGCCGATTACAGGAGCCCTCCCACTGATAAAACCGGGGTCTTGCATCACCGTCTCTCCTTACCAAGCTTCGTTAGCGCCATCCTCCCTCCTCCCTCCTCCCTTTTTAATACATTTACTTTCAGGAGGATTGCTCCAGATAAAAAAAAAAAAAAAATCTGACGTGAGATGATGTGAGTTATCGCTCTGAGGAAGTTGCATCTTTTAGCAGGAATATAAATCAGAGGGGAAAATGCGGTAGAAAAAGAAGCAAGGCGGCTCTCCGAGGTGAAAGAAGGCCTTTGTAAAGGTTCAAATGTTAAACGGTGCAGGCGTGTGGCAGAAATTTAACACCCTCATAATGTTTCCTAGAAGGGTTGCCTTTGACTCTTTCTCCTCTTTCCCATTTGCCTTGAATGAGGGTTTATGTGGTCTCCTGTGGCATGTGTATACGGTTGAAGGAGCTGCCGAGTTGAACTTGTTCGCGAGGGGAATGAAGGAGCGCGAATGTGGTTTCTTTTTATGTTTGATGTCACACAACAAAGAGCGCTCAGCCTGGAAGCGCTGTGTGCTGCGAAACAGCAACACAGCACAGTTACAAACTTAGAATGCCGTGTCAGCTTTCGGCACTGCTGACTTTCCCTCCCCTTGCTTTTTTTTTCCCCTCTCCCCTCATGCCAGTCAAAAAAACTTCCAGGCGGAGAAAGTGAGACGGAGAGATGCAGGAGCATGATATCCATCAGATGACTGGATCCAGAGAGGAGGAAGGAGGGAGGGGAGGAAGAGTGAGTGACAGATCCTGGTCTTGTCCATCCCACGCCAGCCTGAGCAGGACTGCATCCCCCTGTCTCTCCTGCATGCACTTATGCACTCGGATTACTCCTCCAGACAAGAGATTACTTGCTCAAAAGTGGCAGAAACACTCAAGACAACAGCTGATTAAGTCTATTTCTCTCAGTGTACTTGAGGACTGTTGGAATTTGCAGTGCAAACCTGCTCAGTTTCATGTTAGTTCAAGACCAGAAACCCAACTGTGACTAACAGCGAATACATAATGTGCAGTTACAGTTATGCAATGTGGTGAGATGTGTTTTCTAGAACTACCATAAAGCTTTGCAAGCAGAGTTTGCAAATGTGTGTTAGTTTTTTCTGTAAAGTTGCTCACAATTATCGGAAGTTGTGGGTTGTGTTTTTTTTTTTTTTAGGGGGTTTGTTGTTGGAGTGTAGCTGCATGTTTAATCTTGCGAGCTAGCTAATTAATGGAGAGATAATGGCTAGTTTGTCCTAATGCAGGACTCATCCACAGCAAAGTTCCCTCTCCTTGCCCTTAAAATGCACCCATTGGTGACTTTTCAAACAGCAACGTGATAAAGTGGGAAAAAATAGGGGGAAAACAACAAAAGTGGGAGAAAGAGACAACATTAAAGGTCTGAATTTGACCTGTGCAGATATTCTAAATGTTACTTCATGCACATCACACAGATTTTCCTCAATGCTGAGCCACTTTTGGGCTTTTTTCTCTTGCAAGATCTGTCAACACCGCTTGAAAGCCTTTATTATCAATTATTTTATCGAATATCGCTGTTCTGACTTTAGTAATCTTTTTTCCTCCAGTACTCTGGGATAAAGTACACACACAGTTTAATAAAAAGCCCTATCCGTCATAGAAAAATCTGGAATTTGCCCACATTCAGTCATATGACCTGAGTCACAGTCCAGTTCAATCCAAGGTGGACTGGCTGACTTTTCTATGAAACAAACATGTTATTTTTTCTTACTTTTTCCCCTCAGTGCTAAAATGTTGCCTGTTATGTAAGACAGTGTAGGAGGACAAAAAGTCAATAAAAGGATGTTCAGGAACAAAGAACTATTGCTTTGCATCGGTGGCAAGTTGAGATCAGAGCAGATTGGGATAATTATTAATAAAAAAAAGGCTTAGAAGAGCTTAAAATTATTACAAAAGTCAGTGACGGAAAAAGTAAATTGCGCTATTTGAGCTTAAAATGCAGGTCACCGCTCATTTTTGAACACATTACCAGATTTTTGTTTATGGAAGAGTTGTCACCTGCTCACTCTGTTCTGAACTAGACCAGCCGGAGGTCACCCCTCAAAAAGCTCCACACACACACACACACATTCACATAAACGAGGCTGCAGAGGGCTCAAACACACCTGCAGATGCACACACACAAACACACGCCTGAGGTACGTGCGCTCATGCTAATGTGCACACGCACAGCTGATGCCTTTTGGGAGCAGCGGCCTTGAGACGCAGCACTCTAATTAAGTAAATGAGAGAATCGCAGAGGCAGATGGTGGGAGATGAAGAAAAGGCAAATAGCCACACTTCCTCCTCTTTCAGTCTGGGTAGCCCACAGGGCTGCAACTGTTTCTCTTCCTCTCACCTCTGCCTTTTCTTTTTCTTTTTTTTTGTACTTCTTCTGCTTGCTTGCCTTTTTCTGGTAATTTACTCTGGAAGAACACACATCACGCTCGCTTTCTTGTTGTCGAGATCTCTTTGTCTCTTATCCATGTGATCTCTGTTTCTCTCTACCCTCCCTCTACCCTTGTTCCTCCGTCTCTGCCTCCACGTCGGTGTATATGTATGAGTGTGTGTGTGTGCTTACTGTACACACATGTCGAACGCCCTGCAGGTAGATATCAAGTCCCCCCGAAAGGAAATGGAAACTGGAAATGAAATATGACTGCCTGCGTGAGTGTCCGTGTATCTAATATGTTCCTATGTAGGACAAACTGCACATCTTTCACCTTACCAATATTTCATGTCAGCATCGTTTCTGTGCTTGCTTTGCCTGACGGTGTGTGTCTGAAGATGCGCATGTGTGTGTGCGACAAGACAATTCTCTCACCTTCTAATCTTCGACTAAAAGACAAAAAAAAAGTTTATTCACAGACTCAGCTTGCTAGCTCTCTCAAACCATGACATTCTGTCCGAGTGAAGTGGCTGTGATCGAAATTGTCGGCTGTGTTGGCATCCTCGTGACCGACGATAAAATGTCTGAAATGAGTGAAACTCTATGAAAAAATGTTTATCTGTTAAAAGAAAGTTTTTCAAAAAAATCAATTCCTTTTCATCTCTGAGGTGCACTCAGAAGCCTCAGGGACTGTTTCTTGTTATTCTTGCCGTACAAAAAATGGAGTGTTGCAGAGTTATATGCATGTAGCAGGTTATATACTTGCAAGCTGTAACTTATTTGAATAAGTATACAAAATAACATCACTTGACCTTTATCAATACCTGAATTACATGCGTTTTTGTCACCAGTGGTACATCTTTATTTGTGATATCACAAAGGCCCTTAAAGCTTAGTCTACAGCTACATTTGAGACTGAACTTTAACTTGGGGAATAGGAAAAAATAGGGAGCCAAGTCTTTGTGCCACAGTTCAGGTCTTCTGTGCCAAACGTTCTCCTTCAATTGCCCCAGAACATAAAAATAGTCCTCTGTTTTAACAGTCTGACCCTGTGAGACAAATTCATGGTGCACAATCTCAAAAATGTCAAAGAAAACTGTCAGCATGCTCTTTGTTACGCTCCTAAGCTGGTGCAACCTCTTGGAGACTGAAGCTCCTTTGCTGTGAAGACTGATCTGATATCTGTATTGTAGCCTTGGACACAACTAACCTTAACTATCTAACTAATCATCTAATCTTATGGTTAACTAAGCAATGAATATTGGCCTGTTGAAGGAAAACTGGGCAGGACTTTGTGGACTTTTAACGAGCTATTTGGATTTAGAAAGTGAAGAGATCACAATCACCAGGATGGAAATCTTGATGAACCAAAAACATGGGATGCATCATTTCTGACATATGGATTATATGGCCTTGAAACATTTAAAAATCAGCTCAAATACCCCCCCAAAAAAAGGCAACAAAAAACACACATCTGTCTCTCACTTTACAAAAATACTGACTCATGAGCAGGATCTTATTTTTACCCTAATTGGATTTATAGTGTTTCCTCAACTGGAAAAACCTCTAAAAGCAGTCTATAATCCGGCACAAAAAAGCTCCGACAGACCACAACAATGAGTTTTGTGAGTGAACCTGTTTGTATGCCCCACTGCCCCGCAGTTGAAACATGATTTCAAGGGAGTGAAAGCCTTTCGAGAATTTAATTTTCAAGCGGAACACGAGCTCGCAGAGGGCAGCAGCGTGACGGCATGAGGCGCTCTCTGCAACGGCGGACGAAGAAACCACGTGTGTTTCCCCACTCTATCAGCCCGTGTATTTATCTCCGGCTTTCTGAATGTCTGTCTGTCTGTATGTCTTTCATACTCCCTCTGTATTTTCTCACAGAGCTTATCAGCAGGAAAACACATGAATAGCAGCAGACACTCTGGAATTTAATGGACTTGGAATGAACCTGGGAACTGGAAAATAAAAAAAATTAAAAAAAAAACTCAGGACATCAAGTATTTTAATATCAATTTGGTTTTATTTTAATTAAATTGCTTCGATTGCTGTTTTTGTATTTGCTTTGGCTCTTCAACTGTAGCTTGTAAATTACAGTGCAGGTCTTCATGTGCTGAAACAATGACCTTTTCTGAATAATCAAATCGTCAGTCGCCCAGAAAGGTCAAAAAACAACAATTTTGATAATAGATCAATTTGTTGAATTAATTTATCAAGCAAAAATACCAAACACACAGTGGTTCCAATAATATAGTCTTCGGGGCGCAAAGAGCACATGATCAGGGAAGATGCAGGACTAAAGTTTAGCATGTAAACTTTAAAATTAAAAGATGGGGGTTAGAGGGTTTTGGGATCTCACAGAAAACCAACCAATAAACATGAAGGTGAGCTCTCAACGTCAGCTGCTTCGACTTGTATGTGCTAAGATTTACATAAAAAACAAAATAAAAAGAGAAAACGTGGATGTAATCACTGAGGAGGTAGAATCGGCACAGGTTATACATTTTGCAGCTGGAGCTGGAGGCGAGTTGGAAATGAAAGGGGCTGGTGCAGCTACCACGACAAGCTAACGATAATAAGGACGCTAACATCCAGTTTCTGCTTAATATTCCATCACTGTTCCTTTCACACTACAGGATGTTAAATAATAATGAACAAAACATGTTTGAAATTTATTATTTGAAACCAGGAGGATCTAAACCAGTTAGAAACATTAAGATTACACCTGTAAACCAGCAGGATTATTGGTCAGAAGGGAGGAATCGAACCCAAAATCTCCCCGACTCTCCTCCAGCTCAAGTTGTGAGGGAAAAGATTCTGAATTTCAAGAGAAATAAATCAATGAACAGTCTGTTTTGGCAGTGAGCGGTTTGTGGATCTGCTGCATAATCCACTTGGCAATACCTTACAAACCAATGTATACATTTGCATACTCAATTAATGTGTATGTGATTTTATTCTGAGGACAAATGGTTGAAAACAAACAAACATATGCGCCAACACACGCCGTGTTTGTTCTCCGTCTTTTTTTTCTTGTCTGCAGGTACAACAAACGTATGTGTGACCCCATTAGCATTATCCATGGAGATGAGACAAAACAAGGCTGTGTGTGTGATGATGATGCATCCCTCTGATGCAAATATAGATCTTGACACACTTCACAATCCCACAATAGATACTTGACAAACACACACAACTGCACACAGTAACGCACAAGCACACACACACACACAGAGCGAGTGCCTGTGTGGCCCCGGTTGATTAATTGGAGCGTTCAGCAGCAGTGATAGCTGTACTCCTCGGAGACAAAACACTGTCTCTCTCACTTCACCTTAACCTCTGCTGGACACACACACACACACACACACACACACACAAACACACACATCTTCTCTTCCTTTCTCAGCTGAAATTAGACCACCTCTCTTGCTTTTTCACTCGATCTCCCATCGTGCAAATGACCCGCCATCAGCTCGCTTTCACCTTGCCGATAGCGATAGTATTTTGCCGCCGAGCAACTGGTTAACGTACAACACAGGGGAGCACTCAGGTGTGTGTGTGTGTGTGTGTGTGAGAGGGACTGAGAGTGTGTGTTTTTGCCTCTCAGCTGCAGACAAATTAATGAGCCGACCCGCAAAACCATAGAAATGCACAAACAGATTCTTATAAGGGTGCTCTATCCGGCGCTCTCTCATCTTTCTTGGCGCTGAAGGTGACTCACCTTCACACACACACACACACACACGCACATGCACACACACACACACAATTACAGCAAAGCCTGGCCAAGGTTTTCTCCTCCACGAGTTTTATGTACCTTTAAACCAGCCGAAGGAGCAGCCATATTTCTGCTGGACTGCAAGGTGACTTCAGAGAGACAAAAAAACGGGGGGAGGTGGGGGTAATGAGGATGAGAAGAAGAAGTGGAGGCACAGAAACAGTCTCCACCTCCGGTCAAGGTATTGTTCAACACAGAGCGACCCACAATCCCTCACGATCGCCCTTTCCATTGTCTTCCGCTCATCCTCTCATGCTCCCTCCTTATCTATCCTTAGAGACTTTCCATCTCTTTGTCTCGCTTTGTCTTCCCTGGCTCTCTAACTCACACTCCTCTCCACACGCACACACACACACACACACGCACACACCTCCACCTTCTCTCCCACTCTCTCTCTCTATTCCCTCCCTCCCTAGTCAGCTGTCACGGCTGCCACTTTCTCGCGCCCACTCATTTATTACAGGTCACCATCGCAGAAGGGGCCGTTTAAAAAGGACAACGTGTCCCATCTGCACACACACACACACACACACACACACCAGCTCATACAGTATACATGGATTGGTAAACACTGTAAACACGTGGAAATCTTTAACAGGAACTAACATGCAGGAAATTTTGCATACTTGTGGATTAAAGCCGACTACACTTACACACACATAAAATCACACAGGTACACAACTGATGGTGAGGGTTAGCTACCCATCATGCTTTACTTTCCCTCTTTATAGCATCGAATAAGTAATCAAAACCAAAGTTGTCACAAAAATAACTGCTCACACAGACACCAGCTTTACAAGAACCACATTTAGGGAAGATTTTTTAGGCCAATCCACCATTAAGGGGAGATATGATTTATGACCTGTCTTGAGGCCAGCCACCAGGGGGCGATCATGATATATCAGCTTCATGACATCCATCTTTATCGAGTCTTTGGCCTAAATTTTGTTAAAAACACTTCTGTTCTGAGGAGCTTGTTTCCCCAGAACTCGTTATTTCAGGCTTCTACGAATGAGGTCAATCCAATCCAGTTTAACACTCATTCTGTTTTACCATCACACCAAATTCCAGTCTGAAACTTGACACCTAAAGTTTCTGTACTTACTCACTAATGCAGACATGCCGAAGAAAATTCATCAGTTACGTTTTGACATCCACATGAAAGACTCTTCACATCGGCATTAAATTCAATCCACTGCACAGCTCTTATTTAAGAAAATACACAGAATTTAAAGCCGGCTTGCCTGTTACTCATCGTTATTTTCTTCTTCCAAAGCTCTGGTAAAAAACACAAGGAACAAATGCCAGGAGTTGGGTTTTTTATTAAAACAAAATTATGACTGGTGTATTAACTGCACTGCAAATTAATCAGAGTACACAAGGCCAAATGCCTTAAGTTTCCATACAACCAGCTGATGCCAAGTAATTAAGCGTGTGGTGAAGTGTTCCCTCTATAAAACAAACAAACAAACACATAAAAAAATGGGTCTGGGCTGCATTACTTCACTTCTAGGAAAACTTTATGGAGAAAAGTGAGAGCAGAATAACATAACTGATCTGTTCAAACTGAATATTCTATGGTGTAACTGATCTGAACACATGAAAACACTGAATTCATTAGCATGTTAGCATGTCGGTCACTGCCAAGCCTGTTTTTAGCCAGCTATGCACTGCTGTTGAATATATAAGGAAAGCACTGAGCTAACTGTGATGTTTTTATATAACCACAATTCTTCATTATTGAATTCAAAATTTTTGCAAATATGTGCATCTTCTCAAACAAGCCACTTAAAATAATATAACTTTAAGCCCCAAAAAACACAGAAACTGACAGAAGTTAGGACATTTAAAGCGTTGCATTCAGTCTAGGTAGCTAACACATTAGCATACCTGCTGTATATGCAACATGCATGCACAGACACACAGTTGGCTGCAGCAGTAAACACAGCATGTTTATGGTTTGAACACAGTTTTAATCTCAAAGAATTAGCGAAACATGAGCCTGAATGGAGGACAGTGATACTCCTGTGGTTACGGGTTTGTGTCCTTAAAATACTGTAACAACATCTCGCTGATATTACATTATAATCCTTGTAAACACTGCCTCTCTGTGCCATGGCAACAACTGGAAGATACAAAGATCTCTCTGTTGTTTTTTTTCCCGTCTTTTTTCTCTTTTATTATGAGCAATTCGGAGAAAAAAAAGGAATTAAAACAGAGTGATACACACAGACTCTGGCAGAAATAGCCTGATTGACACAAAGACGCACATGCCCAAGCATACAGAGTCTCAATCATACACACACAGACACTCATGCTCACACACAGGGTAATACACACTCACACATTTGCCAGACAGATTAAGGCCCTGATTGAGGCGGGTGTCGCATAAAAGTCTTGGAACAGTAAATATCCTTAATTTGTAGTGTAATTAAACAGATTAGCTGCCGTGAATATCTTAACAGGGATTAGTTCGCACACAATACACCAGGCAGGCTTGACTATACACACACACACACATACACACACACGAGACTAGACACACAGAGGGAGTTTACTAATGAAAAACATCTAAAATAGCTAGATTTTTAATAACTGTAAAATGCAACTGCGAGACAGAGGAGTTGGTGTGTAAAGGTGTGTGTGTGAGTGTGTATAGTGACATCACACAAAGGGAGAGAGAGTCAGAAAGAGAGAGGGACCATGTAACAGAGGTAAAAACACAAATCTACAAGTTAGGGTCGATATGCCGGTTTGACACGCGCACAGATGAGGGATTAGAGGCCAGTGATCATTTCTCTGTTCACAGACTTTCATTAAAACGCCAGGCTTTTTCAAGGTTACAGAGAAGAACAAAAAAAAAGGAAATCTATTGTGATTTTAATGCCTTCTATTGTGCTGCGTTGAGAGGCAGAACAGAAAGCAAGAGAAGCAAGTAAAAGAAGGCGAAAGGAACCGAAAGAAAAAGCCCAGACTCGTCGTGAAAGGCCGAGTCGATGGCACTTGATCCTGCTTCGCCACAGAAGTGCTGCCAATCAAAGGAAGCTGAACGCTGTCCCACTTCCTGCGTTGGCTTCGTGCCTGAGCGAGCGCTGCAAATGTAAATTCAAGCCAACACTTGTTTACACAAGCGCAGACACACAAATAGATGCATCTGCACACCTACATTTTTTTGTGTGACGAGGCTGATAAAGCCTTCACTTGAAATCTAAACTTTGTGCTAATTCTGATGCTAGCATAACAGAACTTATTGGGCCTAGCACCCATAAAGCTGCACTGATTGACATATGCAAAAGGGAGACAGTCATTAATCGACATGCAGGATTTCTGCAGGTTTCAGAAAGTTTGATTTAAGACTTTTGAGACATTTTTACAGACCATTAACATAACAAATTAAGACCGGGGCTATTTTTGGATAATGGTAACAGAAACTATTATAACTAATTACCAAGTGGCCATTTGTTTTTGAGGACCGGAGACGCCACATCAGCCCTGAAGAAACATTGTGGCACTTAGTCTCAGTGTGTTTTGACTGGCTTCACAGTTTGCATTGGTAATAAAAGCTTCCACGTTGGCTCTACTTTGTATTTTTCCTTCAGCTTAATTAATTTAAAGTGAGACTTAAGTTCATACAACTTTGTAAAGGCTACACTGAATTCATAATCCAATCAATTTTATGAGCAGTCAGTATAATATTTGATACATATCAGGACTTTATATGGGATTTTGCACATTTTAAAAATCATAAAACATGAAAGAATTTGGTCTGTTCATCCTTAAACATTGAACTTTGTTGCTATAAATCAAAGTATTGACACAAAATTAGCATCTCAGCTTTTCCTCAAAAGGGCTGCAGCTCATTGCCTGAAAGTACACACACAAACAGGAGCGGATACATGTGTGTAAGCATGTAGCTGACAGTCTGGGTGGTGTGAGGAGCTGCTGACAGGATATTGTCCATAAAACAAATTGGGTGTCGTAGTTAAAGGTGGGAAAATGAGCTGTTTTCCAGTCTCTCTGTATGCCCAGTTAAAGCTTCACACACAAACACACACACGACTAATGAAAGACATAGGGAGGAGCGAGTGTGTGAAGTTATGTGTGCAAGAGAAAGGGAAGGAGGGAGGAAGAAAGAGAGAGAGAAGGACAAAGACGAGGGAATAAAAAAAAAGCTGTTAAAAAAGGAAAGAAAAGCAGAGGCAGTGAAAGGTGAAGCAGGGAAGTAAAACAGAAACACAGCGGAGATGTTAATGGGTAAGAACAGGGGGGAGACAAGGTGTGTGTGTGTGTGAGGCAGGGAGGGAGGGAGAGGCAGAGATGAGGAAACAGATAAAGAAAAGGAGACGAGATGACAAATGTGCGAGAAAGAAAGCGGAGGGGAGCTAATGAAATAAAAGTCAGAGTAAAGGAAGGGTTCTGGAGTGGTGTGAGCCAACTCGTACTGCTTGGAAAGATCTGTGTTTTTGCGTGTGTGTGTGTGTGAGTGTGTGTGTGTTGGTGTGTAGGAAGCCCCTCAGACGCAGGATGGAGGCATTTGTCTCTGAGTGGAATTACAAGTGGCGGCCCGAACAAACCCTCCAGTGGTCTAGAATAAACAGAAGAGGAAGGAAAAAAAAAAAGATTCCTCTGTCTTTCCTGTCCTTTCTTCACCTCGACCATGCCTGTCTCACTCCCACTGAGTGTGTGTGTGTGAGAGAGAGTGTGTGAAAGAGAGAGAAATGAGAGCAACACAAAACAACCAAAAGTAGATTCAGGACTTGAACTCAAAGCAAACAATGAGAACACTTGAAACGCACTTAACAAGGCTTCCGCTGCCCTTTCACCCATGAACTTACATGAAGCTCTGTGTGTGATTGTGTGTGTGTGTTTGCATGTGTGTGTGTGGGAGATGAGTAAACAAAGAGATTTCAGCAGAATCAGCATGCACAAAAAAAAAAAAAAAAGTAAAAGAGGCCATGAAGATTGGAGGATGTTTCGAGCAAATCCCTGTGCATGGGTGGACTGTGTTTTCTGTGTGGGAGTGAGATCTCAGTCCTCCTGAAAGGGGACATCTGTGCCAGGCTTCCAGCCTCCGACTAGCCAATCTAACTCACACTAGGAGCTGGCACCGGACGCCTCGGCGCAACCAAAGCCAGCCCTGCTCATCATTAGGCAGCAAAGGCAAGGGGGGGTTCAAAAGTCTGTCCTGCCAAGCACACAAACACAGCGCCAGAGACGAAGAGGGACTAAGAAGCTTCGGGGATGATTACAGAGGCCAATAAAAGCCGCTATTTTGCACCCAAGCCTTGGATGTTTTCCTTCTCATGCTGTGCAGTTGTGATTCCGCATGTAAATATTTGGGTGGTTCGCAAACTCGAAAGAACAGAGGCCCCTCTGTACAGCCGGCGGCAAACAAAATGTCAGCAAACAGGCTCGTGACGTCTCCGGATCACTTTTCGAAAATGCCTGGGAAGAGAAAGACAAAAGAAAGTTTTTGTTGTTTTGTTTTTTTGTTTTTTTCCCTAAGAGAGGGAACAGCGTCATCTTTGTCTGGCCCCGTGCGGATAATGATCTGAGCTGATTCAGATGCCGAGTACCACAAGAGGTAGCGGACTGCTGTCTCAGGCCTCGTAAAAGCGTTCCATCACCCCCCCCCCACCCCTCACCCCACGCGTCACACAGTCATTTGTAAAAAGGCTTCCCTTGCAGCCCCCTTGCTGAGACGTTCCAGTTGTGATGGACGGTGCAAATAACAGTCCACATCTCAAAGTCACCCTCACTGAACGCCAATTATTAATCTTTGTTCAAACAGGCATATTTTATCCCCCCCTCCCTCACACCTCCCCCCCGAGTCTTCCTCGTCTTTCCCGTCGCCGGGAGACTCCCGACAAACGTGCGGAAACGATCCGCACCTCCATCAGCTCCATCAGGAGCCATCACAGCACGTTTGACTAACATCCAGCCGAAGCCTGGCACGGGTTAAAGCCTGGCAGATATCAAGTTATGATAGCAATGTTGACTAATTTAGAGCAAGATTGAATTCCTTCACCCGCCTCATCTCTCATGCTGTCAAATAAAGGGCTCGCGGTCTAGACTGATGCTATCAAAAAAAAAAAAAAAAAAAGCTTAATTAGCTTGTAATAAATTCTCATTTCCGTCAGTATTCCACAAAGCCTCGGCCAGCTCCGCCGCTCCGTGTGTGCCAGCTGACACAAGCCCAGTAATTTGATACTGGCATTCGGCGGGTTTCCTTCCCCTGCCGCCCCTTTCACATTTTTCGCAGGAGAGCGCGTCTTTAAATGTCACCCAAAACACACACACAGATGCAAACAAGCGTTTTGCCATACACACACACACAAACACACACACACACAAGAGCAGTGGCGATTAAAACATTTGAGGCATCTGTTTCGGCGAGCAGACAGCTTTATACGCGGCGGTGAAATTCATGGTGTGAGTTTTGTTTAAAAGGTGAAAAAGGTGAGAGCTTTGCAAAAGGCACAGCTGCCTCTTTAGCCTGAGTCAGAAACAAGGACGAGGATCCCCCCCACCCCCTCGGCCCTGCAAGTAAAATACCACAGATTTACCCTGTCAGGCTCTGCAGAGAGATCAGCTATTCAAGAGGATATCATCCTTGATTTGGCTTGTTGCTGAGTTCTTCTCCAGCCATTGAAAACAAATCAATAGACTCCCAAACAAACTGGAAGCGAACACTTGGGCTGTTCCAATACCGATACAAGTGTCGGAAAAAGCCTCCGCTGCTCATGTGTTGGGTATCATTCAGTCAATGTGCTGATCTGATACCACTGAGAGAGCACTTTAAAGACAAACACTCAACCTCCCAGCAGCATCCTATGAACATGTGTGCAAATTCACAGATTTTTCACCATAAAATTTGCTAATATCCATAAAGGACAAGCATACATGTGTCACTTCAGGTACAACCGTAATATATCATTCACACAGGGTCAGAGGTAAAAAGCTCTTAAATATATGTAAGGCATTACGCAAAGTTCAGGTTCATCATCCAATAATAGTCTCGGAACATAGACGATGCTAGATTCAACCAATAATTCATTCTTGACCTTGGATGGGGAAGTTTAACAGATTTCCCTGCATTTTCCAGAGCTTTCAACTGCATTAAAGTCTACTTAAAAGAAAGGACATAAAATCAAAGAATTTAAGACAGATCTCTGAAATCTCATGACCTTTTGCTGCTATTAGCATCCATCAAACATGGCAAGTTTTTGAAAGGAGTAATCCTACATCCACAAAGATTAGATGATCAATCAGTTAGTTTATCAAGACAGAATTAATTACAACTGTTTTGAAAAGTGACTGTCCTTTTTCTAAGTAAAAAAGCCAGACATTACTCAGTAACAGAGTCCTAATTGTGAAAAATCTGTCATTTGATGATATTAAACTGACTGTCTCTCATTTTAAGGCTGTTAGTCAAACAAAATAAGCTGTGTAGATGCATTACTTTTGGTTGTAAAAAACTTAAACAGACTTTCATTACTATTTTCTTAACAATTAATTAGGAAAATATGTCAAATTTATCAGTAATTACACCTACGATGCAGTCAGTTGCACTCTTAACCTACCTGTTCTGCAGAAGATATGGACACTGCTTTACTTTCTCCAGACCTAGGACATTGTGGAGAGATCAGCTGGCTTCATTACTTTGAGTTTTGTGTTGTTTTGTCTTCAGTTAGTTGGGATTTTGCTTCATGAACAAAGCCTGGCAAATCCAAGATGGAGGAGGAAGTTGATCAGCCTAATTGTGAACTTAGTTTGAATTATTAATGAACACTCCAACGCCTCAGTAGGGACAATCCTGATCTTTCAATCTGTTCTTTTGTGTGTTTCTGCGTTTGATTTGCATCAAAATTAAGATTAATATGATTCTGCAGTGGCATCCAAACAGACACACTGCCAGCAGTCTGTCAGAATACAGCGAAACATCAATCAAGTCGCTCACGGTGAGAATATCTCCATTTTTCAGCACACATGTGGCTGCACTGTACATCACACAAACACACACACACACACACTCTGTTATACAGGAGACCAGCTGACTGGCAGGAATGCTGCAGACATTTGTCTCGCAGCAGGAGCGCACTGACAGATTCAATCACCATGTTAAACACCAGTGAGGTGAACATCTCCAGCCTTGACTTACTTCAGCCTGATGTGGCTTTAAATGTGTTTGATTTATGGTGCTGGGTATGAATTTCTAGAATGACAACACAGAGAAAGAGATTAAGTGAAAGAGTGGACAGATAGCACACAAATATCTCCTCACCCACTAACACCCACACACACAATGGACTTCCCAAGAGGCATTGCTCAGATTCTTGGGCAGAATTTGCCTCACAAATATCTTGGAAGGGAGCGTATGCACGGAGAATAAATAAACCAGGGAGGGTGCCACTTCTTCCTCCCCATTCATCCCGTTTGTCACCCATCCATCCATCCATCCATCCATCCATCCATCCATCCGCGCATCCATCCACTCTTGTTAAATAGGCAGCATTCAGCGCCCTTGCATCCAAGATCCACGCCACAGCCAGCGGGGGAGTGTGTTTTCGCCTGTGTGTGTGTGTGTGTTTGTTTCACCAGCTTGGCCTGAGAACCACAAACCACCAGAGATTGAGCCAAAAACTCCGACAACTGTCCTTAAAGGCAGGAAGAAAAGCAGGAAGAATCCCGTTTGTGCCCGGAGAGTTTGGCTGACAGTCAAATTCACCTCTAAACCTCATCCACAAACTCTCCTGTGTTCCCACTTCCTGCTTCTTCATGTTTTTTTTTTCACCAAGACATCACTTGCCAAAGCTTGATTATATCAATTACAGTAAGAAGGCTCAATCTGGCATCATGGATTCCTCAGCAGCCCACAATGAATCACAAAATATTAGAGCAAATAACTCAAGTGCATCTAATGGTGTGATTATTCCAAAAGCAGACATTACACCAAACTCTAAAACAAACAGAATGCTTGAGCACTTTAAGTGCTTATTGATCAGCAAGTCTGTGAACAAAAGCTGCAAAAAAAGTTCCACGGTTCTCAGCATCAAAGCCTCCTCGCTGTTATTTGCTTGGTTACACAGGCGGTGAGAATTTGTTGCAATCGCTGCATCATGAACAAAAACATCACACAGCAAGTGGCAAAAAACCTCGAATGTCACATGTTTGAAGGAGCAAACATCACAGCAAGAAACTATGTGCAAATATCCTGAAGGGATGCCAAAAGAAGATATCAATCCTAAAGCAAATAATATGAACTTCACTGTGAATTGACTGTTGAGTGCCACGGACGCATTACGAGTCTTTGTGGGAATATTGCAAGAACATTAAAGTGATTTTCGTCCAGGGATTGACACCACAGGGGTCCAACTGATGAAAGCGAGATGTTTTCCCACTGCCGGTGTAGCCCTCAGTATATCTGCTACATCTAAATTATTCAAAGACAGTAAGGGATGAAAACTGTGCCACTGGTGCAACCGAGCTCAGTTCTTATAAATCAGCGCAAATAGCCGCGGTCAGTGTCCGCGTGAGGGAATTAAATTAAAACGATTGCGCATTCATTCATATTTAGAGTGCAATATGAAACGGCGGGATGCTGGGTTCATGTGAGCTGCGCAAGGACCCGAGATTCTGTAAATTTTGAAATATATTAGATCCTTGATATAAGGCAAACGAGCAAAGTGGATTTCGCACATTTTCCGCTAAAACAGTAGCTTTTAATTATCTTAAATATCCAAATCTGGGGTCGGATAAGGAAAAACACGATGGGGAGTTTGAGATTTTTACGCAGAGCTCGACACGCTCCCGGAGGCAGCTGGTTCTCACAATTAACTGCAGGTGTGAGTCTGGGGTGAGATGATTGAAATCAGCATCAGCTGTGCTCGATGTGAAGTTGTGTTAAGTTTTAACCGCCGATGTAAAGCCATCGGCACAGGTGTTAGACTATCGTACCCAAGCAAACAAGTGCCGTGAACGCATCGTTCACTTCTGTCCGTACGTAAACGTTCAAGCCCAAACAGAAAGGCGGGTTTTGGAGGGGGTTGTTTTGGACCCTCACTTGATCCCCAGCTTGTGAAGTCCGACCCGGGCACACTGAAGCACTCACCTGACTGTGCTGCACTCGATCGGATCACCACCAGAGTGACGAGGACGCAAGCGGGGAACTTCATCTTTGCAAAGGCTGCTCGTCTTGTTAACTCCCGTAACTCACATGTCCAATTAAGATATCCTCGTTTTTCACTCACACACACACAAAAAAAATGTACAACCAGAAAAGAGGAAGAAAAAAAAAACACAAAAAACAAAAAAAACAAAACGTCGGAGTCTTCTTGGCTTCTTGGGCAACTGGCACAGTTCCCGTGCGCCGTGGAGAGCTTTTACGCACCGCGCTTTGCTGTGTTTGTTTATCAGTTCCCAGACCAGTGTTTAGGTCGGTTTCCGCCGCGGATACTCTGAGCCATTTACTTCTCACACTACCATAGCGCCGGTGGCTGTGTGTGTGGAGGGGGGGGAGGAGGGGGTGGAGGGGGTGTGCTGGGATGGTGGTGGTGGTGGTGGTGAGTGTGTGTGCTGAGGTGGAGCGGGGTTGTGGGGGGGCTGAACACGCCTCTTCAGTGTGATAGACACCCCTTTCAGCCAATTAAAACGGACTCTACAGAAGATTAAGGAACGTTTTTTGGAGGGGTGGGGGGGAGGGGGGTTGGAAATCCGCCCATCTCACTTACCACCTCTTCTGATTGGCTAATAGGCTTCAGTACTGCTGTCATTACACCTGTCAGGAGCGGGATTTGTTTTGGTTTCCCGCTGGGTGGCGTGGCAACAAAAAATGTTTATTATTACTATTATCATTATTATTATTATTATTATTATTATTATTATTATTATTATTATTATTATTATTATTACATGTAGCCTATTGGTTATTATTACAGCAGTAAATTCCGAATTTAGACAGATGAATTTTAAAGATGCAACAGCTATAAAACCAATGTCTTCAAAGAAAAAGAAAGAAAAAATAATAAATTATGAGGATTATCAAGGGGACACTTATTTTCTTTCACATCTTCTAAAAGCAGCATCAGCTTCATTTGTTTTTGTGTCATAAACGCAGACTTACAGAAAGTTTTCTGCAGTGTCTCTGCAAATATCCGCCACTAGAAGGCACAGCCTATAAACTTTGATGATGCTGCGCTAATGGGGCTGCAGCTGAGGCAGTATACCTTTTTTAGGGCCGCTCATTTTTTACAAGCCAGTGTACCGTCTTCTGCTCTCCGGCTTCGTCTGCGGACTGATGTGAAAGTATGAAACCGGCTGGAAAATCAAAGAGCACAAAAAAGATATTGATTTGTGATCCGTGTAAGATGAAAGCTGAGGCATAAACGACCTCCACTGCCAAAACGACTCCACAGATTAGGCAGCAAGGGTGCAAAAGGACCGAAATGATCCCTCATGTGCCCCCACAGTGCCGAACAGAAGGCTCATTTAGCGTCCTCTGCTGCCCTCTAGAGGAATTTATCAAGAATTACTCCATTCCTCTTTTTCTTTGGAGCTGGCATGAATCATAAAGCTCTTGAGGGGCATAAAACTACATCTGTGTTTTTCCCAAATACTCTATTTTAAAACAGTGAAAGTTTAACTTGACGGAAACATTATCACTATAAAGTCTAGTTAACATCATATTCGATCATAAAAAAAACGGAGGTAAAGGATTATTGGAATTTTGTTGAACTTATTTAAAGTCACATCCCAAATGTCATGAAAGTTCATTTGACCACGTATAATCCTGTCGTAATTTTGAAAATGCGTAAATTAATTTTTTACTAACATATTAGGTTTCAGTCAAGTTACATCATCCAAAACCCCCCCTAATACGTTTTCAGTTAATGAGATTGAAATGAAATGTACTTTTTCTGAGACGTTGAGGGTAGATTTTTATAAATTTTTATTTACTCAAGGGAAAGCTTCAACGAGGAATGTTTCGAAATAGGGAGAGATGAGCCTTTTATCAAGACAAATAGAGGTTTCAGCTCCTCTATGTGCATTTCAATAACTTTTTTAACATCTCTAAAAATCAGCATTGTATGCCTTTATTAAAATCTGCCTTTTGCAAACATGTAAATCGGCGCATAAAAGTGTAAAAGGCCCTTTAGTGCGAGCAAAATAATGAACAGAACAAATCTACCGACTAAAATATGAACCTGAGGGAAATTCACCGCGCTGGCTGTCAGTCTACAAACTGCAGAGACACATGAAAACAGTCATATGAGCTGTGGGATTAGTCTCACACACGCACGCACGCACGTACGCACGCACACACACCGCGCGCGGCGCAGACAGCCTCACTGGGTGGCAGCATAACGCAGAGCAGCCTGGAGAATACCAATGAACGTCACTGCGCTCCTGTGCAGAAATCTGCAGATAAAACATTCAATTAGTGAAGCTGCATGAGATTTGCGCTGATACGAGGGTGACATGAAAATGGGAATTTCTGTCTTTGTGCTGCGAAAATGGCTCCCAGAGTGACTCTAGATGGAGGTTTAATTGGACGGCTCGCACTGGAGAGGGTAGTCCAAGTAATCTATTACAAATAATAAATAAGTAATGGGGGAAGATATGACTCATGTATTTAATTAAAAACTTAATATAAGTCTGTGCAAATTAGAGCAAAAAGCATCCAAGTTATGGATTATAAATTGTGATAATTGTGTATTTAAAGGCTTATTCTGTAGAGTTTATGAGCATTTAGGCGCCTGTTTTGGATGCGGAAGCTTTCACACAGCAGCTCTCCTTCAGGGAGTCTTATTGTATTTTCTTGCAGACTTTTAATCTCTTAGATAGTTTCTCCAGGTTTTAATATTACAGCAATATTCCACACAGGAGATTTTGTGTGAATATATGGTGACTTTTTTACAACTCTTTCTGCTTCAGTTTTATCTGTTTAATCTCATGTAGCTCAATATTCCCACATGCTTTGGTATTTGCACAAAATGAGAGTTAAGGCTGATAGATTTCTTTTTTTCTTGCGTTCATTTAGACTGGCGCTTATTTTAGAGGGGGGGCTGACTTTGTTTCGTCCCCTGTGAGCAGCTCCATGCTGAAACCACAGGACAAGGGGATCAGATGACACGCAGAGCGTCTATGATTAGGGGCTGCGCTGAGAGACGGAGGCTGCCGCTGGGGAAGGTCAAGGGGCTTTTACGCGCAGCTCTGCTTGGCCGCACACCGGGAGCTGCGGTTAATTCGTGTATAACGTTGCGGTGTAGAGTCTCAATCGGTGGCTTTGACAAGAATAAGAACGAAATATGCGCAGTTAAAGTCCAGGAAGTGAGCAGAGTGCGTAAAACGTGTTGGAGTTGGTGTCCAGCATGACTCTGGAGAGCGCGTCGCTCCTGAGAGCAGGGCTTGTGTTGTTGATAGCAGGTGAGTGTTTGTGAGTGAATCCTGAAGGTTTATAGCTTAAACTAACTAATTGTTACCTGATTCTAAGGGGAAATTACTCAAGATAAATATCTGGATACTTGAAAGCAGCATTAATAAAATTTATGTGTGTGTTGTGTAAGAGCATATATTTCAGAGATAACAAAGGCAATAAAAATCCCAACTCTGATTTTGTGTTTGATAAGATAATCTTGTCCTGAAAACCTGATATAGTTCAAACTATAAACATGCACAGCTTTGAAGTTTGAAAATGAACCATCTGTAAGTTTCATGTGTTTCTAGTCTGAAGCAGGTTCATGATGTAGAGCTTCATTTGGTCAAAGTAGCAGCATCACACTGCAGAACACTCTTGTAGAAGTAAAAGTAGTGTATCAACTTTAACTCTAAACAAGTATTTCAGTATTTTAAGCAAAATGTACCTTAAAGAATCCAAATTAAAAACAACTGATCCCTTCAGAAGTCATAACACTTACTAACATTAACACACTAAGAATGGATTTGCTGTATTTGAAACTGATTATGAATGACTTTGAATGCTGTTGTGTGATCTAATCTATAAATTATGCATCATATTCTATGAGTGCAGCATGTGTGTTTTATGTAAAAATATGAATTCGTAAAGTAACAAGTAACTGTGGCTGCAAAAAGTACAATATACACGTCAAAATAAGCACAAAATACAAATTAAAGCTTGTTGTAATGAAGATGTTCAACAGGTTAAAAGAATACTCGCAATTTTCCGCTTAAATGATCTTGTAAATATAATTGATGTTAATGACTCTTAAGAGGTATTTAAATATCACGATTCCCCTGATAGGTTTTCCACAGCTGCAGTATAACTCATGACAATGTGTCTAATTAAGGACAGATGAGGTCTGTAGCATGAAGACGATGTTCAGACACCTTCACACTGTCTGTCAAGACAATAACATGTATCTAGGGAGGACTAATGTGCAGGATAACAGGAAGCCTAGATGTGAAAATGCTTTTAACACGCTCCTCTCTGCTGTACTTTCCCTCCTACATGAATGGGAGAACATGAAAATCAGGCTCTCACACTCAGCAGCGCAGCAGTGGGTTGAGCATGAGTGACATCTGAGCAAGATGGATCATGTCATATTCATGAGCGTCAGTTTTAAAAATCCATAACTATTGAGTCCCAGAGTGGCAGGGCAGAATTTATGATTCCTGCCAGACTGATGGGTTTTTCCTCTCCCTAAAATATGAGAGCATTTGAAGGCAGGATGTCAATAGAGTGCCGTTGCATCTGTCATGGTTTACTTGTTTTTTTTCCTGGAAAAATGGAACGTGAATGCAACGCTGGTTAGCAGCCAAGTTGGACGGCATCACTGGACGCCTGAATGTCAGAGCAGCTGCCAAAAAACAGACACACAGGTGAAACATATCGTCCTCACAACTCTGTGGATGATAAATAAGCTAATAGACGCTCAGTTTTTGCATGTTTGATGCTTTTTTTATTGCACTTTAGTTTTATTACTGGATCCCCTTAAGCTTCTGTTTGAAAGGTGTGTTGCACCACGACGGGGTCACAACCGTTTCCACGTTCTTCTTTCAGCAGCATCTCTTTTCAGCGTCCCTGTGTCAACACATTCGGTCTTCCTTTGAGTGTATCAAGGCCTCGAGAGCCAGCAGAGACGGAGCAAACAGAACGGGCACACAGTCGGACCTTATCAGGCCGCCGCAGACCGAGATCCTCCTTGTTTCTCCACCGTAACAGCAACCTGTTTGTTCCACGCAGGCCTTTTTCCGCCAGCTTAAGCTCCCTCTTCGAACTGTACTGCTCCGTGGTGTTACATTCAGCGGCGAGTCCTGCGGGACGGCTGCAGTCTAAGAGGCTGTTTACACACATCTCTGAAGTAAACAAATGGGATTGGGACTCTGTCTGCAAATTAGAATCTTTTCTTAGTGAAAGTAACAGGCTAATAGGGAAGAAAACAGTCCAATAGGAACAAGCACTGCCTGGATATGACCTTGTTTGTTGTGTTAACATATTCCTAATTATCAAGAAGTGAATGCTGGGGATAACCTCTGTGGTGCTTTGTAAGATCTTTCGCTCAAATGGATTCAATCACCTCTTATCACTTAAACTCATCACTCTTGTATTTGTAGCTTGATTGATTAACTCACTTTGTGTTGTTTTTGTCACTCTTCCTCTTCAGCTCAAGTCCTGCCATCAGTGTCAGGCTGCAACGGGGGTTTTTACGAGATGATGATCAATGATCTCTGCCTGGTCATGTTCAAGTTGGACATGGGAGTGCTGGAGCGAGGCCTGTGGTGCAGCTGGCAGGACACCATGGAGTGAGTTCACCGCCTGGGATCATGCAAAATCAGTGTGCAAAAAAGAGGGTGTCAACAGAATATAAAACAATTACATTCATCTATAATTATATGGCAAAATGATAGTTAGACTTTGCAGAGAATAATCACCTGTTTATCAAATCCAATTATACACTCTCTGTTAATCTGTCCAGATCCCATTTTTGTTTTTCACAGTCTCCTTGTGAGCAATAATATCACATACAGGTGTCAAAACTGTGGTAGTATTTTTGCTAAAATACTGGCATTTTTTTAGCAAATAAATTCATATTTGACTAAATAACCTCATGAGTTAAGACTAAATTTAAGTGCTAATGTGTTAAATGTAGGTTCACTTTTTTGCAGATGGAAGCCTAAAGAATATATTATGAATGGATTTTAAAACTATTAAGTTGGTGATCATAAATTAACATCTTTCTTTCGCTTATTTTAGATCAAATGTAGTTTCTTCTAATTTAAATATGGTAGTTTAGTGGTTTGTGGAGGATCCGTGTTGTTTGCTTAACCTCATGCTGCCTTCAGTGTGTTGCTCTGAAAAGATCTCTCCAGCCTGTTTTTCTACTCACGTCCACATCGCTAGGTTACCGCCTTTAACTGTATCTCTCACATATTACTGTGTGTATATTCGTGTGTGTTAGATGGTGTCTCAGATCAGCCCATTTCCCAAACACTGGCACCTGAGAGGATGAGTCAGACAGGAGGGGGGGGGAAAGGAGCTGAAAGGCCCAGAGGAGAAGCTTCTGTCACAAATGTGATTTCCCTCCTGGCTCACTGTCCTCTCTTCGCCCAGCACATCAGTGGTGTTAGCGGTGCTCTTTGTGTGTGTCTGTGTGTGTGCAGTTAAAACTCATTGTAATCGATTGTAAAAACATGCAGGATAGAAAAAATGTTAATACACAAGTAAGGCTTGTGTGTGTGTGTGTGTGTGTGTGTGTGTGGGTGAGTTTGAAAATAAAAGTCAAATAAGTTGGATCATCAGAAAAGATGCAACACAATGGGCTACAGCAGGACTCGACAACATGTTGTGGTGCATCAGTGTGTGTGGGTGTGAATCCTGTTTGCAGCTTCACTCCGACACTTGCTTGTTGGTAAAAAAACATTTTTTTAATTTTGTTTTTTAAAAAAAAAACAACGTTACATCATTCACACAATATATTACTCAGAGCTATAAAAACACACCAGCCTCTCTTATCTTTAGCTCGACACACATTTGTATTGACACAGATGTGAGAATTACTTAACTCTTAATCCGAGTCCTTATCAAAGTCCAAATCTTAATCATGACCACAAGAACAAGTCTTTCTTCTAAACCATCATGAACTTTGACCTTTTCCATTAAACCTAATCGTGATCACAGCTCTGACAGCTGCAACACCAGCTCCTGAAACAGCTTCTTAGTGATGAAAAATGGCTTTTAGAAGCATTAAAGTGCAAAAAAGAATCCACCAGCACAGGCAAACAGAAGCTAACACACACATTAAATATCTGCACACCAATCAGGCAATTTATGCTTTAGTCCAAAATGACTTTCAGTCGATGTGCATTGAGTTATTAATAACATGCATTAAAAATCTGCACTACATGATCATTTTGATCCCCTCCAGACTGTTTTTAATTTTATTAACAAATAAAGTGTCTCCTGTATCTTTTATTAGTTTTAAAATTTAGATTTAATTTGCTTTTCGACATCCTGCTGACATAATTTGCTTCCTCAAACAGATGTGATATCCAAACAAATCAAATTGTGTAACACGGGGAGGTTGAAAAAATGGGCCCTCAGTTGACTTTTTGCAGCACTGCTTTTGTTATAAAGTGTTGTAAACAACCTTAAGGGGCTTACGGAGAAAACTCAGTTGTGTCCCTCACTAAAAAAACAACATACCATGTTGCAACAAGGCCTTCTGGGTGACTGGTGCCGCTGTGATTTAAGAAGTGTAGGAACCTCGAGTATGTTGTTTGAAATGTTGTTGAAAAATTGCACTCATCAATGCGAAAAATGCACCTAAGAAAAATATTTGAGTTAAGTGGACTCTTCCTCTATCGGTGTCTTGACCACTCGCCCACTCAGTTTTAAACTATGCAGTTAAACACAGAGATATGAATCTTTCCTGGTATGGATGAGATAGTCATGTAAGGAGGGTGCTACCCTGTTGGTATGCATCTCCATTTCCACTGCCCCCCACCACCTAGCAGTTATATTTAGCTGCGTTAAGCCCACTGGTAATTCTAGACGCTCCTTTGGCTTTTTTTTTCCTACCAACTGGAGTCTCTCCACTGGTCCCACTCTGAAAGGACATTTCAAAGACACTTTCAGGGACTATTTCAGTCTGAGAGAATGTAGTTTTTGAAATTTATTAACCGGGAATAGAGATTTTTTTAGATTAATCATGGAAATATGGGGTCATAATAACACTTGATGTTTGTATTTTAATGTGACATCAAGTTTTGTCTTTGTGAATCCTTTAAGGTAGAATTAACTGTGTGGTGTCGCCCTCTGCAGGATCTACGAGGGACTAACAAACTGCACCTACCAGGTGGCGTTGAGGATGGACTGCTTCTGGCCAAACCAGATAGTTGACCGCTTCTTCATGCAGATTCACCGCTCATACTTCCACGACTGCGCCCTCACCGGCCGGCTCCTCCATGACCCACCGGCCAGCATCCTCGCCCCCTTCATCGCAGTGCCCGTACTGGTCACCCTGCTCATGACTGCCCTAGTGGTGTGGAGGAGTAAACGCACAGAGGGGGTTTTATAGAGCCAAGGCTTCTAAATACATTTGGACTCCTTACAGGCAGAGACTGAGGATGAGATGAAGGATATTTGTCTTCAAATGTCTTATTCCAGTATTAATATGAGTGAGTGTGTGGACAGTGAAGTGAAACAATTGCATGTCTCATGAGAAAACTGTTTGACTGCAGCATGTTGAGTTTGTTATAGCAATATTTGATAATAAACGCTCTATTTGGTATAAAAACTGAAAGTATCTGTGCAGTCATTTTTAGTGTATAACATCACCAATATGAGAGTGTCAAAGTACGGCAGGGGAAAGTGACAAAGTGTTTGAGATTCAGGGGATTTGGAGGCCATGCATGCTAATTACCATCTGTTCTCATGGCTCTAAACAATCTGTGAACACACAAATAACAGTGGAGAGGAGGCCACTCAGGGAGATGCCAGTGGCTTGGATAAATAATTGTTGTAAATTGTGAAGAGGGATGAAGTAAGAAGAGCATAAAACAGAAAAAAAGACAAATGAAAAGAGGAAATGGGTTCGGACAGTGGTTTTCCTGTAATGTCAGCGTATCTCCATCACTTTTAGGAGGAGAAGAGCAATTAAATGTCTGTTCAAATACACCAAAAGTCCCTGGATAAATCAAACACAACAAATTCTGTGCATGTGAGAAACTGATGGTTTGTTTTCAGTGAACTTTAATTTAAAATTATGGACATTCTGGAGGAAAGTCAGTTTCTCTCATCCTGGTAATGACTGAGAAGGCTCATTGAATACAAGTACAAATTTAAGACTGTTCATAAGCTCAAAGTGGACTTCGGTTGTGTAGTAATCAAAGAGAGGGCTCCATCTAGTGTTCAATCTTGAGAACTATGTCTCTACATCAGTATGTATAGCATTTTACAAAAATTTAAATACCTTTAAATAAAAGTAAACACAGCACACATGCTTGTTTGAACAGATACATATGCAAACCTGCATGGAGAGATAATGAGACTTTCACATTACTGTGGTTGTATTGTGCATTTTGTAACTGCTCAACAGTTTTGTGTCTCTGTTGTCAGTTTTTGTGTCTTTTGGGGGTCATTTTGTGTCTCTTTGTAGTCTTATAATTAACCCTTGCATGGAAACATTAAGAGTAATTTCAAACAAACGCTCTGGACTTGGGACCTTCACACTTTGGGTAACTGGGCCTGCATCCAAAAGACTCTTTCAGTCATCTATTCAAGCACCGAGCATCGATTCTCAACATTGGAATGACAGCAGCAACACATTTCTGATGAAACCTACAGCTACAGTTTCCAAACTGGGGAACAGGGATTGTCTAAAGGTGTTGTGAGATAAATATGATGAGTTAAAAGGTAAAAACAACAAAGAAATTCCACTAGAAAAAAACTAAGATTTATTTTGACTTTGTTTTGAGACCAATTTGTTCATTTTTACATTTTAGGTCTTTAAAAATTGGATTAGAATCATTAGAATATCGGATTGTTTAATGAGGTAATGGACCAAAAAGTTTGGAAAGCACCAGTTTACAAAGTTTCAGACAGTCGTTAATTCAACGGTTTACATGCGAACCAATAGTAAAACTTCACGATCATCGTAACTTCTGTTTCAGGAGAAGACCCCTTTATGGCAGACACCAACCTGAAGTGAAAGAAATGGAAAGACAAGTAGAAACAGGGTGGGTTAATGGCATGTAAAATGAAATAATGGACAGGTTAAAGACTAGATATTATATTTTTGCAAAATAATTGAACTTAAATTGAACTTAAAACCTAAAATGACTCTCTGTCCACCTTCACAGTCCAGAACTGTGTATAAATCATCTCAAACTGTGATAATAATTAAATAAAACATCAAATTTTTTTTTATCCGTGTAAAAGTCATGGCTCAGCTCTTCCCCTCCATATATTTTGCCTGCAGGGCCTTTGTGCCTAGGTTCATATCTCACTTCTTCCTGATGTCATTAGAAAGGCGTTCAGCCTCAGCTTGGTCCTTTTGGTACAATTTCTGGTAGGGGGAGAAAGTCTCCACCATCTTGACGTATCCATTCAGTGACACAGTCCTTTTAACACGATAACACTCAGTCCTGGTGAAAATAAAGAAACACAAAATCATCTCACATGTATCAAAGTTTTGTATCATACTGAATAAAATCTTACAGGTAATTGCTGTGAAAGTTAAATAAAGTCGACCTTGAGTGGAAATCTGGATGGAGGTAAAGTTTGACGCACTTACCATTCTTTGTCTGGGTATTTGCAGGAGTTATACATGTTTTCATAGATTTTCCCAGAGCTGGATTCTAGGTGGGGATTTCGGTATGGAAGCAGTGTGGCGTAAAACTATTTAAAACAAACAAAAAAAAGTTTTCATAACTTTCATAAGTTTCATAACTAAAATTGAGACAATCAATGCAATTTTAAATGACAAAATGGTACAATTTTTATTGTTTTTTTTGTATTTTTTTGTATTTGTGAACCTTAAAACTTCTTGTAATTGCAACTCATAACCATCCATAAAAAACTAAATGTGACCAGAAAGGCAGTAAGAGTTAAAATTCAGTTAAATTGCCACTAAATTTGAATGATTAAGATACTGTCTGACCCATGAGCTTATGCGTATAAAAACCTCTTAGAAACTTAAAACTGTTCAAGTAAATTCTCATATGTTAGAGGCTTTTATTTGTAGTCTGAAAACTAGAATTAACACAAATTTAAATAATCAATTTTGACTTTATAAAATCTGTGAATACCTCTTTACAGACGTCGTTCAGTGCGTTGGTGAATTCTCCATGTTCCAGCTCCATGTCCAGCGTGTAGCCCAGGAGAGCCAGGCAGCCCCCGGGCCTCAGCACCCTGTCTGCCTCCTGCAGGAACCTCTGGCGGTCGAACCAGTGAGCTGATGTCATGGCCGCAACCAGGTCAACCTCACCGGCGGCAAATGGCAGGTCTTCTGCTGGACACTCACTGTGGTCCAAGAGGTCAGGACAATGTGAGAGGAAACAGAGAGAAATGGAGTCTAAGTATAGTTCTGCATACATGTAGACACTGAGATCGTGTATTGTGCACCTTTGCAACAAAAAGTATTAAAAAGGAATTTTAAAGAAACAGCAAATGATTTTGTTGAGGTCACGCAGTCACGTTTGCAAGGTCACAGTCACCTGACAACTTGGTTTTAGTCCTTTGACCTTATGTGAGCAAGTTCAGGCTGTAAAATGTTATTTGACCACTGAAGCAAATAAAACGATTAGACAACCAGGTTGGATTTTGATCAGTTCACTGAAGTGATCTGATGATAATATTATTCTGAAAATGGGCCAAACATTTCATAATAATGCTTTTTAACTCTGCAAGAAACAAATAACTTTTGCAGAGTATTAAAACACTTGAGTATAAATACTTTTCCTCGAGTAAAATATCTGAGTACTTCTTCCACTTTTGCAGTTTAAAGACACGTTTGCAGGGCTGATTCAACACTAGTTGACGTTTAACCCAAAGGAAGCGACCTAAAACGCTAATTTAACAGAAAACCTTGTGAAGCTTTAATGCATTAAGAAGCGCACTTCCTCTTTGATGCAGTGGGGTTAATAACATGGCTGCTGATTGGGTAACAGCTTTAACACACCAACCAAAGAAGCGCAAACGCACCTTTAAGCCTGTTGCACACATCTTTTAAGGGCAACATGTCGTCTACAGTCGCAAAACGGTGCGCAAGTTTTCACAGTATTAGTATTATTACTAGTTTTTTTGAATCCCCCTCCCGCTCACACCTGCCCTCTGCTTCACCTGTATGATACATTTGGAGGAACGTTATTGGTCATTGCCGCTTCCAGCTGGGCGGGGCTGATGTCCGTTCCAACAACCTTAGTGAAGTACGGAGCCAGAAGCACCGTCCCTTGTCCCGAACCGCAACCAACATCCACAGCAAGGTTGTATTTCGATGATGTCTGAAAGGAATGGAGTCATGCAATAAACCTGCTGACTCCTACTGATGACAGTGAATCAGATGAGTCAACCTGCAGCAACGAGGACCAATGATTCTGCAGCTCAGTTTACTCTTCTATCATCATGCAACTTACTTGGTAAAAGTGGAAATACAGAATGCTTGTTCTCTTCAAGCACTAGAAGGTGATTACAGTTAAAGACCTAAATATCCCAATTAACTGTGCTGCTGGCTGGCTGATTATGGAAACATAAACACAAATAAGCAGCTTACAGCTCGTTAAAATGCCGGAAATTTGAAGTCATGCACTTACCTTCTGCTTCATGTAATTCACAATCTTGTCCACTAATTCTTGGGGTGTTACTCTGTACTGCAGGTAAGCAGTTGCATGGTTTTTCCCCTCAAAAAGACGGACAGCCATTTTTCTGTATTTCAGTGCTCAGACTGACCAAACTGACCAAATACTTTGACCCTGCACAGCCAGCCTGTCCTCATTTAGCCGCCAAGTTACACATTAACTGCCTGGACTGCTTTTGTCCTGCCCTCCTGAACTGCTGCCAAGAAAATCATGCTTATGCAATGGATTTCCCTTTCATGACTCTGCAGTTTTTTGATCATTCTGTTGAGAAAATTGTTTTAATTTGGATGTATGCATGCCGGTTTCAAAAAAGCATTCAATGAAATCAGTTTGTGACTTCAGAGGAAGTTTGGAGGACAACATAAAGAGCTGCGATTTTCATATTAAGAGACACTGAAGAGAAAAATAGAGGGAAATAATAATAAAAAAATGCTGCAGCTATGAGTGACCACTGAAAAATGCCACGTTTCTGCAAAAAGAAATAGTGTAGGATCAGTTTAAAAGTTTGTCTCACATGCACTTGCTTCTAAAAAGCAGCAGATGGCAGTAAATGTATGTAACTGTCATGATGCTTAATGCTGATAAGGAAAGAGCTGCTGGATGTTGGTGCTGAAAAGACACATTTTGGCTGAAAAATCCTGAACTCTTGATGCACTGAAAAGTAAAATTGCTCTGTATGCTGTAAAAATACAATTTATCCAATTTATTTGTTTACTCCTCTTAAGTGGATAACATTTGGCAGGGGAAAGGACTAAAATATTTGAGATTCTGAGGCCATTTATGCTAATAACCACTTGTTCTCTTGGCCCGAAACACTCAGTAAAGACATAAATAACAGTAGAGAGGACAACACTTAGGGAGAAAACAATAACTTGGATCAGTTATGGCTGTAAATTTGATAAAAAGGTGAAGAGAGAAAGGAAAGGAGAAAAGAAAATTAGCTTTTATGGCATAAAACAGCAAAATCACTTTGCACCAGAGGAAAATGAGCTATATCTGCAGTCTTCAAAACACTTTAGAGCTCACACCCTACTTTTTGTATTGACAAGCTCATCAGGAAGGCTGGCTCCATCCTGGGGGGTGGAGCTTAAGTCTAAGTGGATGCTGCACAGACTGTGAAGCATCATGGGCAATGACTGTCACCCTCTTTAGGATGTGCTGGCAAACACAGAAACACCTGCAGAAAACACACTATTACCACCAAAAATGTACTTCAGAATCAAATATTACAGCTCATATTTCTTTAATCTGTTACTTTCTCTTTTTTTGTTCATCATTTAAAAAAAAAACTGCGGGGTTGGAGGGTGCAGCTTATGTCAGCATCTGCTAGAAAAGTATGAAAACCACTGTTTCACACCACACATGACAAAACACAGGTCAACTTTCCTAAAGACATACAGCAGAACTGTGTGTAAATCTTCTCAAACTGTGATAATAATTAAATACAACATCACACTTTTTTTTTTATCCATGTAAAAGTTATGGCTCAGCACTTCCCCTCCATATATTTTGCTTGCTGGGCTTTTCTGTCCTGTCAGTGGCAGGGGAATTAATGGTGGGTATATTATCAAGGCAGTAAAAGCCTTCAACGGTTAAGCTTAGTCAAGCAATGTTTGGCTTTTCTGATTAATGCCCGAGACTGCGACAGTATTCTAAGACGGATTTCAGCGGTTGTTGGTAACGATAAATGAACCTTGGTTGAGATTAGGACACAGGAAGAAGCCGGTGGAGGTGAGAGCTCAGGGCTAGAAGTTATTGATTAGACTTGTGGATAGTCTGAGGTTAATATCTCACTTGTTTGTTATGTCATTAGAAGGACCTTCAGCCTCTTCAGGAGCCTTTTGTTGCAGTTTCCAGTGAGTGGCAGGGGCTGCATCATGCTTATGTATCCATCAGTGGTGTTATCCTTTCTTTTGACCCAGTGACCGTTAGTCCTGGTGGAAAAAACCCACCATGAAATCATCTATAATGATTTATCCTCATGCTGAATGTAATCTTGTGAGTGATTGATGTTAAAGTGGAATAAAGTGGACTCTTGAGGAGATCTCGGCTGCAGAATGAATCACAAACAGTCTCCTGTCCCCTGACTGTGTCCTGAGATGCCCCTGAGCAAGACACTTTTGACCCCCAACTGCTCAAGTTTAAGCTGCTCTGTGCCGGATAACTCCCTCATGTCACACTGTATATATGTCCACCCTTTACTCCACAAGCCATGGCTGTAGAAACGAACATACAATTAGCCTTTATGCTCCTTGTTTTACAAAGACTATTCTGTCTTAACTGATATAAAAAACAATAACTGAGAACAGAACAAAGTCTAAGACTTTTGAGCAATGAAACTTGATCAGTTAGAGTTAGCAGAAAAAGAATGAAATAAATATAGTGTTTTATATTTATTTCGACTATCAAGCAGTTGTCAAAGTGGAGGGACAGCTCTTCCAGGGGTTAAGGGGTGACTGCAGGGAAGTTAGAGAGATCACATGTAAAGCTGGGATTTTCACATGAAAAGTCATCTGAGGAAATGTTCAAAAATAACACATGAAGTGTTGCAGCAATTAGTAGCCTTTCAAAAAAATATGTTTTTCCTAAATATTACAGAAAAAGTTCTGCCTGATTGGCTTCTCTTAATTTAGATTTTTCCACATGCACTTGCTTGCAAATTGCAGCAGATGGCAGTAAATGCACAGATATGATGCTCAGTGATTGAGAGGAAAGTCTGCTTAGAGTGATTATGCCTTATGAATCACATGTTACTTCTGTTCTTCATCAAAATATATTTGCACTGAGTTCTTCAATTAATTCCTTAAATTTTCCATAACATGCTGTCTTTGGAATACTGAAAGCTGAATTATCCCAAGTATCTAGAAAAAGGAAATGTGTTGCTAAAAGGAAAACTTGAGATTTGATCAAAAACACTTTATGTTGAAAAGTGCTTTAAATCTCATAAAAACTAAAGCTTGTCTGTTTTTTATAAGAACTTTGCTTTTGATAAAGTTAAATAATTTGTTTTTGACCAATCATTTGTCACACTTTGGTGCTTTGTAAATTAAGAAATGATTTAAGTTGAAATCACCATAAACAAGCAGCCAATCTTGGCTCTGTATTTTCTGTCCAATCAACAAGCATTGATCCTTCCTATTCACCTGATCAATATCCGATGTCAGATATGCTTTGCCATAGGGCTTGTGTTAACAAAAGGAGGGGGGGGCAGGGTGTCCTCAGACGCCACAGGAGCCCCAACCCTTAACCCCTCCGTGTTGCTATGTGCAGCCCTGCCTTGTGTCGTCCAATCAATCAGCTTTGATCAAAACTGTCAGCTGCACTCAAGTCACACCTCAGTCCACTGCAGTGTCTGTGTGTGTGTGTGTGTGTAGCTGAGGCGTGATATACACACACACTTTGGAGGACAGTGTTGTCATTCATGTACATGAACCAACCCAGACATGCACGTTTTATCACAGAATCTTTACAACCAAGTCTTATTACGGCGTCCTCACACATTTTGGCGCACAGGCAGACGAGCCATTAAAAAAACACAAAGTCAATGGACTCAGACAAGCAGCCGCATGTATTGCTTTAATATCTGCAGGCATTCCCGACACAGCGAAAAGAGCTATGGGAGTGCTTTCATCGACTGTGACGAGCAGTGTTGCTAATGCTGCATGGGGAATTCTCCTGAAAGGCAATCACACAGGTAATCCACACTAGGGGGAGAAAAATAATATAAATATTGCATTTAAACCGGGTTTTATCATAAAGTTAAGGTTTGGAGTTTCCAATCTGGCTGCAGAGAAATTTGTATGCATCCGAGTCAGGAATGGTGGAAAAAGGGAATAAAACATGTAAGAACATGTTATACTGTGCACCAAGCGGATGCAGGATATATCTTTAAAATGCATTTCTGCCCAAAATAGACATGCAGTAGTAAATACATGTGCATCATTTTCTTCTTTCTTCTGACAGTGTGTGTACTGACACATGCAGGGTAGTGGGGGGGATGGATAGATGGGTATTGAGAATAAAATCCCACTTCCCCGCGGAAATCTCAGCAGGTAAAAGCAGATTGCAGCTGTTGGATGAAATCCATGAATTTAGAAAACAGTCTTGTTGCCACATTGACAGCCATGCATTTTTTGGTGGGGGAGAGATTTGTCATGGCTTTTGAATGGGTTTCACAGGCCCCTGGGTCCTGAAACACACTTTCTCAATAAGGTAGCATGAAAAAAAAACCTTCAGATGAAAAATAGGAGACAGCCACCAAACTTGGAGTTTCTGAGGCTGCTTTGACCTGCTGTTCTGAAAACAGCTATTACCAATGTTTTTACAATATCAACGTGTCAAACCACAACATGAAAACAATGTGAGAATGTGAAAAAAGCCGCTCTTAGTACTAAAACTAGAGAATCATGATCCGAACCCGCAGCTTTACAGCTGCTTAGTAAGTTTATTTATCAAGCTAACAACTTTTATTCACTCTCTGGGCTTCTATGGTGTTTTCAACCACAGCAGGCAGCTGTTTTTGGTAAAAAGTTTCAAAAAACCAAATGTATTTTGCCTGTTGAACACAAAACGGTGACAGTTAGGACAAAGTGGAGCATTTAGCATCTATTAAAGAAGTTGATAGGGACCAAAAAAGAGAAAAAAGACAAGAGTGTTACAGAAGAAAGAGAACAAGAAGAATTGGCCTTTGGTAATAAGTTCAAATTAGCCGAAAAGGTAATGTCAGTGTTGTGTTAACTTGTTTCTGCTGCCCCCAAGTGCCCAGAAACAGAATTACTGCAAGTAAGAGCCAAACTTATCCAAATTATATCTTACGTAATAAATTAAATTGGAATAAATGAAAACAAGATGCACCAGGCAAACTCGTTTTACATCAAGATGAGTTGTTACTGAATATTTGCATGAATTAAATTAATATTTTTTGTTGCTAGCTGACTAGCCACACACAAAAAATGAACATTAGCTTTCATTTAGCTCAAAGAGTAAAAAGAGGATGAATATGCTCAACATGTGAACTGAAAATCATTGCACTGACATGAATTTATGTCGAACTAAATGACAAAGTAAAATTAGTTAAGTAGAAATTTGGGGAAAATTAAGAAAGCAAAGCCATACATATACAGAGGACTGGCAGATCTGTTAATTCATCATTTGACCCTGTAAAACTGTTGTTTTGGAAACTATGTTCCAGTTTGTGATGCTATTGTGACATCAATTGGAGCAGCAGCACCACAAATGTTTACAGGCCTGACCAGTTTACACATCATTTAAGTCTTTACAGCTTAAACATTATAGTTTAACAGTGCAACCCATTTTAGTAAACCACTTGTGTGAAACTATTTATTTCTAACAACTTTGGAACAACTACACATGCAAATTTTAGTTAAGGAATATAATTAAAAGTAGCTTATGCAACACAATCTTTGTTTTTCATTTCCAATTATGAGATCAACTTTGCAATATTTAAGGAGAAAAAGGAAAGGCATACTCTTTTTTATTGTGGCACTGTGCATTGTGCCAAACAGTGTTTGCAATCTCTGGTAGGATATGAAGATCTTAAATCTTTACCCATTAAAACTTCAATTGAAACACTCTGTTTTCTCCGCAGCCAGTTGTAAAGACCAAATATCGAGAAGATCTGGGTGACTCGGAGGCTGCGTTTTTATAGCCGAGACGCTCCCTTCTAGATGCACTTGGAGGGCTAATCCCACTCTCCAAGGAGAGAGGTAGGTATTGGCTTTGATGATAGAAATGGATTAAACAGATTACATTAAAGGCCAGTCTAATTGAACCAATCTATCCTGATTCTGCTGCTGTAAGATAAATGATGAGAAGGCCAGATAGTATATGTAGGTCGTGTGTTTGTGTGTCTGACTCGGGGTTTGTGTGTCTGTGGACATTTACAGGCTCAAAAAATACAGCAAAAGCACTTTTCTTTAATGGACAAAGGTCCCTCTGTATCACAAAACGAGCAAAATGAGAAACATTTAAGCAACATTATTGAAAATTTTCTTGCATATCTGAGCTTTGCTATTTTATCTGGACTGTCTCAAATTATTTCTGCCAAGAAAAAAGAACACTAAAAAAAATATACGAGTTTGCCAATATGTATTTGGCCAGTATTTTACTCTGTTAGCTGATATCAGACTTTTTGGTGCATTCTGGTCCTTGTGGGAAACTTAAAACTGATGCTGTAGAAGGCAATATAACTACACTGAGGATATACACATGATGGCACTCATGGGTATAAATAGGAAAAGGAAGGGTCTTATTAGCTGTTATCTTGCCCTCTATCTATTTTAACGGGTAATAGAAAATGAAGGATGCACCCTATTCAATCATCAAATCTTACTGATCTATTAACGAACAGGATGCACTTAATCAATTCTGCAAATTAAAAATATTTGATGCCAATTTGACTCACTCAAAAGAGTTTATTTCGCAGAGAATCTTTATTAAAATCAGGGTTCAGACCTATTTTCCTGTCATCAGTGCCACATTTTTGAAAGGTATGAACCAAATAAACTCACCTTACCTTGATGCCTGTGTTTTTCTATCATCTACCAGGTTAACAACAGCTTACTCTCTAATCTTCCGTGTCAAAGCTTCACTAAGAAATTGATTTTTCAAAAAGGATCCTCGCCAGCAACTTCAAAATTTAACCTTTACCAAAATGTAAAGGTTAGGAAATATCCACACAGCCGCCGTTGTCCATCTCAATAAAGTCTTTGCAGGCTGGTTTTCATTAATAAAATGGGTTTTAAAACTTAATTGTATGCTTTGGAAAGTGGTTATGGGTAATATAAATTTATAGTTAATGGTCTGAAACGTGCAAAACCACCAGTACTCTTGAAGTGCTTTTAATGTGCTAAATGAATTTCATTAGTCTGAGATTCAGTGGAGAATTCAAGTGTTTCATGATGCTCTAAATGCTAAAATTTAAAAGCATGAAATTCAAAGAGGAACGCAGAAGAAAAAAATGTGCATCTTTTACAGCATAAAAAAATAAAAACTCTGTGCTGTTGGTATTGCTCTCCTTCTCCTCCAAGAGCGACGCTTCAAACTAATCAAATTCTGAAAGCTTATGTAAGATCGACCAGCACAAAAGAAGTCAATTCTCCACCAACACATTGTGGCTCATCTGTCTGCTTCGATACAAAAGCGTATGCTCCGAGTTTTTCTTTATCTTTTGGATGATTACGTCTGTGCGTGTACCTGTCCTCCCAGGCAGGGTCCTTATTGACTGTGTCCAGTTGACGTGAGCGTGATAGGGTGACCTTTCCTTCCATCCTTATTACCAACGCGAACTCGTTAAGCAGGACTGTTTAATTAGCAGTGGAATGGCAATTAGGGAGGAGTCAGAGACCTCTGTGGTAATAGACACGGATCAATGGTCTTCGGGGAGCCTCTGCACTCAGCAACAGGAGACCTTTACACATGTATGTGCATGCAGTGTCTTGTTGATGCTCGCATATATTCACCTATACAGTTAGAAAACTTAATTCTTTACGTTTGATGCACTTTGAACTCTTTTTGTAGATATTTAGACAAAGTTCTTTTAGACTTAGAGACATAAAACAATGCAAAAAGCAGCCAGGATCCATGATTTTATGCACCTGTATCTGTGGATTTGAGTTTTTTTCTTACAAAACAGAAGTTCAAACAACTGTGTGGCATTAAAAAGCCTCTGCTGATGCTTCTCACTGCACAACCGTGGACATTAATATGTTTCTGAGGTGATATTTTGCAACACAGCTGCAGGTTTTTGCTCTCATTCAGCAACAATAGATGTCAGGTGGCTTGCAATCAGCATTCTAGGTCATCTTTAGGTGTTACTGCAGGGCTGTGTGCAGGCAAGACAGGTGTTTCTATACCAAATTGGAAAAAATAACATTTTTTAGGAGTTGGCCTTATGCTTGGGACACTTAATTTAGTCAAAAATCATTGCATACTGTGACATCAACATTCCTCTTCAACAGAGCCAAGAGACTCTATCGTGCTAAAGTTAGGAGAACACAAAAGTATGATGTGTCCACATATTTTTGGCCTTGTAGTGCAGGTTTTTATTGCAGGTTTTACAAACATGCCAGCAATGACCCCTGGTGATAAACTAATATCCTCTCTGCCACCATTGTAGTAGAAAACACTGCTGCAAGACTAATATCCCACTTTTATTAAAACCTCAGTGCAGTGGCAAACTGATCAAACAGTCTTAACCCGGCTGACATGCACACATGCCTCTGCACACGTGCATGTGCACACACTCTCCAAAGTGTGCGCAAACACACGCGCGTTTAAACTTGCACACAGATGCACAAACATGCAGGCAAAGAAATGCGAGGCGGGAGCCAAAAGCTGCTGCACCTGGTGAGATCCAAGTGAAAGTGAGAAGCAGAAAAAAAAAAAAAAAAGAGCTGAACGCTCAGGTCTGTTGATCTATTTTTACCGCAGAGCAGGGGGCAGAAGGAGAGAGAGAGAGAGAGAGAGAGAGTGGGAGAGAGAGCTTCCTGCATAATGCATGGCCCTGTAGAGCAGCAGTGGCTTTTACACTGAGCTCTCTCACCGGGCTTCCAGGTGTCTGTGCTGTCTGTCAAACAGGCAGCATGTAGGAGAGCCAGGTGCTCTCACACGCTGCTCTGCTGGTTGATCTCACTCAGACGCAGGACCACCAGCCCATCCAGCTGCTCGTCCCCCCTCCCCTCTTCCCCAAACACAAGATCTTGCCTGTAGTTTTCATTCAACTCCATATCTAAAGTGTAAGAGCATTCAGGAGCTGGAGGTGGGGGGGGACAAGTGCAGATACATTCACACTGCACTCTGCCCCAGTTGGAATGGGAAACCACTTTAAAAAAACAGAGCTCTTGTAGATCTAGGACAAACGCACACTATTGTTTCAAGGGTCATGCAGTTTTTTTTTATTGTTTTTTTTTTTGAGGAAAGGGGGGTTGGGGAGGTTGGTATTCGTGGCAACAACTCAATGAGTTGTCACTTCACAGTTGTTTGTCACACAGGGGAAATTAATTTCCCCTGTCTCACAAACAATGCGACTGCAGTTTGGGTCCATATTTAGCTCTGAAATGTTTCTTCAGGGAGGTAAACACAATGCAGCGCTCACAATGTACTTTTTGATGCTTCTCTTGTAAAATAACACAATTATATATTGCAGAAGTCAGATTATCTGTATATTTTTTTGTCTGTCATTGAGTCCTAAATGTTTTATTTTGTTAAAAAAGATCCGCCGGTGCTGTTTTTCCAAGAATTCTCTCAAAACAAGTGATTTTTTCTTGATTCTTGTGCCATGTTCTGTCTTTCCAGATACTGATTTGCTTGTGTTTGACACGTTCCTGTTTTTCTCAGCTGAGAAACATTGTGTCACAGCCTGGGATGGAAGTGATTATTGACACATACACCTCATGTTGTCTGGTGTAACTTCCTCATCATAGCATTCTTGGATCCTTGTTTGCAAGTGGGCCAAAATGCTGCTGATAAAATTCAAAACTAGATCCTCCAAAAGGTCTCTCATGACAAAGATTTGATTTTTTTTCCCTCTGGCTCCTTATCAAAATCAAAATCCAATTCAAGATTCCTGTGGTAGAGCTCTGCATGATCAGACTCCTGCCTGCAGAATAGGGTAAATATCTTTTATTAGCAAAGGCCAACCCTTACACCACTAAATAACTAGGTTTGGTTTAGTAACAAGCTATCTGAGCATTCCTAAAGGGGGTTGGGTTGCTGCTGGGCATCACAAGGAGGTAGACTAATGAAAGCTTGATGAGGATGCTTCTCTGAATCCACCAGCATGATTAGGCTTTAATTACCGAGGGCCACCTCGACATATTCCCTATAATTGGAAATACCTAAGCACATGGCTGCTCATGGCATAAAACCAACGAATCCTTGGTTCAAAACCCTTCGTAGGACAAGCTTCCATCTCATTTTAGGTGAACTACACTCTGCGTAGGCATTGCAACAGGAGATTTCGAGGCATTGCAGATTGAAGCTTGTCCTTATGCAGATTAGCTGCTAAGTAGTTCTATGTAATCTTAGCGAGGACTTCTTCTTATCACCCAAGTTAGTGACAGAGTGCGCCGACGGTCTAAGCATGGAATTGTGAGGGAGGTTTAAAACTTGTAGCTCTGCTTCACCGGCACGCTGGCATCTCCACATTGCCAGATGTGACAATAACATCCCTATATGGCAGCCAAACGCCTACAAGACACCCACAGGCATTGGCAGCTGCCTTGGTGAAATCTACTGTTGCACAACCACATGAAAAAAGGGGCCTTATGTTCTGCTGGTTAAGTGAATCACTGCCTTGCCTGAAGAATCAGTTTTTCTTTCATTACAGTCGCTTCAATTCAGTGCCGTCACACCATTTAAACCTCCCTTCAACGGCTCGGGCTATGGCTAAATCATTGTATATAAGACAAAGACAACATTTCTGAAATGTGCTCAGGTGTTTCAGCATTGAATGGAGGAGCATAGACAGTAGACGATTCAAGGGCAAGCTGATAAGCCTGTTGGATAGCGAACAATGAGACTATATTTAAAAGTCTGAGAAAAACAAAACTGTGGTCAGAATTTCTGTTGCCATTAAATGTAAAATTTCATTTCATAAAACAAAAATCTGCATGCAGGGCTTACACTTTTGCTTTTAAATTGAATTCAAGGTTGGAAAATAATCTTTTCAGATACTAAAACAAGAGCATCTCTGTGCAAATGAAGTACTTTGCTGTCACTCATGCATGGAATGAATATTATATACACATATCAAGGTCAACACTGTAAATAAAAGCAAAAATCTGAATGCTGCACATGCATGTTTAGAAGAGCATAACAAGATAATATCAATGTTTTAATCCTGTTGTCCTACAAGATTTACATAGATGCTATCATTTGATGCAGATGACTGGAAACAACAGCGAGGATAGGGTGACTGAATACATGTAACCGCGCATTCAACAGCCGTGTTTATCAACCCAGCTTTTCTATTATTCAGATTATTCTGCTTGGGATCCCCGGTGTAATTAGCTGGATAACAAATCCACCTCTTTCCACAGTGTGTCTATGCACTGATTCACCAGCTGCCAAGTGCTATTAGAGAAGAAGAAAATGTGTGGAACGTGTGCGAGTTTGAATTTTTATTTTTCAGTCCTAGGTTTATGGATTTGTCTGAACAAATTGATGGTGTTTCATCAGGTTAATGTTCTGTGGTCCAGACTAAGATTGTTCAACAACTGTTGGATGGATTGCATGAAATGTTGTGAAACTTTTGTGGTTCCCCAGACAAATGTGCTAACTAGCTTTGTTGCTCTTTTCAAAGTTACTCAAGCAGCATGTTTTTATTGCATCTTTTAAGGTGAAACTGAAGGAAATTCATTACATTGTTGACATTAAGATTTTTGTGTCTTCACTATTAAATATTACCCCTGCAAAACATCAACACTTTAGCAGTGTAATTGTGAGATTGTTTTAGTGCTAGCATTAGCAATTAGCATAAAGCACTACCTATATTGCACAGCCTCACACTGCTGCTAGCGTGACTCAGTCTCCTTTGGACTGGAGCAGACTCAAACATACCAAAAAAAAAAGATTGCCTGCAGATACACAGCGTTACTTTGCACAATGCAGCTTTTATAAATGTTAACCTTCCGTGAATGTGGCTCTATCTCTGCCGAAACACATTAAGACCATTTAGCTCGGCTGTGAACTCACACACACCTTCATTTCCATCACATGGAGTGAAAATGACGATCAAGAAGCGCTCATGAGACGTGCGACTTTTATTGAAAAATGACTCCATCATTTCTAATTTCATAACGTGTCTCTGGGATTGACGTAGTAGGTGTAGTTAGGTAGATAATATGGGGCTGTCTGTAATTACAGATAAAAGAACATTAAGTTCGACAGATACATGTAAGCTTCTTGATGAGGGTGCCCATTTCAATTAGGGAGCATTAAATGAAACAAAAAACCTTATGGGAGTTTCTCACTGCCAGACCCAAGGAGAATTAATACACTGCATAGGGCCATTTACCAGGGAGTAATTACTCTCTAATTAGCCATTAGTTATTCGATTACCCTTTTATCAGCTAGTCATGGTCAAAAGGCAGGAATAGAGGATAAGTCATCACCTTGGTTGGTAACAGATGTAATTAACATGCCATAGCTCCCTCAGAGGGAGACGACGAGAGAGTGCATTCAGGCAAAGTGAAGGCATTCTGGCCCATTTCCTGTGTTTGATCAAAAGGAACGATAAATCAGAGGCTTTTTTTTTTTAATTCATCCAGGGGTGGTTTGCTGCAAATAGCAGAAAAAAGGGAGGGTGTAAATTAATTTTTCCTGCCCACTTAAACCCAGTTAGTGTGCAGATTAGCTCTGAAAAATGCAGCAAAACTAAAGCCGCCATCCTCAAAGGTGCAATGTGTAAAAATGCTGGGGGGCAGCGTATCACCAGATTAACCCCTAAATGCTTCTCACTCCTTTCCAGAAATCATGTTCCAGGACTTTTCCAGGACATTTTCAGAGATAATCCAGCTGGTATGACAGACAGGGATCACATTAATATATTCCATTTCATGCTCTGTTTTAATGCAGTTGATATAAGTTACATTACTTAACTGTTAAAGGAAAGTTGGGGGAAAACAGCAATGTAAAAACCTTATAAAATCTACCCCTGTCACAGGCCAGCAGTGATTTATATTTACAATAGAAAGATAACAGAACTAACATTAATTAAAATTTGGCAATTTAAGTTTTAATGTCATTCAACCTGCATGTGAATTAGCTCATACAAAATACTCTCATTCACTGCCTCTGAGTTCGGAGCACTGGATGAATGTTGGTGTTTCTACTTTGTTCAGCAAACTCAGCTGTACCTGGACTGAACACAGCCTCCAAGAGCAACTGAAACCAGATTAACAACAGAAATTACAGCACTGAAGTGATTTACAGCAGCTCTGACCAGAACTCTGACTCGTGGGACTAAGAGGGCAAAGCATGTGAGGATGTGAGGGGCAGGAAGAAAGACTAAAGGGTCGAGCATCATGAGTGGGGAATTTCACATCTAACTCTGTGATCAGGGGTTTCTGTTGTGCAAAACATCGTTAGAACTGTGGATTGATAAACTAAGATGGTTTTGGTGAGGCATTTAAGATAGAAAGGGCCTTAGCTAGCTGGTTAGCATGCTAACTTCAGTCGATATCTCTTCAACACAATACATATACATCTTCAAAATAACATCTAAACTGCTACCTCTTCATATTCTGTTAATGATTTTAGTGCATTTTTGAGTGTTTTATGCAAATTCTGGTCATATGTTAAAAAAAATGCTCCTTTCAAACAACTCTGGTCAGTGACAATAAAGGCAAAAGGGTATTTTAATGTGCTCTGGTTGCTCATTGTTAGCAAACTGAATAGCTCTGTGATTGAGACCTGATAAGAATTCATAAAATATTCTATGAAAAGATGGATGATTAGGTGCATATTGTTGCCGGATGAAACCACCATTAACAGACCAGACAAGAACCATGAATACTCCATGCCAAACTGCTTCTACCATTTATTACACATAATTACATTCTTAAATAAAAACGATTCACCGAACAGTTCCTTGCATAGAGATATTACAATACCAATTTAAAAAAGGAATTATGAAACAAACCGGTAACAAAAATAAATCTTTCTCATTTTTCCATAATAAAGAACATTATCGTACCCATACATCATAATATACAAATGATAAATTTGAAACACTTTGTACAGCGAAAGAAAAGGAGAAAGACAACAGAGGAAAAAAGGTGGAGAAGGTGGGCGAGGGAGGCAGGGGAGGTGGAGGGAAAAGGGGAGTCGGACAGAAGAGAGGAGTTGAAAAGGATCAAATCTGAGAAAATGGAGGCGGTGGAGGGATGGGGAGACGGCGGCGGTGAGGGAATGCTGGTAGAAAAAGGGGGTGCGTTTGATTTGAAATTCAGACCTGGTGGAAACAGAGGTGGTGTCGCACATAGTAATGTGTGTTCCCCCCCCCTCTGCTGAGAGCAAGAGCTGCAGTCTGGATGTCTGACTCTCACAAGGTGGCATGAAAAACGGTGAAAAATGCACAAGGAGAACGGAGAGAGAGAGAGTGTGTGTATACTTGTGAGTACGTTCAGGTGTTTGTGTGTGACTGCGTGGTTTTGGGATGTGCTTGTGCATGTGTGTGTGCTGATTTATGTGTATGTTTCTTTGTATGCATCTGTCTGTGCAGGGAGTGTCTGCGTGCATGTAGTGTGTGTGAGTGTGTATGTATGTCTGCAATGCATGAGTCCAAGTATGCATGTGTGAGTGTGTACATTTGTGCTAAAAACAGCTACTATACAGACTTTGTGATTAGTGTTTCATCACCAAGGGGTCGTTGTGTGAAGTGTAGTGTACAAGCAGACAGAAAAACATCAGATATGCAAGTGATTTTTCCAAAAATTCAGAGTGCAAATACAAACAGACGAAGAACACACAGGCACAGCAGAATTGACAATCATTCATTTAGATGACACAGAACTGAACCGCATCCTCAGAGACAACATGAAACAACCTTTCAAAGTAAACACATTCACATTTGAAATCCCAGTTTTGGAGCTCACATGAGGAGAAATATTTGTTTTTTTTGTCAAGCCACAAGAAGACCAAATTGCGAAATGTCCTGTAATTTGAGTTTTTCCAAGTCTCCTTTAAGTCTCAATTAACATGAAAAAACGACAACACATTCAGTGTATCAGTCCAAAATCCTCAGCCATTTATGATTTGTACAGAACATTAACAAAAATAATAAAACAAAAAACAAAACACTCTCGAGTTTCACATTTCCACGCATTCGTAACCATTAAGGTAAAACAGGAGAGTGCCCCGTTGAAATACTGAAACACACAAGTAGAGCTGCCATTGATGATACAGTTTTACCCCATGGGGTTAAACTGCTATTCTTTATTTTATCGTCCCCATGGAGAGTCGCCTAAAGCAGGAGGAACACAAACCTGTTAACCTGCTCTGATATTCCCATCTGATCTGGATATTTTTAGATAGTCTCCCAACCAAATCCCAAATGTTTGCTAGTATCTATGACTTTAAATAACGCCAAGAAGCATAAAAAAAGGACTGGTGGCATTGACGGAGGTTAAATGATAAGTTTATGTCCCAAGGTAGAGGGGGATGAGTTTCAGAGCTCTCTTACGTGCACAAACTGGACAACATCGACCTTCAAGCAGTCATCTGCTACCCCTGTCTTAAAGGCACGCCCAAGGAGGTCCATAAGAATATGGAGCCAATGCTCAGGGATGGTGCCCCTCCTGACGGCATGGTGAAGGAGTTGGATGCCAATTTCAAGTGCAGACTGATATAAATTATCCTGCAATGGTGACTTGCAATTTTCAATTACTCAAAACAAAAATATCTTCCAAGTTATTAACTTCAAATTTTCTTCAGAAGTGCTAATAGACTTGATCTGCACACTGATACAACAAAAGCTGCATAACTCATCTCCCCCTACCTTAGGCCATGAACTTATCAATCACCCTTTATAGTGATGTAGTTGCAACCCGGATGAGAATTTCTGGTCTCCTTGAGAACAAAACTGCAGTTAAAACTTGTATCCGTTGGCTTCCATCGTGTCGCTCCACTCTGTCTTTGCAAGTGAAGGCCTGTCACCTAGATGTTTACTATTAAAGGAAGTCTGGCTTGTTTGTACGTTTAGAGAGACAGCATTCAATATTTATGCGAAGCAGCAGGTGATACAGCCTCTACTTCCAGAGCCTCAGACAGATCATCATGTCTAGATATGATTGAGCTGGGCTGCATTCATTCCCGAAATTGAACTGTGCCTCTGGTATACAGAGTGAAATCAATTTGCTGTCTCCATTGCCAAAAAACCGACTGCAGTGTGCCTCACTTTGCCTCACAGTATTAAAAGTCATGTAAAATAATGCATAAACACCTTGACATAGTTGTTCCCAATCAAGATCTGACAATCTACTTTTGTCCAAGCTGCCTTTTTGATTTGCGTGCACTTGAAATGAGTCTTTGTTCATCCAAAATTCATTTCTATTTGTGGATTAAAGACATGAGTATAATGCGGCAAAGAGCAACAAATAGATTTTATGTGTCTATCATCGGACAAAAGGCAGATCTCCAGGGAGAAATGTTCGTTCCAGTTTTCTAAGGAGTGTATATATGTGTCTTGTGTGTGTGTGTGTGGGTTTCACTTCACTGCAGTTTCATGAGCTGATGGGGCAGTTATCATTGCTGACTGAGCAGATCTATTCCTCCCCGAACCCATTTCAGCCGCCCACAAGAAATCTGCACTCGTGACCTCCCGCTGGTCCGGTACGACCGGTAAAATGTCAGAAGCTACCAGCTGTGACTAGTTATTTAAAGTCCAACCATTCGTTTCTAATGTGAAAAAGAGAAACTACTGTATGAACAGAAATGGTGTCTGGTATGATCTTACCAACCGCACTCAAGTGTTTTCATGGGCCCAGCAACATGTACAGACTTACAACAGATACATTCACATTGATTTGCTCCGAGAAAGAGCCAACAAATTGATTGAATTTGTGTCATGTGTCTTCCTACAAGTCCTTCTGCATCCATTAGGGCAGAAATCTGCATTTTGACATATATGTATGTTCAAGGAAGTCAGCAGGAATGTTCTTGGATATGCATAGGGCCTGATTAGAAGAGCTTTTGAAGGCTGCTTTTCTCTGAGAGCTGCTAAATTGGAAGAGATCTGCATGGTGGTGGTGCGAACAGGACAAAACCCTCCTTAACCCAGTGGCTAGTTAGGTGCCAATCACTCTCGAAGGCCAAAGAGATCATTTCGGGCATCTACTGTAGACACTTGTGTTTTTTTGTTTTTTTTTGGCTGCATCCATTTCCAATGTGTTCTTCAAAATGGTCTTTTCATTGTCTGTTTTGAACAAATAGGAGATTCTTTTCTTAGAAACAATATAGCCTTTATCATACATAGTGATCTTGTTTGCGTTCGGTGTGCTATCGCAGTCAAGCTAGCTGCTTCGACTTGTGCATGTTGCTGTCCACACTTCGGCGGTGTGTGGAAGCCAGCATTTGGTGAGTCCCGAATTGTCTCCCAACTTAAGATGGTGGGGCAATTTTTTTTTTTTTTTTACAAAAAGTTTGCAAAGAGTCAATTGTGCAACAGTTCCTGATGACGACTTGCAAGAGCCACGATCCTGGAGAGGTAAAACACTCTGAGGGGCCATTTAGCATCTCTTGAGATGCTTGGTTTCGGCTGACATTCTAGGAGATGAACAGTCTTTCCCAGAGTAGATTAGTTAGCCTCATCCAGCGGTAACCCTCAATGGATGATGTTCATAAAGCAAGCCAGTCCTCTGGATGACCTCAATCAGTCTTCACAGCACATCAGTGCAACACACTCCCATCTTCAAATCTTTCACAAAATCCAATCTAACACTCCGTTCAAACAAGTGCTCCAATGCCATCGAACCAGAAGGATTTATGAATGGATCCAGTTGGCAGATGTGAAAAATTGTCAAATTAATATCTGTCCTGTATATAAGATAAGAAACCCTTTGGCTAATTGTAAAGGCTGTGGCAAGTTTGAGGGAGAGAAAGCTTTCTTGCTTGCTTACCCTGTGTGAGATGATGCTTTTTTAGCTACTGTTGGAAACAAAAAGTTCCCCTCAGCTAAAGGTACAATATTTTCTAAGAGGAGAAAAATCTTGAATATACAAACAGCAGTTGTGCTGTTAGCTAAAATTACTGTACAACTGGTCCAGTTTGGCGTTGTGGTGAGCTCGCTGGTACATGGAGCACTGCTGCATGAACAGGGCCGACAGTTTGGAAGCGACTCACAGGGGGGGGAACGTTCGCAAAGACTTGCAAGGACAATTACAGCCAAGAGCTGCCAACTACAGGCACGTGGTCCACCATTCATCCCCGTCGAGTCACATACGAAGGGTGGGATGGAGCGTCTGTACCGTCCAAGCGGCAACACCAGGAGACATTTGTGAGGTGACGACGTATCACTGTGGAATCGTGGACCAACTGGTTGAGCACAGATTGACAGAGCCACTTAGGATCCGTCTGCCTGCCTGCTTGTTTCTGTCTGTAGTCAGCGTCCCTGTGTGGTGCCTCTCCCTCCAGTCCAGAATGGCCAAATCTGGGGTTTTATGAGTCCATCCCTCCCGTCTCTCTCTCTCTCTCTCTAACATCCAAGGTGTTATTTTTCTGCAGATGATGCTCCCTCTCCTTCTTCCACTCCGCCTCCTTCCCCTTCCCCTGTCTTCCACTCCCGCTGACCTCTCTCGCATTCCTCAGATGTGCCTCTTCATGTGTAGCGCCAAGTGATCCGACCGCGAGAAACACCTGCAACCAAAAGAGAGGGAGACAGAGAACAGCTTGTTACCAATGCAAGGGAAAAGAAGTTTGTTTTGTCGATTGAGCTAAATGTTGCTGTTAGCTAGTGAGTGCTCAGCCACTAATGCACACGCAATTAGTATATGTGTAACTAATTCATAATCAGCATTTTCAGCAGCACTCCTAATGACTTCAGCTGCGCCATGAATAACTAGAGAGCCCGCAGATGGATCTGTTGAAACAGTGCGGAGGGAGGGAAAGGAAAAAAAGCAGCAAGCAAAACATGTGCTGTAAAACGATAGTTAAATTAGATGAATCGAAGCCTCTCATCTGAAATCAGGCTTGCAGAATTGCTAGGGCATAGCTGCACAGTGAAGAAAATAAATTGCTCTGGAAGTACACTGGCCTATTTTTTTGGGGTTTTTTTTCTGCAAGAGTTTTAGAAATGTTTGATTATTTCAACCTGATTGCCAAAAATTGATATAATGTATGCCTTCAGCTGGTGTTTTGTTTACTCCATGTATTGCCTACATAAAGACGCAGCCATTATGGGAGCCCTACTTTTTTCATCACAACCTCTAGATCAACAGTGTTTCTGTTGCATGCTCGCTGAACAAATATTACAGCTCCACTCCCAAGAGGAGCGCTTTTCAAAAGGCAAGTGTTGCTTTCTTTTAGGTAACTGGGAGCTGCATGTTCTGGTGATTAGCGCGCTAAGAAACATTTGAGATGGAAACTTGTTTGAGAGTTTGCCGAAGCGGTTCCATTTAATAATGTTTGGAAGACAAAAACAAGACAAGACACATTCAAATTGCTCCAATTTGCTGCTTTTTTTTCTTTTTCTTTTTTTTTGAAGGCTCCTTTCAATTTCCTAATAGGAGGCCAGGAAATGTGTTGGAACAGGAGCTGAGTGTGAGTAAGTGCAGAACATATCATTCTGTTTGGGTGTTAATGCCAGATTTATACAAAAAAAAAAAAAAAACACTGACTGAAAAGGTTCATTGTCTCATGACGTCATTAATTCTGCAGAATTTGTCTTAAATTGACATTTTCTTTGATGGATATGTGCTAATTCCACATGCAAAAAAGGGGTTTTGGCGATAGTTAAATAAAATACCATTAAAAAAAAGTACAAATATTGAATATTATGTCTTAATCCACTTTAGTAAACTGAAAAACATTTACATATGACGCCCCAGTTCAGGAGTCAGACTTTCTGTCAGAGTCTGCAACTGTTGATTTTTTTTTTTTTTTTTTTTTGACACCAGGTTTGAGATTGGCCCTTTCCACTGAGACAAAGGCAACTGTCTAACATGTCGAGATGAATCAGTGTTTGGCCAAGAGGGGGAGTTACACTGTGATGAGCCACCAGTCATCTGTCTTACTGTCACACCTGCATGTGTATCTGTGTATCTGTGTGTGTGTGTGTGCATCACTTTTTCCATGCACGCTCTCACACACACACACACACACACGTGAGATTAATGAACGGCTCAGGAGACGTGCAGCAGTGTTTTTGTGTGTGTGTGTCACTGTAAATGTGAGTGTATATGTGTGTGTGTGTGTGTGTGTGCTGGGTGAGACAGATGGTAAAGTATGAGTCACGACTCGGGGGCACGACACCAGCTGGCACACCGTGGGTCTGTCTCCTCCCCCTCCCCTCCACCGACTCACCCCCTCCTCCCCCATCCTCAATCTTCCACCCCATCTTTTCTGTCTCCCCTGTTTCCCCTCTTCCTTCATCTCAGCAGGGTGTATGTATGCGTTTGTGTGTGTGTGTGTTGGGCTGGAGGGGTTGGGCGCCTTGTGACACATGACAGAGGTGGGCCCGAATTAGGGATGTGCCTGCAGGGGGGGGGGAGAGAAGGGGGTCTGGTGCTGAGGGGGAGGTGGGAAATCAGGGTGGAGGAGGGAGGGATACTGTATTTACTGTCTGTCCAGCTGAGACCTGATTAAGTTGACACTGCCTGGCCCTCTGCTCCATCACACACACACACACACACACACACACACATGCACGGATGACCAAGACACACACAGTTTTTTTTCACATGAAGGCAAAGTACCCCAGGTGAAGAGGGATTTCTTTTTGTCCTTTAATAATGAACCTATACATGATTCAAGAGGTCACATATTCAAAAAGTTGTGTGTTGTGACCAAAGAGGCTGCAGTTTGCTTTTAAGTGCATATACAAAAAAAATGCCTGCAACATCAGATGATAACTAACTGAATATAATAAATTACAAAAAACTGTTGTTTGTAATGGACCAGAAAATGTGACTTTTTTGGGGAAAATGACAAAATTTTATTTACAGGGTGATAAAAATAACAAAAACATTTAAAAGAAAGTTAAAATAATTAAAATAACACTTTAATATTGCCAGACTGTGTAGATGTTGTAAAAAATACGAAAAAAAGAAGTTAGAGGTATTATATGAAAACAAATTTGTCTCTTAATAATGATGGAACTGTATGTTAAAATAATAAATAAAAGTAAAAGTAATCTTTTTTAATCTTTTACTTTTTAAGCCTTTACATAACTGTATTTAAGTCACAAAAATATATTCAAAATAACAGGAAATGTTGAAGTTTGACTGGTTTAATAATGACAAAACCGTATTGATAGGCTAAAAAAATATATAAATAGATTAAATAAATTAAAAAAAGAAAAATATTTGTATTGTGAAAGACATAAAATGACAAAAGCTACTGAAAAAGCCTCTATAAACACACTGTGTTTGGGTTAGGAGGATATTGATCTACACTCAAGTTTTATATTCGAGTTTTGTGCACAAATACTGTTTTTTTCTTGTGAATATGGCTACTGTAGCGTTTTATTATATGAAATAACACTATATGACAGAGATACAAGTATTAAAATATACTAACATGTCATAAAACTATAGATTTTGCACTTTGAATCCTTCAAAATGACTTTTTTTTTAAACCCAAATTTTTCGCCTGGGGTTCACCTGGGGGCTCTTAATACTGTGGTGGCTCCTGCGGACAATATTGCTCTGAGATCCCAGAGGTGTCACCGAGGGCCCGATAACAGACAGAGGGATGTAATTAAAACAGGAGTAAAGATTTTTTTGTGTCTGAGACAAGCTGATCTTTTTATAGCGAATAATGGCCACTGAATGTTTGATGATTTCGTTTAAGGAGCCCTGCAAATTAACATTTTGCTGTGGTTCATAATTAAACAGACGCCAGAGTGACTAATTAAAGAGGTGCAGGCAAATTACATCAGATCCGCTCTTCAAAGTGACGAACTCATGCACCTCTTCACCTCTGTTTGAGATTAGGAGGATATTTTCTGTTCTGCAGAAGGGACGAACAGGATGCCTCTTGGGACAGTAAACCAGTTAAAGATCCATTTTCTTAAAATGCTTTCAAGAAATGACACCAACACCCCATCGAATGAACAATTCCATCTTTTAGAATGATTTTTAAATTGATATTGTGTGTGAGAAAAACTGCTCTGCCGCTCAGTTTGTTCTGTTCAAGGACACTTGGTGCTCAGGTCGCAGGGATCAGAGCAGGAATCATCCGGTTTATGGGATATTTTCTCCAATCACTGGGTCAGCCTGAGGCTCTATTTACAGCAACACAGACACCTGTATTTTCACACATAGCTGCTCCAGAAATTCCCCAAAAAATACATTAACCCTCCTAAATGTCCAACACACCAAAAATAATAAGGAATTATATATTAAACGGGCTATAAGATGTAGCTTATGGCTCCATCCTGGGTTAACAAATGTGTTGAATGAGTTTGAGGCTGTTATGTCTCCATCTCACATTAAGCATTCTGCAATCTGTTTTCTGTTGACAACTCATAGTTTTTCTAAGCAAACAATATTATTTTTGGCGTGTATTTTTTTTTCCAGCTGAGGCTCAGTAATTTATGTTCCTCTCCTGCAACTTAATTGGATGCTGCTTTGATTGGTTCAAACAAAATGGATCTGAGGAATTAAGTGTCAACTTTCTGGGAATTAATAGCTTCAATATCAGTTGGTTCAGGAAATGAAAAAGAAAAAAGGAAGAATGGATTTGTGATAAACTTTTGATATAACATACTTTTTAGTCTTTGTGATTCAGGAACGTATCAAGTGTTTTCAAGTCAAAAGGCTGTAATACAGTGAAGTCATGAGTCACTGATGTTAAAGTAAAAGTCCAGTTTAATACAGTCAAGTCCAAACTAAAGTTGACCAGACTTCTGCAAAGAAATACCCCCCAAAAAACTTTAGTTTAAATTAATATTCTGCACCAGTGATGTGTGACAGCGCTAATAGGTTCTACAACCGTTTTACACCTCCGTCCCAGTGTGAAAGCAGCCTCCAACTCAAGGCCATGTAACACCATGTGAGGAGATGAAGAGATGTGAGCACTATTAATATGCTGCGCGGGGGCCTAATGTGGGTATAGAGCAGAATAAGCACCCTTTGGATCCCCACTGAAAGACTGAGCAGGCTGGGTCTTGCATATGTTGCGGAGGAGCACACATTAGTAATCCTGCCAGCACACTTTTAAACTGGGTCAGTATCAAACACATTTGGGTGTGTTACCAGCATCTTGTGGCACTTCTTTACTAAACCAAACTGTGCACAACACAATGGGAAAACATAGCCCGCTGCGCTGGTGGAACTACTTCAAATAACCCTTGGAAAATGGAAGAAAAAAAAAACACACATAAGGCAGAAGGAAGGGAGGGATGTGTTTTGACAGACCTGTCACAGTGGTTGCACTTAAAAGGCTTGGCGCCGGTGTGTTTGCGGTAGTGCCTCGTCAGCTCGTCGCTCCGGGCGAATCGCCACTCACAGCCCTCCCACGAGCACTTGTACGGCTTCTCACCTGGGGGATGAAAAAAAAACACACACACATAAGTACCTGTTTTCCCACCCATCCACCAATCGCAAGCCTGTTTTGTCAGCATGCTTCTGTGGTCATGCAAATAACCTCTGAAGCTCCGGTGAGAAAACGTAAATCCATATATTTGGTAACTTCAAGCTGATGTTTGATATATTTAGCAAATCTGAGGTCTGTAGAGACTCTGATTTAAAGATTATTTCCTGTATACTGGGACTCTGCTGGAGTTTGCATTCTATTTCACTGATAAAGATCCATGTGCCTCCGTTTGTTTTTTTTATTTTTTGGGGAGGAAAAGAGGAAGAAGAGTCAGGCAATGTTTAACACTAAGATGGAGAAGCTCCCACTGGTCTCCATTCTTGCTGAACACGCAGAAGAGGAGTAGAGGGTAGAGCGAAGTGTAGCGAGAGAAGAAGTGAAGAGGGAGAGGACGAGGGAGGTTGGGTGGTGGTGGTGGT
>JAPZDV010000017.1:5151660-5163479 GCA_029814665.1 Acanthurus lineatus | reverse complement strand
TAGAGGAGAAGTGCCGCAGAAGTGGATTAAGGCAGAGGAGGCTGCAGATATGCCGGCGGGGGGAAGAAGGAGGGGGGTGGAGGTAGTGTGTGGGGGGGTGATAATTAGGCCAGTCACACGGCATAATGGCAAGGAACCCGCAATCTGCCAGCTGCGTCCAGCGCCGAAGGATGTCACCTGCATCAGTCACATCCCATCTGGACCGGTGGGCTTCGCGGATGAATACAGTCACACTGACACACTGACCAGCTCCGCTTGAGCGGCTTCGGCACAACAACAAAAAAAAAAGGGCTTAATTTGTTGAATGTGATTATCAAAAGGGGACGAAATCAATGGATCAGGAAGAGTGAGAAGAGTGCTGGTGCAAAGACAGTAGTGTTTGGGTGCTATTATCCGTACCAGCTGTTGCACAGATTTGTTCATGGGACAGAAGCTGAAAAAAATCAATAATGTATACGCTGCGTCTGTCTTCCAATTAAAGCCATGTTTCTGCTTTTTAGGTGTGTTAAATGGCACTAACGTGAAAGCTAATTTCATGGTAAAGTCTTCCTAAAATGCAAAGCTGAATGGCACAAGCCAAGAAGAAGAATAAAGGGGAAAAAAAATTACCAATCTTTCTACATGTGACCTGTGAAAGCTCTTTCTATCAAACAAACGCAGCGAGCGGCGGCGTAACAGAGCACTCCATTAACAGGAATCATGTATGGTTTGATGGTGAGAAACAGGGGTGCATTAGGTTACAGCCGTGATGAGGTGATAAATGAACAAGCTGGAGGAGAGTGACCTCCAGTAGGCGATGATGAAATGATGAATAAAACACATCTAATGAATACAAATTGATAAAACATGATCAATTATGATTAATTTGTTTTTTTTTCTCACTCTTTAACGTCATTTATTTTGTGTCACATTGATGTAAAATGAAAAATCTCTTCCATTATGTTTGAATTAATTTATTTCTGATAAAATTATATTAATGGCAGGTAAAGACTGCAGGAGTTAGTCTTGTCCCCTTGTGTCCGTCCATCCATGTCCCCGTTATGGACGCGTCCCCCTTCATACTGCTTCACTTAAACACCCAGAGCAGCAGGTCTGGGCCATCCCGCTCTGGCCAATGAAATTCCCAGGAGGTAGGGATGCCTGAATATGTTGCCTAGCAACGGGAGCGAGGCGAGGGGGCGGGGTGTATGTATGTGTGTGTGTGTGTGAGAGAGAGAGAGAGTGAGAGAGAGAGAGAGAGGGAGGGGGGTGTGTGCTGAAACATGAGGAGGCAGTAGTCAGTGCAGCTGGCTGGATCTGGCAACGGCACGCCGCCATGCCACCGGCCAATTACCGAGCACGCTGGTAGAGTGCGGAGGCAGTTGCCTAGCGACGGTAACCGTAGAGCTGTGCGGGGCAAGAAGGAGGAGGGAGAAAGGGGGCCCGGGTAGTGGTGGTGGTGGTAGTAGTAGTAGTGGTGGTGGTGGTGGTGGTGGCGCAGGAGGAGGGGGGGCAATAAGAGACCAGAGCCTGCAGCAGTAACCACTCAGCTACCGACTCCTCCAACGATACGCTGCCCCCCGTTGCCTAGCAACAGAGCCCCCCCCATCCCCCTCCTCCTCCTCCTCCTCCTCCTCCTCCTCCTCTCTCCTCTCCCTTAAGATGCCCTCATACAAACAGGCAAGTAGAGCAGGTGCACACTCGCCTCCTCACACACACACACATTCGCACACAAACCGGACGAGAAAGGTTACTTTTAAAAAAAATCAATGTTGCACACACACGCACACACACACACAGTCTGACTGATTGGCAGTTTGAAATGACAATCAGTAACCTAATCCACCAGGATTAGCCCGAACTCGGCAGCATAATCTGATTATGCTCTGTTACTTTTGGATTACTTTGCCTGTTAAACATATAATGTAGATTATGAGGCTAAGTGGATTATTTCCTCTGATTTAAAGAATCAGAATTGTGGACAGTGCCGTTGTTAAACGCCGTTATTTATTCTGCATTATTTAACAAGAACCCCATCATCTGAAACCAGTCAATTTTAGGCAAAAATGATGTGCAATCAAAATGCTTTTACCCACTGAAAAATTTTTTTTTTTCAGTAATCAAATAAGTAATCACATATTTCTAATCCGTAATCTGATCACTGGGTGTTTCCTGAGTCACTGTAATCCCATTACGTGTAATCTATGACTTCTGAATGCTCTCTCACACACACGCAAACACGCACAAACTCCAGCCTCTCAGGTGCCAGTGTTGAAGTTAATTGCATTCCCTCCATTAGCCGGAGCCGAAGCAGGGCATCTGGGTCTCTGAGGTCATTAGGGAGGGCTCTTGGGCTCTTGGAGAACGTTTTACAGGTTCCTGCCCACAACCAGCACTTCAGGCTGGGGGGGGGGGACAAGTTAGGAGAAAGAGATGAAAGATGGAGAAGTAAAGGATGATGGAGAACTTGAGCTGAGAGGAAGAGACTTTCTATTGAAAAAACAATTTAAACTGCAGCTAATTTAAATTAATTTTGCAAATTTGACAAACAATAAAAAAGAAATGAGGCACGCTCTATGAATTTTGATTGTCTGGAATATTTAATATCAAGTATTTTTGGTAGCTTACAAGTGTAAATGACAAAATGGTTGTTAGAATCTACTGGTTAAGCATCAAAATAAATCTTTTGTTTTAGCTTGTAACCTTAAAGCTGTAAAACATTTACTGTCTAATATAAAGAAGTTTAACTTATAGGAAGAAATGTAATATTTGTAAGAAAAACCGCAGTTGCAGATATGTTCCTTAAATCCACAGCCTCAGCCAAAAGAGGAAGAACTGCAAGAAATGAAATAAGAGAGCGAGCGAAGCTTATACAGAGACACATGTTGTGAAAAGACTGATAGAGAGTGAAATAAGAAGGGAAGCAGGAGAGGCAGATGAGGAACGGAGGGAAGAAGAAGAAGAAGAGAGAAGACAGAATAACCCAACAGTCCTCGCGTTGTACCCGTTCCTTCACCCTGCCCAAAATCTAATTGTACTATTCCTTATCTGCCATAAGCCTATTCACAAAAAGCTCTACAGGGCACTGTCATTTCAACTCAGCCCGTCTAATTCCAGATTAAATCGTAGCCTTTTCTCCGTCGGTAATTTATGGAAATAACAACTAAGAAAAAGAGGATTTGAGTAATGACATCTTTAAACTTGTCAGGATAATGGCTCAGTGAATGGGGGAGCCTGTGGCACTGCTGTCTTTTTCTGAAGAGGGTCGCTCCACTGTACCTCCCCCATTCCCGTCTTCCGTCTTCATCTACTTTTTTTTGTCTCACTCGGCGTCACTCTCTCCTCCTCTTCTGCCTCTTTCTTTAGCCTTTGTGTTTTTTTCTTTTGTCGTCTTATGTCGACATTTCCCTCCCTTTTTTTTATCATCCTACCTTCCTGGTTTATATAACAAGACAGATGTAGTGTGAGTAAATGCTTTTATCTGAAGCACCTTAAGTGACAGGGATAAGAAACTGAGCCCTTTATGGTGCGATGTTTAAGTGTACGCCATTAAATGATTATCCTATCAATTTTTAAACAATTAAATGGAGAAAAGGAGAAAGGATGACAGAGTCTCCAACAGGAGCTGGATCTTCTTCAGCTATTTTCTCAGATAGACTATTGAATTTGGATGTGCAGAGTATTATAATACTGAAACTTTTAGGTTGATTTGAGCTAAAAGCGAACATAAACATGCTAATATGCTAACATGCTGATGTTAATCAGGTGTAATGTGTAGCATTTTCACCGTCTCAGGGTTACCATGCTAACATTTGCTCTGCATAACATTTGAGCGTCTGTACTAAAGAACAGCTGGGGCTGATGGGAACCTCATCAGTCATCAAAATTTTGATGATGGTGCTATTTGAAAGGTCAGGGGATCACCAGAGTCAGAAGGATTCATCTTGCTGCAACTAAAATTTACAATAATTCATCCGAAAGCAACTGAGACACTTTGAATCAAACTAGAAACCGTTAGCAAGCTCTAACCTCAGATATTCTCCCCCATCTGCCCTTTCATGTGCTTTTTAAGAGACTAAAATGTTGCTTCAAAATAAAAGCATGCATAAGTTTAAAGCTCTGCACCTTTCAGTCAATTTAGCATCATTTCTTTTTATTTTCCCTTCCATCGCTTTGCTCATACGGACATTGTGTCTGAGCAGCATCAGTGGCACCGCTGCTCTCCCACAGCAGGCCCAGTTGGCATGGAGTTTTAAGCAAAGGGGCTGCAGACACGCCACACTGGGGAAATCAATGATGGCGTGTCTGTGCCCTTTGTTGCGGTCAGGCTGAAGCCTAAACCTGCGGCGTGCAACCGCTGAGGGCGTGATCACACATACGGCGTCCCTTCTTCAGTCCTAACATACTGTAGTTGACAAGTTGATTTTATTTATATTCACACCCCTGAAGACACAAGTGAGTCAGAGCGAGTAAATAAGTCATGTTTGGCTTCTGAACTGAACAGCTTCAGTTATCAGTGATTTACAGATTTAAACAGTGTAAAAGCAAGCAAATCTGAGAGTCTCTGGACACATTTTGCTGTACTTTCACAGGTAAAAACAGCTATTCATTATACCCACACTGCAATCCAGCTCTGCAGATATCTAATAGGTTGCTCAGGCTATTACATTCATCTCATACCCTCCCCTCTGTCTCCCTGATCTACACTTTCAGCCATCCCAGTCCACATATTTCCACAAGGATCCGAAACACATTGTTCACACCTTCCAAACCATAAGAGGAGTTCAAGCAAACACTCCTAATGTGTTTGGTGTGATAGGGACTGGAAGATAAAGGAATGCTGAATCCCTAACCCTGTTAATTAGTAATGCAAACACAGACGGCAGACAGTTTTCGCATTCCCTTTCCCTTCATTATTAGAGTAAGCATACAGATGGTATCCCTCATGACCTGCCTCCCAAGATTGCGCTATTATATTCAAAAAAACATATTTTCCAAGCCTTAAAATGATCCTATTATCAACTTCAACTCCAACCTCAGATGGAGAACCACTGACCTAGACTTATAGAACGCATAGAGGACGGCAGGGCCTGAAAATAAACCGGGGAAATGGCGGCCTATCCAGGTCAATCCATCCATCACCGCGCAGTTACTCAGACAGAGGACAGCTCCTCGACAGGGGTCTGAGTGGTTTGGGATTGAGATGGAAGAGCGGGAGAGTTATAGCTCCTGAAACCCTCCCCCCTTCCTTCTTGAGAAGAACCTTGACAAGGAGGACTCGTCCTGGTTTTGCACAGAGGAGGATTTAGGTAGAAAGAGCAGTGTTTTCTTCTTTAAATCATCATCGTTTTTCTTACATGGGGACTTTAAGCTTGTTTGTTTCTTTTACATTTCTTATTCTTTTAGGTGCATTTTTGTACATGTTTTAAGAATCTTAAGCAGGTTAAATTTTCTTAATTATCCCAGTTTAGGTGGTCTTAAATCCAGGAAGCAGGCTAGCTGGAAGGCTGGATGATGTGCTCATTCAAACCACATAAAAAGATGGAATGCTAATACAGATCTACACTTACGACAGCTATTTTGTAGAAAAATACTAACAGTTTAACTCCACTAAGACATGAAGAATTATCCAGAAACATCTGCCACATATGGCAAACATGACTGAGTGCTGGAGACTTAAATTAAGTATTGAAGAAAAGAATAAAACCAAAAAAAAAAAAAAAACAGCACTTATCCAAAGATACAGAGAAAGTTTAAGTTTCACCAAGTAAAACTGCCTTTCATTCAGTTTATACGTTCAGTGCAGACTGGCTGCGTCTTCTTCAGTGTGCTGCAGTCATTTAGGTTCAGGATTGAGTCTTTTTAGCCTGTCACCAACAATGTGTGTCAATCAATTTAATTGCCAGCAGGTGTATCAAGTAGCTACCTCTGGTAAGAGAGGCGTCTCAGAGCTGCCCTGCTGAAAGTCTGACAATGTGTTTGAAAAGTGCACAAACTAGACTGGTCATATGTAACAAAATATACATGAACAGTGTAAACTTTTTGTTCAGTCTTATCTATGTATACATAAATACTGTTCTGCAAATTAAAGGGTTTTAATGTGAGCTGTGTTGGCAGTTTTAACTAAACCTGAAGTTAAATGACTATTGCACATTTCAGAAGTCTTGCATATCCTCGTATTGAACACACAAACTGAAACATTAAAAATAAATGAGAGTCCTCATTGATTTTGTGAACAAACTTATTTATACAAACAAAAATAGTTGAGCAATATTCCTTACCTAAAAAAGCAGTGTCACTACTACTTCCTTTTCTACTAATACTATTAAAACCACAATTTCTGCTCTAAAAATATCTCCAAATTTCTTTGGAGTTCACTTCTGTGACTAATTCTCACCTGTGTGTGTCCTCTGATGGGCCTTTAGGTGGGAGCTCTTGGTGTACACCTTCCTGCAGCCGTTGAATTGACAGCGGTGGATCCTCTTCTTGTTCTCCGGTAGCTCCCCGACCCCGATAACACACGCAGCCCCCTCCTCTTCGTCCTTCATTCGAACAGGGAGCGCGTGCGCCGCCACCAGCCGGGCCGCGCTAAGCCCCACCTTCCTGGCCACAAGCTTCAGGGTGAGCGTCCCGTCGGCCGAGGCCGTCAGTGTCTGGTTGGGTTTGACGAGGTGCCGGCCAAGTTCTGGCGACGACGGGGGCGTCAGTGAAGTGACGGCGCTCAGCTGGGCCTGGTGGACGCCTTCCACCCCTTCTGCGTTGTCCAGCCCCTGGTTCTTGGGTTTGAGGTCTTTTTTCATCGCACCAGTGGAGGGAAAAGTCTTCCGTGTTGGGCAGAGGATCACTGGAGTTGGGCTCGGGGGCTCAGGAAGGGTGGGCAGGTTAGGGAGCAGGGCGTCCGTCAGCTCCTCCTCACCATCCTCCTTCAGGTAGGCCGGGGTTAGGAGTCCATCCAGGTCTTGGTCGAAGAGCTCTGACAGACGCTTTGGCTCCGTCTGCAGATAACGCTCCAATTCTAGGCAGGTCTGCAAAGAGAGAAAGTACAAGAAAAGACTCAATTTAGACTCAATTCAGGCGGGTTCACGGATTTGGACATCTGCACTGAAAATGCCCGTCTTCACTCTCAAATCCCACTTGACAATTTCAACAGCCATCAGATCATCTGATACGCCTTTACACGCTGAGGAGAGAAAAATCTGCATGGTGCCATCCACCCACCCAGACAGGCAACTTTCGCAGCTCTGCCAGCTGTCACACGCGTACACGCACAGATAGCCACCAAGACAGCCAAGATTACCTGGCAGCTCCTGCAAGACGGCTGATTACACACTGATTGATTGTAACCGCTGTAGCGCGGAACGAAAGCGAGGTGAGTGGATAGCAGGAGAAGTCCTAAACTGCACAGAACTCCTAACAAACAACATTTTATAGAGCTTTGACAAGCCATGTGTGCACCGGCTTTCGCTGAGCCAAGATAGGAAGATTTATTCAGCTGTAGTTATGGTCTGCTTCATCCCTATTACTCCAAACACCTCTCCCCGTGGAGGGCAAATAAAAGGCTGCATCCCCGATTTGTGTGAACTGGCATCCTGAGAAGTCTATTACTTCACAACAAGCTGGCAAGAATCTGGAGAGGAGAAGCCGGTGAGGGAAAGAGACGCTCCATGTCCAAGGATGAAGCAATTATGTTTGAATGGACGGCGCCAGTTTGATCCCAGGGATCGTTGTGTTTCGCTTGTAGCCACTAACCCGTTTTGACAGCTGAGATGGAGGCTAGCAGCTCCACTGGGCGAGTGCTACTCGCCACTTCATTTGTGTGTAAATAGGCACTGACAGACAGAGTAGCTAGTTCCATTATCAGGAATAAGGTTGTACAGACTGAACACATCAGAGACATTTACAATCTTTCAACCCCCCGCCCTCTTTTCCTTGTTTGCACCTTCTAAAAATAAAACTACACTTTTGCTTTCTTTATTTCTTTTTTTTATTATTATTTTGGAGGGTGGTGTCTGTTGCTAGGGGAGTGTGATGTCTCCTGTAAGTTGTCTTCTTTCAGAAACAGAAAGAGATTTGCACTTGTTTTATATATTTTTTTATTTATTTTTTTGCCTGTCTGTAATATTTGCATACTGACATGAAATTAAAAAGCTGCTCGAGACCACATCTACAGTGAGAAGTGAAGATAATGCACCATGCTTCCTCCCTCCACCGCACGCCTACGTGTTTTTATTTTTTTTCTCCCTGTGATGGCTTTGAAAAATAACTTCTCTCATGCACCATGTGAGGGGTCTCTACTGTACTGTTTCCTTGATGGCTGCGGCCAGTGAATCGTGAATTAAATGAGAAGGTTTTTTTTTTCTTCTTCTTCTTTGTTCTTTCTTTCAGAGCACAATTAAATATTGAAGGTGTCGAGACATGATGAAGGGAATAGCATGCTCTGGCCTGTGAGGTGTAGAAGAATATAAAAAAAAACCCGGTGCTGTCTTTCAATCCCTCCCTCCTACCCCCCACATCGCTCTCGCCCTCACTCGTTTTCACCATTACCCTTTTCCTTCAGCCTTGCCCCCTATCGATTCCCCAAAATCACAATTTTCTCTCCTTTTCTTTCTCCTCCTGCTTTTCTTCTCATTGTCATCTCCTCCTCTCCCAAGGTGAGGACTAATTATCCACTAAACCAGCCAGTTAAAGGAGACTTTATTCAGCAAAACGCTTAGGACTGCAAACCAAGGTGAGTGTGTGTGTGTGTGTGTGAGGTGGAGATAGTTCAAGGGAGCGGAAAAGAGGATAGAAACGGATAAGTGAGAGGGGGGCTGAGTGGAAGGTGAAGAAGAAGAAGTAGGAGGAGGAGGAGGAGGAGAGTGATGGAGGGACAAGGTGAAGGAGGCAAGAGAGCAAGAGGGAGAATAGAGCGAAAGGAAGGTGTTGACTTCATTTTCTCCATGGGGGGTGAATCCTTTTTGGAAGTGTGACATTTGGCATAACAGGATCCTGTCAGCGGGCAAGCCACAGGCCTCACACACACACAAACACACGCACACGCACACAAAGAAAAGGGTTCATGCACTCTAAATGTTAGCTCACGACACACGCCGGCGTGCAATGACATGGCGTAAGAGTGTGAGCGTGCGCACATACGCGCACTCGCCGTACTCACAAACGTGTGTGTGCGTGTGCATACAGAAGCTGAGATGTTTGACAAGGTAAGACAGATGAAGGGTGGAGGGGGGGTGGCAGGTACGACAGGCTTATTGTGTCGCTCTTTCTTTCCATCCGTCTTTTTTTTCCCTTCTTCTCTCCCATCGCTCCATCAAGACCCTCCCCATCCCACCCCACCCCACCCCACCCCTTCGCCCTTCCACCACCCTCCTCCCCCAGGTGGTGACATTAACATTGTAAGGGAGAAGGTCATGCAGTTGATCAGTGGCTCCTGTGTGTGTGTGTGTGTAGTGTGGGTGTATGCACTGTATCTGGCTGCATGTAATTATGCTAGTTTGCCTGTGTGTGCACATAATTTTGCAAGTGCACGTGGATGTGTGAGTAGCATAATTATGCTACTTTGTGTGTAATTATGCAGCTTTTGTGTGTGTGTGTGTGTGTGTGTGTGTGTGTGTGTGCAAGAGAGCGCATTTGTGTGAACACCTACGCACATGCACAAACGTGTCTATTTTCTGATCTCCTGGCATAAAGTGAATGCGCAATTTGCGTCCATGTATGTGTGTGTCAGTGTGTGTATCTCAGAGTGTGTGTGTGTGTGTGTGTAGGCAAGGAATCAAGAGCCAGAAGCATCACACAGTAGCCAAGATAAAGGAGAGCTCATGGCCCGCTTCAGCTCTATTTGGACAAATGCCGATCTGGAGAGCCAACATCAATTGGCTCTGCATAAAGCCAGTGTCCATTTCCTGAAAGGCTTTCGGGATGATTCCTTCATTCGAGCCAGGGTAAGCCGAGACAATCCACTGGCTCTTCCAGCAGCCCCACCTCCACCTCCAAACTGATCCAAAACTGGAGGAAATAGCTTTGGTTGCGCAGCATGGTAGCAAGACCAAAAACAGTCCTTCGACCCAAATTAAAGCTTTTATATTCTCCAGAATCTTCTTGGAATCCTTTAGAAACATCAAGAACGCTCCTCTGAAGCACTTTGTGTTGTTAGTATCCGTTTAAATTAAATTTATACTGATAGAAGGGGAGCAGAGCACATCACAGAGGCGAAGTGATGCAGCACCAACAATCGTTTTGGCTTGTCATGATAGGAAAAGTACAGGTGTTGCTTATGACATAAACCATGACTGTGCTCTATTCAAATGTCTCAGCGAGCCGTGACAGTGAGTCAGCATGCGAAATACCAAGACATTCACACGGCAGCAGCTAAATGGTGTGTTTTAAATACAGCATGTGAGCTTTTCCCCCCCATCAAAACACCTTTCATAAAAACAGCCTGTCAAAATCAATAAAAACTGCACTATAAAAACCTGTTGTGACCTTTTTTTGTGCATCCAAAATCACCTTAAGGTTATGTAACTTCTTATCTAATTGGCTGAGGTGTGAAAGGTCACCGCTAATAAGGTCAAAATCGAAACCGATTGAAGTTTGAGTGGAGCGGCGAGGCATCACATCCTAACAGCAGGGCTGCTGCAACATTTAGCTTCATAAGGTTAAGATTAGCGTGACCCTGCTGTCTGTGCTGTATCATTTAGCTCCCAGGATCCAAATGTAATATTATAATAAGGCTGCAGTTACTGATCTTGAAATGACTTGAGTGGTTTGATTAAAAAATAGAAGTCAGTGATAGAAAAGAGACAAAGCTGCAATTCCTCAAGTTGAAAGAGCTCACATTTCTTCTAATTTTCATGCCAAAGCAGCTTTAAGCTTTTTAGTTGTGGCTTTGGTCAGTATCAATCTTAAGAATGTCAAAAGCTGCACACTTTTCGAGTATTTTTTGGCTTCACATTTTATAAGAAGGTTCTGCATAGCTGCACCATGATTAGGCCAATGAATGTAAAGGCCTTGCAGCAGGGGAGAGAAGTTGTGGGTCATAACAGACTGAAAAAACTGATAAAGAAGAAAGGTCAAGGTGGGTATCAAGCTCTTCTTTTCATTAAATTGATCATTAGACATTTGGAAAATGCACAGATCTGCTGTGTGTGTGCAAATGGGTGCTTTTGCATGCTGTATATTTTCCTCATAAATAAACATTTGCATGGTTTGTGGGACAAACTGAGAAAAATTCTGATAGAAAAACAGATTTAAACTTTAAAAAACGACATAAAAGAAAGACTCTGCAGCCACAGAAGTAACAATTAGTAATACTATTGAGTTACATTGTTTGGGTTACACTCAAGTCATGGCACAGTTTTTTGAATCTTGTCCTATTTGCTCCCGTAAAAACCATAAATATTTGGCAGTTAGAAAACACAGACTGAGAGCTGCGATCCAGCCCCTTAAATTCACCAACTTTTCACTCTCTGACTTTTAATACTCCGTCTCCTCCAGCCATCCCTTCTCCACTCCGTCTCCCCCTCCTGCTCCTCCCCCCCTCCCTCTTCTTCCATGGGGCGTTTGGCCTGGCAGCTGATCCTCTCTCCCCATCACATTTGGCCCGCGCCAAGCCGCCTGCCATCACCATCAAAGCGCAGGCTGCCTCCCAACTGTTAGCACCCCGCTACGTCGCTAATAAAAAGCCTGGGTTATAAATATGAACAGAAGAGCATGCATAATGCCCTAAAGGAAGGCCCAAAACACCACTAAACAGATAAATGTAATGGGGTGGATACGGCTCATTAATTTTAGGACAACGTGTTTAGTTTTTACAGATGCCGTGATAGAGACAAGGTGCTATGAAT
>JAPZDV010000017.1:5120124-5150027 GCA_029814665.1 Acanthurus lineatus | reverse complement strand
CCCCCCCCCCCCCCCCCCCCCCCCCCCCCCCCCCCCCCCCCCCCCCCCCCCCCCCCCCCCCCCCCCCCCCCCCGTTTGATTACTCATTTAAAAACTGAGTAACATTCAAGTCATGGATGAATTAACACTGGCTTCTTCTGCAGCTCTGCATCTCTTCTTCTCCTCCTTTTGTTGTTTCACATTTAACTGACAGTCTGTTTATTGCTTGTTGCATGCTTTTTATTTAAATCGCACGCTGACGTTGGTCACAGACAATGACAGGGCCTTGGTTTGAATCACAGGGTGTGAATGCAATTCTACTGCAATGCAATGCCAGCTTTGATTAAAATCCTTTTGTGAAATAAATCAGTTTCACCCTACAGGTAAGATTCACTACAGTCACATCAATAGGAGTGTCTGACCTGTGAAAGAAAGTTTTATCCTTTCAGGGTCTTAAAAAGGCTGAGACACACATGACTATGGAGAAACTGTTTCAGAACCATGGACAGCGAACCTGCCTGTTATGGGGATTTTGGAAGAGTCGCCTTATATTGTTGTTATTTAACCTTTCTGATGTTATTGCGTGGTTAAATCAATGAACTTTGCTTTATGAGAAGATTGCCCTCTTGCAGTTTTTAACAGCCTCTTCAGTCACTTCACTGTGGCTGCAGGTCTGCGTACCTTTTCTCTTATTCTTTTGATCTCAGTTTTTATGACTCACTGTTGTACTTTACTGACTCTGTTTTTACTGCCGTCTTTGTTATTGCTGTTTGTAATTCTGCGGCAGGCTTGCCACTGTAATGGAAAGAAAAAGTTTGGCCAGGCACTTAATTCACACGCTGTGTTTATGTGTTTATGTGAGTGTGTCTATGCGCACGTCTCATCCTGCCGTAGTGTGTTATAGGGGGCCAATGTCGCCCATTGATCTGCCGAGCCGGGCCGAGCCATCACTTTGAGGTGACAACTAAATGACCAGTAGCCTCGGGCAGTGCCCCCACCCCACCCCGCCACCACCCCCCCTTGCCAACAGCCTTTGTGTGTTTGCGTTGCAGTGCCTAATCGATACGAAATGATACCGCGCAGGAGCTCATCAGCGGTGGCCGTCGCGGCTGACAGAGACGGTAATCTATAGCTTCACTGAGCAGTACTTACACTGCATGCCCCCCCCCCCCGACAACTCACCAGCACACACACACACACACATACACACACAAATACACTCACAAAATCTCCCCAAAAAAGCTCTCCCTCCCCTCTAAGCTGCCCTTCAGGGTTTTTGCTCCTTCCCCTACACTCGCTAAGAGCGCCGGCCCCCAGATTTCAGACTCCTTGGAGAGCAGCATGGCGTCACCGGCGGATCCCAGTTGAGCGGGGGGAACCTGCCTAGGGGGGCCAAGAGGAGGGGAAGGGTGGGGGGAGCGGGTGGGTAGATAACGCTTCATTTTCCTCAACGTTGTTCTGAATAGCGGAGCGCCCTCGCTTCACTCTGTTACTCTCAGCAGAGAGGAGCGGCAGGGGGTGCAGTGTTTGGCCAGGAGGGATCTTAGAGCTTCGGAGCAACGAAGCAAAGGAGAGACGGAGGGGAGAAGAGACACAAAGAGAAAGAGCTAGAGGGCAGAGACAAAGCTAATTTATCTGCCTTCCCGGAGAGAAGAAGAAGAAGAAGAAGAAGTAGAAGAAGGAGGGAGAGACAGACAGGTGAAAGATGTAGAAACAAGCGTCTATACGAGCAATGCAAAGAATTACATTTCAGATTAGGAGAGGAGAGTTTAAAAAGAGTGTAAGGGGTGAAGGGTGAAGCGTCTTCCCACCCACGGATGCGTAAGCGAAAAAATATTACCTTGCAGCTTAGAGAAGAAAAAAAGAAAAAGAGGGAAAGATATGCAGCTTTGGAAGCCACAGACAGGAGACAGGAGTCCTCCTCCTCCTCCTCATTGACTAACAGCTCCATCTCTCCAGGCAGCCGAGCCTCACCTAGCTTCAGATAACACACCACGGAAACAGCTTAATTACACACACGGCCTTATCAGACGACATTAGCCTCACAGTAATAATCAGGGCCGCCGTCAGACCCTCCGTCAAAGCCTGGCAACGCAGCACCTTGAGGCGGTTTTACACAGTGCGGGCTTCAAGCTGATAACAGACACTGCCAGTTGTTAAATCACAATTTGCTGACGGAGTTTGAGGGAATAATGCACACTCGGTTGTAAACCTGACAGCTCTTTTACACACAGTCAATTTTTGTTTGGATGGATGCGTTAATAGACACTCGGGCACTCGAAACTGTATTCAGGCAGCAAATTTAGTTTTGTTTTGTCGGACTTCTGCTGCTTAGATTTTCATTTTAGGCACGTAAAATTGTCATATAATTCAATGTTTAATCTCTGGCACATTAATCTCGGATGCGTGCATTGAACTTCTGCAGGATGCTGTGAGTGAGAGGTTCAGTTCTGCTCATTTTGAAGCGAGACGTCTCTCCACTGAGCCCTCAGTTACTGCAGGTTTTTTTTTTTTTTTTTATAAGCGACGTGTGGATGTGTGTTTGTGTGTGATGGAGGATCTTCAAAGCACCTTTCATCTAGCAGGAAAGCAACAATGATGGAGCACTCAGAGCACAAAAAAACCTGGTGACCTCTGCTTAATGGAGCGCAAAGACATTTCCCATTGCTTTCTCCGAGCAGACACAACAGAAAGCACACATCCGCATCATCCGCGACACGAGGAGACCTCTGCTCTGTCTTCACAGAGCAAAAACGCAGACGCCGATCTGAAGAAATTCTTTGCAATATCAGATGTTTAAACAATATTTCTGTGCAATTTCTTATCGAGAAAATATATACACAGTCATCTAAAGGTCCATTCAGTGTCTGTTCATACATTTTGCCAGCATGGAGAGAAAGAAAAAAGGAAAAAAAATGCTGGATTTATTCAAAGTAATCAATTTTTAAGCAAAAAGTGATAGCAAATATGCACACATTCACTGACTGTAGCTTCCAAAATGAGTAGAGATGCTGCTTTTCTTCTGTATATAACTGCAAATTAAATGACATTTTGCTTTTATAAGTTGGTTGGACAAATTCTAAAGCACTCTGAAGATGCTAAATTGAGTTTTAGGAACTTGAAAATGGCCTTTTTCACTATTTCTTCTGTGTTTTTTAATGAAATATAAAATAAAACATTAACATCTTGGTCAAGTTGGATTGAAACTGCAGACTTGTTTATTAAAAAGGCTTAAAGGAAGAGAGGAGACATTTTGGATCCGTTTGCGTTCTTGGTTTCCTGTCTTTTCACTGAGAGATTACAAGGCTACCAGCAACGACTGCAGGAAGTCACTGTTCTTGGCCACGAAAAACGACTACAGATTAAACAAACAGGATGAAACGAGTCGATTAGAGAGCTTTAGAGGCGCTGGTAGGTAGATTTAATTACCTCTAGACGGAGCAAGACAAGCTATCTCCCTGTCAATATGCTAAGCTAAGCTAGCTTCACTTTGCTCCAGCTTTAAGGACAGATGTTAGCGTGGTTTCATCTTTACACTTGGCAAGAAAGTGAAAAAAGTGTTTTCAAAAATGAAGAACTACTCCTGCAAGCAATTATATTTACATCCTCCTAAAATGTATGCGGTATGTGTCAAGTTGACATATGACTATTTGTGCTCCCAGTACACACATTTGCTGCAGTATTTTTGTACTACAATAAAAAAAAACTGCTGTCACATTTGGATAATCCATCTCTCCGCACAGACAAAGCTACGCACGGATCCTCTAAGTGCTCAAAGTGGCTCGACAAGTAAACAGATTGAACCGGCGGAGATCTGCCGACCTTGAGTGTGATACAGACGTTATTAAGAGGTCTTAGGCTCAGGATACAACAAGTGCGCCGCATATGAAGACCTCTGCCGCTCCATCTAAACAGCTTGTGACAATGTGTGGAAAATGTCTTTGTTCTGGTATTAAGTCGACAAAGAGGAGAGGTGAGGGTGAAATAGGATGGAGGAGAAGAGGAGAAGAAGAAGAAGAAGCATCTTGAGACTGAAGGAGATGAGCGATGAGAGGAGGATGAGATTGGAGGAGGAGGAGAGGAGAATAGCAGGGCATGGAGGATGGGGTTAGGAGGAGGTTGGGGAAGGAAAGAGGGGTGGGGGGGGGTGATAATCCCAGGGACTGGAGCCGTGTTGCACTCGCCGGGGAGGGGAACTCTGTCTCTCTTTAACTGGATTTGGGTGAGCTGCTGTTTATCGGCGTATGAGTCGCCAAGCGCTCCCTCTCAGCTGTCAAAACCATCCTAATCGAATCAGGAGACATTTCAGCCATTTGCTTTCAACGCGGCGGAGAGCAGGGTGCATACTGGGCATGTTTGTGTGCTCATGTGAGCGTGGATGAACCGGAACGTGCCTATATATGTGTGTGTGTGTGGGTGCTTGGTAAGAGGGGGGTCGGCGACAACAGTGGTTTTACACCGGGGTTAGCAGCTTGCGGCAGGATTTGGGGGAGTCTGTGCTCCGGATGTGGGGACCCCATTGTGTGCGGCAGGCTGGCTAATCTTCATTACCGCACACAATGACGGGGCAAGAGAATGGGGCCTTGGCTGGAAAAGGCACAGAGAAACAAGAGAAAGAGAGAGGGGAGGAGGGTCGAAAATAACAGAGGGGAGAGGGGAGAGATAAAGGGAACAGTGGAGCGGAAAAACTCTGCTTCCTCCTCATACAGTGCCAGTCAGAGAGGGCCGCTCGGTACCCAAATCACGTCCACAAAGCGTGAAGTGCATCCGTGGTGCCGTGCTCACACTGATAAGAGCCAAAATGTTTCATTCTTGTGCTCTTTATTCTTTTAGCCGGTCGTCCTGTCTGTGTTTACCTTGCCTTTTGCCGTGAAGGTGTTGTGTAAAACTTAACTTGCTTGTTAGGGTCACAGTTTCAGCCATTGTCAGTCATTACAGCACCAAACCTCAGGGTTAGGGGAGAGTGTGTGTGTGTGTGAAAGAGGTAAGAAAACAAGCATGAGCAGCAAAAACAGGTCAGTGGCACAGTCTCGCAAGGCCAAGGTGGATTAGCTCAGGGTCGCAGACGTGTTGCAGTGTGAGTGTGTGCTTGTGAGTGTTTGTGGGGGGGGGGAATCTGTGCGGTTATGCAAGAGTGTGTACATCCCGGTGACTTTATGTGTATCCGAGAGCGTGCAAACAGGAGGTGGGGCGCTGTCGTTCCGTCTTTATTCCCACGGCAATGCTTTCAAAACAAACCTGAGCGACAAAGATTAGCCCAAGCTGCTTAAAATATTGAAAGACGTCTCTTCTTCTTCGCCACCGCTACTGCTGCGGGCTCTCCTCCAAGAGATAGGGTGGAGAGAGAGAGAGAGAGAGAATGAGACAGTGTGAGTGAGTTTAGGTTGGACGAGGATGGGCGGAGGCTGCGCGGCAGGCTGAACCTGTTCACCCCTGTGCGCCGAGCGGCTGGCTTTTCAGCGGGAAGCGTAAGCGGAGTGCAAGGACTTTTCACCCCAATTTCATCCTGACAATGTGCGGCTGCTCAGCGGAGAGGGGAAAAGAGCGGTTAGATGCACTAAGAAAGGTGTTATTTAGCTCCATGTGTGCTGGTGTGTGTGCGTGTGTGTGTGTGCCGTCTGATGGGTAGTGCGTTCAGTTTGGAAATGCGGGTGATTGCAGGGCAGAAGGGTGAAGCTCACACTAAGAGCTGCAGCGAGATTTGAGGTTAAAGTTCAAAGGCCGGCATATTAACGTGTTTTAAATTAATGGGAGTTCGTGACAGTTACAGTGAAACATGTGCAACCTGAGAACAAAGTGCATGTGTTTGTGTGCACAAGAACACACACACACACACACACACTTCCAGTAAGCACACCACCTGCTCCGCTGAATATTCGAGACTTTTCATCTTGCACACACAGGTATAAAAAACACACACATAAACCCAATAAACTCAGCTTGTGAAGCTCTCCACGTCTCGCTCTTTCTCACTTGTACACACACACACACATGCACCAATGAAAATTATTGATGTGCTCTCTTATAAAACAGTGGCTGCTCCCTGAAGTATTCCTGGCAACATCACAGGCCGAAAATAGCTGCCGACCCAAATAACTTTCCCCGCCGGAACGACGAAGGAGCCAGACCACAGCCACCGGCGACTGGCTTTACTAATTGGCATCATTTTACAATGAAATAATATCTGGGGCAAAAGACGGAATAACACATAGCAGTAAACTGGAGAGCAGGGCGATGTGCTGTCGAGCCACATGAGCGGGGAGTGATTTGAGGAATGGAGGGTTGTGTGTTTTTGTGTGTGTGTGTGTGTGTGCGTGTAGACGGGGATGCCTTCGTTGATGTTGCACAAGTTATCAAATTCTCTTTCTTGAAAAATACGCAAGGGGGGGATTGAGTAGTAAAACATTAATGTGACACCATCAGTTTAGTTAAAAGACGGGAAAAACATCTACAACAGGGATTTTTAAATGTTTTTTTAAGCCAAAAACTGGAATTATTTGCTAAAATGTATCATAAATCCCCACATGGGTGGTTAAATTTTTTTCTGATTTAGCTCTGGGTAACAGAATTAATAGCACATAACATGAGGAGATAAAAGAGAAAGCTATGAATTGATATATATTTCTTATCAGGATGAGTTGTAGTAAACAGATAACATTGATAACATAAATAACAAAAGCAGATTTGGCTGAGTCTGAGGAATGACAAGACACATATGCAAAAAAAATACAGATGATGTTAATCAATCATAAGTCAATGCACAGTATTTTTCATAAATAATTCATTTTACTCTCAGTTTTAGTAACTTTAAACTGATTTCCAATGCAAATCCACCCGTTTCAGGTATTTTCTAGTTTAAAGTCACTTGATTTTAGTGGAGCAACCCACTATTTTCTTTCTTGCCTTACAACACAGGCATTCATTTTTCGCAACACTATATAAACAAGCTGTTTTATGGGAAAAGATTTAAAATATTGCAACTTTGCGGGCAGATTTTATGCACAAATTAGCATCTTTTACCGCATACCAAATAACCTCCTTTTCACTCTGGCATCCAGAGCTGTTTAAATTGGCCCACTGTCTTGTACTTGTGCAAGCCCACCAAAAAACTCCCAATTTGGACCGAAACATCCAAATCACCAGCACATCTGGCGAACTGCTCACACACACACTCACACTCACTTACAAGCGCTGCACATACAGGGAGAAAGAGAGGAGGAGGAGGGCATAAACACAAGAGGTTTTTTAGCAACCCAAATCTTAATTAGCACCAGGAGATTCATCTAATCAAAGGGTTGCCAGCCCATCATTAAGGCTAAAACACACACTGCTCCTCTCACATACCAGAGCAGAACAATGGGAAACAGAGGTACGCTGTCACGCTGATGAATGGCTCTTCCCACAGGTCTCATTAAATCACAGAAGGGCACTTCCCAGGCCGTTCGAGGAGTTAAGCAGGGTGCAAAATCTTCTCACCCCCTCTACTTTGACACTTATACAGCCCTTTTTTTCAAGGCTGCATGTCAAAATAATATTTCTCCCGGTGAAAAATTGCGCTTTCAGGCTTTGACACACAGGCTAATCCCAATTCAAGCTGAATCTGCCCGGTTTTGAGGATACAAGTCGTATCTTATTCAGACAACTCAGCCCCAGGGGGGTTTGGAATGACTGAAACTACATGACGTACCGAGTTGGCTGGAGATATCAGTTTCTTTAGGGTAATCTGGGTCCCAGTTTAATCTTCCAGTAAATTTAGCATCAGCTGCTGACAATGGAAAACATCCCTTATCTGTTAAGGACCACCCATCAGAGTCCTCCGCCCTGTTTACATGTTTACTGTGAGATCAAGATTAAAGCCTGAAATCTGAGCATTTTGTTATATTTTGTGAAACATGACAAAGTCCATCCGTTTAATTTACTTTTTCCAGGGTTAGTTAACAAAATGGCACAGTGAGTAGCTGCTCCAGGGCTGCAGACTTCAAGGCTCCCAAAAAACTGGAATTTTGACTTCTTGTTAATTTGATTAACTGCATATTTTGAAGACTGTGCACAATTTAAATACATACAAAATCAACTATGGTGTCTGCTGCTTTATAAAAACTTGTTTTGTGTCCTGTTTTAAATCTCTTTTTATACCTTAAAATGTTTTCCTAACAATTGTATTTGGCTCATTTCGAGATAATGTAAGTTTTTTGTTTCATTAAATTAAAAATGAATAAACGTATTATATAAGTTTCAAAGGATATGGTACATTTTTGTCTTTCATAGTTCATTGCACCAACCAGCATGTAAATAAATAAAAAGCAAGAAAAGAACACAACACATTGTCAGAGCGATGATGCCAAAAAGATGAAAAAGAGAAGCAGGAGACAGAAAATTGCAGAGATGAAGGCAGAAAAGAGTGATGAAAGAATAGGAGAAGGATCAAAAGTCTTTGGAAAAAAAAATACGGATGGAGGAAAAAAGGTCCTGACACCATCGGCTAACCAGGCGCGCAGCTTCGGAGCAGCGAGCTTGCAGGTGGAAAAACACCACTGGCTTTGCATGTTGGACAACTGCAGCTGAGTGTTGAAGCTGGCATGCAAAGCACACACACACACACACACACATGTGACTGCATAGACACTCACAGGGCACACAAACATGGTGTCGCTTACATAATACAGCTAAAAGTCAAGCACACGCCCCTTTTCAGAGCCGATAACTGGCATTGTTATGTGTTTGCTGAACTCTGTGACACCCTGAATAGAACCTCAAGCCGAGATAACTTCTTTAAAATAAGGCTTTTACAAAAGCACATGCTCCTAAAAAGTCAACAAGGCCTGAACTGGAGACTCAGCTGTGATCTTCACCAATGACTGTGTTGCTTTTTAAACTATCCAACTGGTTTCAGAGTGTGGCGCGTCCTTGCGGCTGTCACCACCGAGAGCTTAGCGCTGTGATTGATGACTGGCTTCGGATGACAACAACAAGCAGAGGTGTTTACTCAGGGCAAATTGCCCTTGTCTCTCTCTCTCCGCCTTCCATCTCTTTTCTCCCTCTTTCGCTTGCTCAGTCTTTGGAGAGAGTCGGTCCACATGGCTGGATCTCTGGTTTCTGGATGGCTAGGAGTCCCTCGGGGTGGGATTAGCCTCCCAGACTGACAGCTAAACAAACAAATAGGCCAAAGCTGGTCTTCCTGCTTGCCAAGGCTGCCTAGCAACAGGTAGGCAGGAAGATGGGATGTAAACGCTTGGTATGTCACAGCCAGCGACGGCTAAAAAATACCTGGACATGGCAAATGTGTTGCCAGTGGATTTAATAAATATGAGAGAAGGCTGAAAGATTGAACTTATTGTGCCCTAAACTATCCAACTATCATTTGATGGCTTTACAAGCGTTTGCATCGAGTGATTCATGACGGTTATTTCAGATACACCATTGAATGAGGTAAATAAAGACACACAAGGTGAAGTTTTACCATGATAAATTCAGCCATAACAACCAGCAATGTCAAAGGTGCCATTAGCTGCGTGGCAACGTTAGCAACAGTGATGAATCACCTCAATGTTGACCTCTAACAGAAGATAAGGCCTGTAAAAACACGGGCAGGTAGCTGTAATGTCAGAGCACATGTTGTCACACACACATCCATGTTTAAAGGCACATACACATCCATAATGTGTGTAGCTGATAAAGGCAAGTAGCTAAAAAAAGACCATTCATGTCCAGGCACAGTCGTTTCCTCAGGAGCCTCAGAAGGTCTAAGTGACGACAAATCAGAAAAAATATCTCTGTGCTTGGCCAAGAAATAGTCATCCTTGTCTCATCCCTTTCCACCAAATACCAACACTTTGTCACATGCTTTGGCCCCTTTGTCTCATACAGAAGCAAAAGGTACACTGTCTTTAAACACACTCCAATGTAGAGCCATCTGCATCAATAACAGACGCTAACAGGACCAGAGATCATCACTCATGTGAAACCGAAAAGTGAAACCTGAAGTGTAACACCAACAATTTTATCCTAAACCTGACCAAGTTGCTTTGGTGTGTAAACCTGACTAAACTGCATCTTTTTAACAAACATAACTATGAGCAGATCTTTTAATAAACCCTGAACTAATTGTTTTTTTTTTCTAGCTAAAAAAGCAGTGTTAATATCTGGAGAGCTGAGATCAGAAAATGCTGGTCCCCTGTAGAAAATGATACATTTTAAAAAAAATGTTTTAAATTTTTAAAAAAGTAGAAATTATTTGTTGCCTTTACAAAGCCAGACTAGCAGCTCTCAGTATTTATGCTAAGCTAACTAGAAGCATATTTCCCAACATGACAAACTTTTCTTTGTTTACATGTTGCATGCCAATAAGTTTGGACGCTTTTGAAAAAAACCTGGAGGAGTGGTCTGTAATTTGCATTGTGAAAGATATTAATATTTCTAGAATAACAATTCCAACAGCAGCTTCATGCTGCTTATTTGCGTCACACTTTGTGTAAAAGAGCCTTTCTTCAGCATTGTGCCAAATTTTGATTGCATAACTCTCCAGAGTTCAACTTTTTTTTTTTTTTTGCACAGAGACTGACTTTAAATGGGGGTTAGCGCAGGGCAAATCAAACAAGGCAGCTGTGACTTCGTCTGCTCAGAATTTGTCAAAGAGAAACAGAGCAAGAGAGAGTCATGAGATAAAGAAAAAGAGAGAGAGAGAGAGAGAGTAGGTAGTGATTCCAAAGCATAAAAAGAGTGCCTGAGACTTCTCTTCCTTTTCTCTTTTCTCCCTGCGGTTGCCAAGCCGGATGGCAGCAGCGAAGCATGTCGGATCACTGTAAGGTGCTGTAACGGCTTCCCGATTTCGCCTCAAATGATGTGAAAGTCATTGCCAAGCCATGTGTGCTGGTGTGAGGCGAAAAAAATGACTGGCTCCTCTTCTCACTGTTAATCAAACCTGGGGTGGCAGAGCGTTTTGCAGACGGAAGCCATACATAAAGATGTGCTTGTTCACCACGCTCCCTTTCACCCCCCCCCCCCCTCCTCCTTTTGCCACAACTCTTCCTCTCCCTTCGCCTCCCTCCCTTGCTGTCTTTTTTTTTTCTTCTTCTACACCACCTCCTCTGCTTCTCACCCTTCTTCTTCTATCTCTGACGGGCCAGTCACCGGAGTGTCAGACAAATGAATACTTCCTCCGCCGTCCTCTCTTTCATCAGCGCCTCCAACCATTTCATCAACGCCCATAAAGCAGTAGCAGGCACCTATCACTGGCAATCGCCTCTCAGCCGCCTGAGTGATTAGACGGAGGAGGCAGAGTTCACTAAGCGCTGTTACGGCAGAATGGATGTTACTGGGTCAAGGGGTCGCTCGCACATCTCATTACACAACGTACACAAACCAGTGCACCTGCATGTGCGCACACACAGAAATCACACCGATCTTAAGAGGAAAAATCCTGCAAATTTTATGGTAAAATTGCAAAAAAAAAAAAATCCACACACCTGTTTCTCTTTTTCTGCCCCATAAAAACAGACGTGCATCTTTTCTTAGAATCAATGAATTGAGTAATAACCTTGTGGCTGGAAACACTTAGAGGCTTCCAGCAGAGACTCTGTATTGTGCACCGGCGCACAAAGACTCCCTTTCATGCCTCGGCGCATCATGGGCCAGGCCATGTCAAATAGATTCCACTTGGCATCCATCTTCAAGATCTTCTGACTGCTATCGGGTTAGAGGCGAGCAAAACAACGCTGCGAGAAATCAATTTCATATTCGACATCTGAGTGTCATGAGGAAGCACGGGCTTTCGGGATGCTTTGAGGATGTCTGGAAATTAACGGCAGCTGCTAAAGACTGCTGGTGTGTTGTATAAGAAAAACAAACTGTTAGAAAATGACTCTGCTGTGCCGCCTGGGTCGCTACTGCAATGCTACTTTTCTACCTTCCATCACATTTTGAGAGGTTTTGTGCGAAAAACAGGACCAGGCGTCAGTTAAAACTAAAAGGGAATTAACTCATTTTCTCTTTTGGAGAGCGTCCAAAGTTGATTTCAGGAATTCCACGTCTCGTACTTGGAGTGGATGTGACATTTTAATAAAGCCACAGGCGTGGAACGAAGACACTACCAGGAGCTCTTTGGAGACAAATAAGATTAAGTCCCAGTTTGTCCTTCCTCCTCCTGCTCGCTGGATACTGAACTGTAGCCTTTACAGGATTGATTTAATTTTAATTTGCATAAAATTACATCAAACAGCGGCAAGTAAAAGGTCACAGAGAAGATATGAGGTGTGTGTTTTAACAGGCTGGTTTATTTTAGCTTCCTACCTTGACAGGAAATACATGATTGAGACCTCTAAACTCATTCATTCTTGCTGTTGGTGCTCTGTAAAGCAAGAAAAGTGACTTGGGGAGGGGGAAACTGGTACCTGGCAGTCACTGAGCTACAACAGAACTGAGCAGTGTATAGCGCGGGGAAACACACTAGTCCTAAGCTTACACAACAACCCTGCAGAGATCAAAAATCTATATTGTGCTAATTCTATAAGCAGGAATAAAGAGGGAATGGAGGAACAAGGGATGGAGGAAGACGGAGACAGGAAGGAGGGGGCCAGTTGGCTGCGCTCCCCAGCATGCCTGCTGTGTGTGAGAAAGCAGCTGTGGCCTACTGAGGATTACATAACATACTGAGACACATACGCAGGGGCGTGCACGTACGCAGGCATGCACACGGCAGCATATGGATGCATGTGGGTATCTACAGTTTTCTAATGCAGCTTCTCAGATCTGTGTTTTGTTGCTTCTCTTTTCAAACTCCCACTCTTTCTTTCTATCCTCGTGATTTCTCCAGAGGCTGAGACAGGGGTCACCAGGCCGATGTTTAGCTCCAGCTCCGACCGCGGCTTTAACAGACCAATAAGGAGAGACTTTTTCCCTCAGAGGCCTCAGTAAAAAGACAAAATAACTCCATTTATCTGCATCCCCGCTTGTTCGTCCTGAAGAGCAGGACACCATGCATCTGCATCCTCCCCGTCTCTGACTGTCTTTCTGCATGTGTACGTCGTTCCTGGGGGGTTTCGAGCCCACCGGACTGTGAAATGCGAAACCCTGCAGCGGGGAGAATGTGCGTGCTCGGCAACTTCCTCCACCTCTACGCTACTCGGCCCCCCCTCCTAGACGGAGCTGCCGCTTGCTGCTGCTGCTGCTACTGCTGCTGCCCAGAAAATGTGTGTGTTATCAAGTCCTGAGGATAAAAAGTGGATGTAAGTGGATGCATCTGAGCACACCGGCCTGCATATGGAGGTCGCCATGCCATTTTAGACCAAATTTAGAAACAATGAAGCCAATCTGTGCACATCTACATATAGAAGCCCATAATGCACCATGCAGCAACATACAGACATTTTGCTTGAGTAGGCATCAGGCACTCAGTCTAAACGTGTGTGTATGTGTGCTGAACCCCCGAGGGATAATATATGTGTTGGGGGGGTATAGAGTGAGTCCTGAGGTCAATGACAGACAGCCATTTGTGGTGTCCTGTTACGTCCTACCCATCAGGGTCAAGTGCTGCGGATGGGGGGCACGTCATCCACGGAGCCCGAAGGCGCTTGAAAAAATCTATCATATCAGCCTCAAATACGATCCAGATGTTTGCCTTTTTAGGTCTCAGCATCCGAATGCTCAAAAACATTTTGATAGCAAAGCAAAATTAGGCTTTATCAGAGCGCAAGCCAGTTTACAAAAGAGCATAACAAGCTCCGAAAATTGCAGCCAAGATAACAAGCAATTTCTGTTTGGTATAAAGATGCAAAATAACACATGTACACTTTGCTTTGAGAGAAACTGGGTTCCACACACTGTATAATGAGTAAGTTATGACCGGCTCTGCTTGTTCCAAATCCAGCTCAGCCCTGCTGTTTGTTCCAACTCTGAATTACCGACTGTATTGGGATTTGGAGGCGAGACAGCACAGTTGAGTTTGGCACAATTTGGCTCAATAATGGAACAAATAGCAGCCTAAAACGCAGACCTCCAAAACACTTTCCTTCTTTTCTACTCCCCATCCCCCTATAAGCGCCTGAATCATGCCTCACAGACACCAACAGGGGACACAGTCATCATTCTTGCCATCGCATCTCAGGGAGCCATTTAGGGACCAACTACAACGGCCTCCTATCTCACCATCAGACCCCATAAAAGCATCAAATTCTAAATTGTGCCTGGAATACAGAGGGGATTGCTCAAACGGCGGGCCTCGGCTGGAGACAGAGCTTTTAAGGCGAGCCACAACTCATAATTCATGTATTCAGGAGGGCTCGGTGGCATCTTCATGTTGCTACAATGAACACAAGGATAGCTTTGCCAAGAACATCTCTGTGCTGCGTGGGGGTTTCAAAGTGTGGGGCAAGTCATAATCCTCATACTCACATGGACACAAAGCAATCTTCTTATCCCAAATAGGGGTTGTTTTCCAAAAAACACTTCTTTGATATTTACTCCAATGATTCAAAAAGGGACAGAAGACGCCAAATGCCCCAAGTAAAATTCTCCAAATTGGAACAAAATGTGCTTTTGAACCTCATGAATGAGACATTTTTCCACTTTTTTGTGATTTTTATTTCATTTGTTTCTAATTAGGATCCTTTTTTGATTAAGATATAGGCAAAAATTCACATTTATGATATAAAAATGTAATTAAATCCACACTTTTTGACCAGCATGAGTGGTCAAAGATGGAGGAAGTGCATCAGCTTACAGCCCTGCTGATGAAGATCTATAGATGCTATCAGAGAAGAAACCAGTTTATCAGTGTACTCTATATTGAAGCCTGGTTCAATAGAAGAGTTTATCTCTAAAATCAGATATCCAGCATGTTGCAAATGGCTTTTTTTCTCATACAAAATAAAAGCACAATACACAGACTGAGAGCAGATATCTGAAACTGGATCCCTTGCATTTATGAGACAGTGGCTGCTAAATTTCCTGATGATTTTCTTTCCTTCCAAAATGGACGTTTTGTCGGTGAGAATAAGCCGCAGACAGTGAAAGAAAACTGACATTTCCAGTGTCCACAGATAAAAGCTTTCCCAGCCTTTTTCCTCACACATGCAGCTCTCTCTCCTCTCTTCCATTTGCATAAGGTATTGATTCTGATATGCAGGCTGTGGGTGAGACACGGGGAGAGGCGCTGCATATGGCACACGAAGGCCCCTGCAATTTAAAAATTCACTGACAGTGAAGGCAGGGAGTTGGAGACTTGTTATGAAAAGATGCGTCGGTAGCTAACAGTAGGATGCCAATTAGGCTGCTTGGCCACAACGAATGGATCCGCCGGTCACGCACCGGTTTCTCTCTTCCCCTTCTCCTTCTCCCCTCTGTCACTCCCCCCTCCCTCCCTCCCTCCCCTCCTCCTCCTCCTCCTCCTCCTCCTCTCTTACATGGAGCAGAGAAGTGGGGAAAAGCTGAAGCTCCTATTGCATGAACAATACCGGCATCAAATTTCCATGCAATGATTTTTTTTCTCCCCCCTTTTTTTTTTTTTTTTTGCCCGGTCAGTCAAGTGCAGCATGGAAAGCATCATCACAAGCACCACCACCAGCAGCAGCAGCAGCAGCATGCAGCAGCAACATCAAATGCAGGTGGGCTGATGGCTGCATGGCCCTTATATGGGCTTAAATACGGAAAATGAGGGGTGATTAAGCAAAAGATGGTGCTTATATGCAGGAAAGGTGCCACAAAATTGTGATTGCAGCAGAAAAAAAATTTAAATGAATCTGAGAAACCGAGATTAATCATTTAAAAGTACAGATTTAAAGCAGTTTTTACACCAGAAATGTCAAAAAGACAGTACTTTTGTAAGAATCAGTAATATTTTTATAGTTAAGGTGGCTTTTACAGAAAACAGACAGAAAGATGTGGTGTGTGAGGAAGTGCCGGTGCGTCTCCTTCGCCATGTGGCCGCATGGATCCCCGTGCTTATCTTGCCATATTCATCCACTGAACTTGGATGCAGGAAGTGTGTGATGGGGTGGTGGTGGTGGGGGGGAGAAATGTGCACGCGAACATGCAGATGACAGTTATTTCTTTCCTGCACTGCCTTCGCACATATTTTTTTCACCACTGCATTTAAAAGATGGTACAAAGCCAGACATGTTAGGAAATCTATTATGGATAAGAGAGGGGACTTCTTTCCATGCAGGGGGGGGCTCACAACTCAGTAATCTGAGGGATGCAGATGTATTATTCACGACCAATTCAGTCCCTATTATGGGATCCAGAGCTTCATCTTCCCAAATTGCATTTGACAGCTTTATTACGCCCCGGCGTGCGTTTACATCTTCTTCACTTTGCAATCTCTCGGAACATTATCAGATATATGAGTGATATAAAACATTTCATCTCCTCCCTTCTCCCTCCCCCGAACTACACACATCCACGCTGCTTCGGGGAAAAGTTGACGCCTGCATCTCAAGCGCATGGGAGCCCCGTCAGCGAGCGAGCGAGCTCAATGTGTGGTTAAAGCTCTGCGATGAAGGGATGCACGCCGGCTAGAGGATGTAAAGTTGACACGTACCTGCTGCCAGTTCTCCTCCAGCGATGGCATGGCAGAGAAGTAGCCGGTGTCGTGAACGAGCTGAAGTTCCTGAAAGATACTGTGGTTCGCTAAGACATCCATGCTGACGCTCGGTGATGGAAAACAAGAACGATCCACAAGAAATGTGCCTCCTTTCTTGGCTGTGTCAGATCTCTACATCCACTTCTTTCATATTAGTCCAAGAGAGGTGATTATTTGTTCAGTGTGGCGGCTGGAAATGCTGCGATTAGAGTCCCTGTACCTGCGCGCATTATCGGACTCGGTGCGTAAAAGAGACTGGAGGTGATGGAGGCTCCATGCGTATCCGCGTTGCCAAACTAGACACTGATGGGGAGCCAGGGGAGGGGAGTGGCTTGGTAAACGTAGGGGCGTCGTTTAGTTTGTCAATCAACTCCTCAGATTGTCCATTTAAGGCGAATGGGCGGTTTAGGAGTCATTTGAGAGGCGGCGGAGCGCGGAGAGGCGGGGTTAAGCAGATTTAGTGGGCGCGATAGGCTCCGGCTCCATGTCACTCATGCCAAATATGGGCTCGATAGGTGAGCTATTTATGGATGGGTATATTAGATTTGGAACAAGGTCTAAAAGGCTAGTCTGAGAGGAGAAGCCGTGGTGTAAACATCATGTGCTCCCAAACAGGAGCTGGAAACAGTATGAAGAGGCTGTTATATTGTTCCACCATATAAATATTTAATTATAATGAGATGCAGGATGAGGCATTATATTATAGGGGAAATATTCCTGTATAGGGAATCCTTTAATCCTGAGTTTACTGCACACATATCATGCTTAATGATATTTTAATGTCCTATAATACCACTATAATGCTTTTGCTGTGTGCCCGTGGAGAATGCATTATTAAATATGATGTGCATACTGGCCATAATAAAGATTTAGGGTGTTTATTAGATATTTTTATATTTTTAATGTCATTTTGGCTCAACAACCAAGTAGAGACTTTCTCTCAAGTTGCTCACTGAAGTTAAAAGTTATATAAAATGTTGATCTCGAAGAGGCAACAAGAGGCTTATTATACTGACCCACATTGATAAAAATCAGCCTCAGCCTCTGCACTTCTGTTATGCAGCTAATGTGCTGTAAGTAAAGAGGGGTGAAAGTAAGTCCAGGGTTTGTGTGTGTGTGTGTGTGTGTGTGTGTGTGTGTGTGCGTGTGTGTGGGTGATAAATAAGTAGCCAAATCTTCCTTGATACATCTTGTTTTGTGGTGTGAGTAATGCCGCTTACTTGCTCGGCCCTGTGTAAGCCATCGAAATTGTACACTTCCACGCAGGCTCAATAGTATTCTCCCTCTGTCTCTCACGCACTATCGCACACACACACACACACGCACACACACAGACAGAGCGTTGGAGAGGTCTGTAATCTCATTACAGTGCAAGGGGAAGACTGGCCGAGGGCCCCGGCTACGCGATTTAAACATGGCATTTTGGGAGGGAGAGCTCAGCTCAGACGGACAATGAAGCTCCCGCTGACATTTATCCATTTGACACAACTCACTCTGTCTCTCCTTCCCTTTTCCTGCTTCTTGTTCCTGCCTCTTTCTGCTCTCATGCCTACCGCAATGCTCTTCACATCTGTGCATTTTTATTCCTTATTTTTTCTCTGCTGTCATCTCTGTGTTGTATTTCAATATTAATGTTTTTAACAGGGGTGCAACAGAAGGAAAACACATGACAGAGGAATTGTTGCAAACATCAACTGCTGCCATGTGTGTGGCAGAGGTCGATCAGCTGACACAAAAACTGAAAGGGAACAACAATCTAGCATGGCTGCATCCTATTTAGTTGATCTCCACATGGCCGTCTGAAAAGTAAAACAGATAAATCCTGTGATTTTTTTATGCATTACATATGCAGCTCTTTAAATGAGTCGAAGGTCTCCACTCATAAAAGATATTTCAACAAAAAAGAGTCTAATATTCCAACAAAATACCAGGTATTTTAACACTAAAGTCAAAGTTAGCTTCATGCATAAGGATATTCTGCAGTTTAAGGCCTGAAATGATGCACAACATGGATCCAACAATGGAAATAACAGTAAAAGCTAAATGTTATCTCCCAACATGATCGTCGAAACGCTCTTTTAAAACCTCCCCAATGAATACAAAGACATAATTCTTGCAAAGAAATATTAAATCCCTTGAATTACACATTTTATGACCAAAAACAGACACACTTAAGAATGTTAAGTCTTTATAAACTCGCCCTGTACAACTTGTCTTGATTTAGTGCCTCCTCAGGTTGTTTTAACCACTAAATTTCATGAATAAAACACAGATTTTTTTGTCAACTCTCTGATGTGAAGTCTGTTTTATGTGGAGTTTTTTTTTATACCCTACAATTGTTGGGTGGAAATACATAATTCACTCAAGTAATGAAGTTATACATTGCCGTGATCAGCTTAGCATAAGAAACCTGACAAGTTTTGTAATATATTCACAGAAGTGTGTGAGAGCATTATGTACACGTTTTGCATTTCATCACAAAACACACATTAAATTAAATGTAGATTTCTACTTCTAATGTAAAAACACATAAAAATTAGCCTCATGTTAAGTTTTAAAGTCTTAAAAGTCTCATATTTCTCTACATATAAATCTTAATAATTATAGAGATAAATATAAACAAATACGACTTACAGTATAAAGTACATGTTTGCAGCTACAGCTCAGTTAGGACCCTGTGGGTATCACTTTTAAATGCACTGTATGTCGCTTTGGTGTCTTTGTTTAATACTCAACACCTTAATTAAAACAGTCACAGTTTGGTTATAATTAGGCAACAAAGAGACTTGGTCAGATTTACGAAAAACAGATTAAGTTGTGCTTTCTGAAAGTCCTGTTTGTGACCCAAACTCTACCCAGACCTCCAGCCTTCATGGGATTCTTTCATACTATGCACCCTGTGGGGGGGAGCAGTTGCAATGAGCGTGTAATATTGCTGCAGAAGGGTTTACACTGGAGTTAGTTAAAAGCCTGGTGCGTCACACACAGATGCTTAAGAGGTACTCAGTGCATTAAAAAGTGACGCCAAGGGGTCCCGACCGAGCTGCTGAATGAAACGAGCTGAAAGTGAGATAAAGAGATAAAATATGAGCCATAAAGTATGACAACACAACGAGAAATACTGTTAAGGTCACTATGAACTTTTCAACGGACTTTGACACTTTTTTATGTGTTTCAACGAAGAAATATTTAGATTTTTTTTTCTCATTTTATGCCATAATCTTATTAATTAATTTTCTTGAATCTTGTTTCAATCAAATCCCTGAAACTGATGAAACTACATCTGAGTAAATTTTGCGATTTTTTCACCCTCTGAGTTGCCGAAATACTTTGTTTTAAAGTATACAGTGCTGCCATTACCGGCATTTGGCAAAACTGGAGGCCTCATCTGTATCCTCGCCTCTCTTACTCCTCTTCCTCGGGCCGAAGCCCATGCATATCATAGATAAAAATAAGTGCTCACCATTATCCGTGGGCACACAGCGTTATATTGTGGATGCTGACATTGCTCTTACCTGGCAGTTGGTGCTTTTACTATATTAATAATGGAGCAGGCACCATCCATCATGGGGATATGAGGCTGCTAATCATGTCAGTTCCCTGCATATTCACTCCTTTCATCAAAGCGGGAAGAGAGGTAGTGGGAGAGAGGCAGGAGGAAGACAGGGAGGAAAAACGGGGGAAAGTGACGGTGAGAAGCAGAGATAAACAAAGAGAGGGGAATGATGAGGAGAAGAGAGGAAGAGAAGGGGAAAGAGGGATATGGACGGGGACAATATCAATGTGCTGAACACATGACTGATGCCCTTGGCCTTTTGCTGAATGGCTTCCCTGTTGGCAGGAGTTAACCAGTGTATTTAAACAGGACAAGACGAATGGGACCTCTACTCCCTGTGCTCACTGAACCAGCCCATTTCTATTCCAACTCACAGCCTTTCCTCCCCCCCACCCCCCCGTGTGGGAATGCTAATATGGTTAGCTGACATTGGCAGGGTTAAAAACTTCATAACAGCGTTTTTTATTGTAATATTTACTTTGAATGTAATTTCACCATTTTTTTTTCAAAGCCTTGTCCCGGGAACTTCTGCAGAGCATGTAGGGAGTTTCCCAGCATTTGCGCTGCTTGAATGACCGCGAAAGAAAAAACAAAAAAGTCATTTAGTTTGATAATGTGATTTATAGGCTTGTGTCTGTCTAAAAATATAATAAAACTGAGGCTTATTTCCAACACATGAGCTTTTTTTTTCCATCTAGTTGTCATGTGAATTTCAAGCAAACTTTTTGAAATGTCTAAAAAACATAGTAGACTAAGAAAATGAGAATAAGCCATGTTTGCTTCACTGGTTTAGAGTTAATAAACTAGGCGAAGCAAAGTGTAGTTTTTTGTGTTTTTTGAGCATTATGGGTAAATCCAGTAAGACTTCGACAACAGAAAGAGCTGTCACTTCTTCAAGTATCATAGCAGATTGTCAAAAAGTCACAAAATGTGTGTATGAACACCAGTTTTTCAGTTTTATTGATATTTACAGGACTTTTACAATCATTCATGTCTAAACCACATTTCTTTGTGTGAATTAAACACTACGTTAAAGAATCACACTTGAGCTGCAGGGTTTATGTTCTATCTGCTGTTTGGTTTAGTTGTTTTATTTAATCTGTACACAGAGACCAGAGTTCTCCATTCAAAGGTCGTTCCAAGTGGTGTGAAAAGAATAAAGAATTCATGGCCATGCACAAAAATCCTGTAGATTAAATTTCTGACCAATTTCACAAACTGCCATGATAAATAGGTGTTATTTCTCTATAGCTGTTTTACTCGTTTTGAATAGAACAGATCATTTTACTTTAACATTATATCCCTGAGCTACCGAACGCAACTCGATTTGCATTGAAAATAGCACCTGATGTTTGCAGAAACACTCCCGACTTCGTCTCTGTATCCATTAGTCCTCTGCAACAGAGGAACTTGGAGTGTCGGTTCCTTGCTTTGCTTTATTCAGTGTAATATGACATCCACATGCCCTGATGTGTTTGAACATATCATTTTACACAAATGGGGCATTTTCTTTCAGTTCAAATTGCTTCAGCGGAGTATTATTATAACCTTTATGCCTGTAGAGAATAAAAACGTACTTATTTTCCTCCAACATCTGTCCTCCAACGTGCCTTTTGCCCGGCCATTGGTGCAGAGCTGGAAATTTGTTGGTGATTGATGGGCCCGGTTAAATAAAGATAAGATTTTGAAAACGTGGCCATATGTCTGCCGTATGCACCATCTCTTTTGGCTCGGAGCCTGGATGCAGAACATCTTCAGTATCCCGACGTCTTCCTCATGCTGCTCCTCCATGGGGGGAAGAGCCGGGGGAGAAGATGGAGGTGGAGGTGGGCAAAGAGTAGGAAGGAGGAGGGGTGGATTTCAGAGCGACAGGCCGACTGAGAAAAGCGATAATGAGCGCTCGGGGCTGTCTGGGGTGCAAACTGTTTCCCGCAAGGGAAGGGAAGGGAATGGAAAAGGGGGGCAGGAGGGGGGAGAAAAAGGAGAGAAGGGTGCAGGAGAAAGTGCCCTCTCAGCTGGGTGATGTTTGATGCGGCGCTGCTGCTTCCTACGCTGGGAAAAAGAACGGAAACACAGCCGGTGAGGAGGCCATGAGGGGCAGCTGTTAAGTGCCAATTAGGCGATGATGAGTGGGAGACGGAAATACCCATTTGCACACACACTTCTGCAAGCAGGCAGGGAGGAGTAGTCAAAAAGTGAAACAAATAGGGCCTAATCCCTGTCAGTTTTCCCCGGGTTTTTCTCCTTCTCACCCTTTATCTCCCCTCCCCGCCTGTTAGGTAATGTCACATCAGTGTCAGCTGAAAATGTGGGTTATGATTCCCGTTTCATTTAATTCTGTCTCCGTCTTGCCCTCAACCTCTTCTGAAGGCCAGTGAAAGCAACGTTTTGTAAGAGCTTGTCACATTATGCCAAAGGACAATGCCCAGTGTCGGGCGTCCAATTACTGCGTGAATTAACTCACGCATTTAGTCCGTGACACAGAAAATGATAAGGTAGGATGGGGAAAGTGGAGCCACTGTGGTTATTTGGAGCTTTTATTCAAGTCATAGTTTAGCTTCTAAGGCGAGCAACAAAATCGGTGTGAGCATGTGGACGTGCTTTGTTAATGTTTGTGTGCATCTTCTGGTGTCTGCATGTGTTTTCATGTGTGTATACCCTCAACTAACCTTCCACATGAGTCAGAGTGTGTGCAAATAGACTCCTGTTTTGTATTTTTTGGAACTTTGCAGTTGCATTAAGTAACCTGGCCTCTGATTTAAAACATGAAGAAAGGAAACTTTTCAGCTCTCCCTTAAAGAGAGTTCTAGAGCAGCAAAATTAAACAAAAGAACGAATCAAAAATAGCCAAAAACACCACTGAATTATGTAAAGGAACCTTGCAGCAGCAGACAACAGATCTAGGCATTAATTATCTACGAAACTTTTGCGTGGATGTGTTTTAAAAGATGACTTGGCATGAAACAGGAGCTGTGAGTTCACAAATAACACCTCTTCTAGAAGGAGCTATGGCAACGGTGGCTACAGCGAAGCAGCTGACCTTGTTTGCTGTAAAAAAAATACATTTACATTATCTGAATTTAGCACCTACGTGTGCACACAGACTCTGTCTGTGTCATAAAAATACATAATCAAGCTGCATGATTTTCTGTCTTTTCACACTGTGTTTGTATGAAACTGTACAACAGTTCAAATTACCTTGATAGACTCACAATGGCATCAAATGTAAAAGTGTCATTTGTCATCAGGGTCACCGACAATGAATGAGTCTTTTCATGTCCGAGCTCCCAGTCAATCTTGTTTCTATGCTCGCAGCGCATCTGAGGCCTCGGTAATTTCCCCCCCGGCTGCTGCCTCAGATCCGCCCGCGCCATACTGTGTTTTGTATATTCATGTGTGTACCTTCCTATCTTAATCCTAGCTATTACTCGCATGGCTGGCCATGTCAAGGGGAGATTTGCTCACTCACAGTGAATGGGCCAATATTGACAGCACGCCCACCGCATCAGCGATCAGTGTAAGGGCTTAGCGCTCACTAGATTCACAGGTTTTGAAGCTGAATTCAATGAGGAGGGTGGTGTGTTGGAAAACAATCCTCACAGGGAATCTATGCAAATGCTAAATGTTACTCTTAGCCCGTCAGGAGTGATAATACAAGTGTGTTGCCGGTAATGTATGTGATGTCAGTGTCCTGCTGCTTTCAGCGGTAATACATTGCTTTGCTTTGTCTTGTATTTTCTTCGCTTCTGGCCTGGAAGTAAAGCTACACGCCAAAATTATTCATGCTTATTTGTCTATTCTTAGGTAGCAAATATAATTTTGCTCAAATTCTGCCTGGTTACAAGGCTTGTATTACATCTTCCTGTTTTTTTTTTTTTTTTGCCTGAAGAACACCTGTCTTGTCTTGAATTGTTGCGATTAAAAATTAAAAAAGCAGCTCTGACTCCGGTGTGAAGGTGCTTTTCTATTGTATTCTTATTGATTTTTCGGTGTCCAGCACCTGTCCCACTAGATTTTGTTGATATGCACGCAACTACTAGATCCTAATGATGCATAACGCCCCGGAATCAGCTCAATTGTGCAAGTCTGATGCTAATCTCCATAAACAAATCTGCATTTAAATGCAGAGTCTGTAGGTGAGGGACAAGATTTTGGTATCAGAAGCAGTCTGGTTTCTGTTTGTAGTCAGTTTGTAGTATTGACCAATCACATCACAACCATGTTTTTGGTACCAGAGCTTTGCCAAATGTGCCCACATTAATCTGCAGTTGGCCTGACTCAATAAACCATCATGATTTCAGTTATAGTTTAACTAATTCTGGTACTTATAAACAATACGATCCAGTTATTTTTTAAATTATAATGTCCAGTGGTTAACATTTTTAGGACTAGGAGCTTTTATTAGCTCTATTAAAAACTACTAAATGTCCTCTGAAGCTCTGAATGGTTGCTAACAGTTGCAGCTTGAACATTGCATCTCAACAAAGCCCACTTTAGATGGGCTTCAGTTTGTACTGACCAGTACTGACAGCTGTTAGGGGTCAACCGAGGCTGGGTCACCGTAACTTAGACCTGGTCAAGTGTTTGCTGGAATAAATTTGAAATATTTCTTTCATTTTGATAATTAGAACGGACAGTCATGTTCCTCTAGTAAGGTCAAGACCTCTAATATCTTAATTTCCAGTGGAAGAAGGTTCAGCTGTCCTTAACATGCAAGAGCTGAGTCCATGTAGCTTCAATCCACTAATGCGTCCTTGAGCAAGACAAACCCTTCGTCTTTGCTGCTCCATCGCTAACCCCTGCGACCCAGCAGAGATGAACTACTCATTCCCCCAGTAAATGGATTTCTGTCCTGATGTGATTCAGTTCTGTTTGAGTTTAGTTCATTTCATTTGAGTTCATTTTAAGTCAGTTTACTTTCCCTTCTCTACCACAGTTCAGCTCGATTCAATAAGGTAGAAGAAAACTCTCAGCGTCGTTTATCAAACACAGCAGCAGCGTCTGGAGCAGCAGCTGGCCCAAAACCCAACTGATCTCTCCCATATAGAGGTCAAAAGTTGACAAGAAGCTGACTCTCTTTTCATCCCACAAACCGGGAGCTTCTCGCTACATTTTCCAGAGGCATGTCACCACTTCAAAGGTGTTAGCGGAATGATTTGCAGACGAAAGCGACGCCGCTTCTCTCTCTTGGCTGGTTCACAGTTGTCGCTGTCGTACTTTGTTTTGCTTAAATGAAATGATTGAGTCCTTGCTCTGTGGTGCCGTTTCAAGAAAAAAAAAAAAAACAGCCTCACATCATTACTGGTGACATTAGCAGGTGACAGCAGCGGCAGTCACAGAGCCACCGATGCACAGAGGTTCAAAGCGCCTGAGCTGCGTAAACAGATGAGACGAAAAGTCAGAGGGGGAGGGAAAGAAAGCAAAGAGTGGAGTAATAGTTGGCTGGAAGATGATTATGTATGTCCAGATTTTTCCTCTGAAATAACAGAAATATAGCAATTTCTCTTACAGAGTGACAGTAGTGTTTAAGATGATCCATAAGTTTGATTTTCAGCTTTTAATCAAAGCTCTTTAGCCCTACAGGACAGCTTTGACATCAGAAGTTAAAGCAGAGCATCATACATTTAGCCCTGCTTTGTAATACACAGTGTTAAAGCTCTGGATTCAGTGATCAATACTGTATAAAAAACATGTAGGGTTGCATTTCCTCTGTACTTCTCCAATCTCCCAAGTGCAGAGGCCATGTAGTCAGATACTTTAAATTCCCTTAAGACTATCGATTCGGCTTGCTGGTCTCAGAGTCTCGCGCTCCAACAACAGAGAAAACTGACCTCAGGTCAGGCAGTAAGAGAAAACTGACCCCTTAAGTCAGGCTGCAAAGTAAAGCCAATGTTGCTAATAAAGTGCTTTAAATAGTCATATTCATAGTTGAAATGTGCTGCGGTAATGTGATACGCTGCTACACAGCAACATGAAGGACGGGGGTGTGGGTGTAGCCATATGATAGTCATATGATAGCAGGCTTGCATTTGAATAATAACCCTTTGTCTGTTTGCAGTGGTGAATACTGCATCTTTTGTGTGATGCAGCAAACAAGGGGGGGAAGGGTCTTTATTGCTAAAACTGACTCTTTGCAGAGAAGTAAAATGATTGTTGTTATTGTGCGACAAGATCAGAGAAAATAAGCCCAAAATAGGTGACATGGCACATTGTGCTGAATGCATAAAGTCTTATCATTAGAGCTTCTTTTTATCCTGTGAGCAAACTGTCCTCTCCGGATGACGAGGAAAGCATGACGCTTACAGGGATCTGATAAATTGGTCATTGGGGTTTTGGGTTTATCCAGCATCATCGTACAAACAGTAAACAAACTCCTTGTTCTAAGAGCAGGGCGTCTATTTATTTAGCAGAAAAGCATTCCCCATTAGCGTTTAAATTGCTGTCGGAAATAGAGGGAGTCCACATTAACAACCTCGTCCTCTGTGCATAATGCCCCGGGCGTCAGCGTGCCTTGTCATTACGACCATTTCTGCTCCTTTATTTCGACACCAAATCACCGAATCCCCCTTTTTCGATCTGTCGTCCCCCTCCTGTTTGCCTCAGTACAGTGGGGCTCGCACTTCAAACTGCTCTAAAAATGAGCTTGCTTTGCCAGGCCGGCAGCTAGCCAGACCAATCATCCATCTGCAATAATAGAAATCTTCTGGCTGATGATAGACTGAGGCAATCACTGGGCAGGCTGAGTGGGCTCTTCAGTCTGGCCTCTCCACCCCTGCTGCTGGTTGATAGCAGGGGAGGGCTGGGGGAGGCTGGCACGGGTATCTGGTAGGTAGGCCTCCGAGCGCCCTGGCCTGCTGGCAGACTGGATGGATACACATGGAGGGTAAAGGGTACAGAAGAAAAAAAAACAATAATTAAAGCTAAAAACAAATAAAAATAAATGACAGGACAAGGGGGGAGTGGAGCACCATATGTTTATCATTTAAAAGAGACAATTAGACCACTGGAAGATACAAAAGTTCTCCCCAAAACAAAAAACTGTATTACTTATCTTGATACTGTATGATAATCAAAAACCTAGCTTTAGCTTAGCTGTACTCTAACCAAAAGAGGAATACTTTTTAAGTTATTCAAATTAGATGGTTAGTTTTAAAGAACCACACATTGTAACTTCTTTTGTTGTATTCTCACACAACCAATAGAGCTTTAAATCTTTGTCTAAACACTAATGTGAGGACCATAGTGATCTGGCATTGTACTTTGATTAGGTTGAGGGTCTTATAATAGACAGTCTATGCTACCTAAGTTTTGACTATTCTTCCAATTATCTGAGACATCCTGATTTTAAGTTCATCAAAAAACCCAGTCCTACAATAACCACAGGCTGCTTATGTCAAATAAACTAAACAAGTTAATGGAAATGGTGGTAAATATCACCACATAAGATGATTGATGGTTATTATAAGACAGTTATACATGTTTGTCAAGAAAGAGGTCAACGAATAGAAAATCACTGAAGCCCCAGAGTTAGAGAAACCATATGTTTAAAGAGAGGAGCTGACATGTGATTTAGCTTGAAAATTCGACCCGACTCGACCTGCAAGACAAACTTTTTCAACTTGATCCTGGCCTGAGTTTAATATTTCAACATCAGAACTCAGTCTGCTGTCAGTTTCCTGCTCTCTGCTTTTTTTTCCTTTCTAACCCTGAAATATTAAGACATCATGTCCAGATCACCCATGTTTTCCCCCTGTGTGAGGAAGCTTTGCAACATTTAGTTGTAGTTCTTCATCACTTAAAACTTAAATACTCAAACTTTAGATGGCAGTGATGCTTATCATTACAATTGCCTATATTTAACTGTCTTGTTACTGTTTCATTTGTCCAGCAAACCATTAGGAATAAAATCAAAATCTGTAAACCTTTTTCTATCAACTAAGCAATAATCTGGAGTATTTTCAGTCTGATAATGGGTCCTAAGGCCAAAAACGACAAGACCATTAACGTTTAGGTACCTACACCATTCATCAAATTTTAAGGCTGCTACATAAAAAGAAACGGCATCAAAATCCATCATGATATTCACTCGTTTTGGATAGGAATTTTCACGAGAAAGTGCTTTCTGTTCAGGCGTAAAGAGACATTTCATTACAGTTAATCTGCCCTTACAAGTGTTTATTCATGACTTCTTGACTGGCTGGTCGAGCGGCTGGTTAGTTATCCAACAGGCATTACTTCTTTAGATTCTGCCAACCTTCTTCTCTTTCATCCCCTCATTATTTCTCCCTCAACCCTCCTGCCTCCCGTCGCACCTCGGCTCTCTCCACGCCCCGAGCACCTCTATCCCTCAATCATCCCCAGCTCTCCACTTCGACCCGTTGCCATCCCTCCATCCATCCTTCCACCTCTCCATTGCGTTCATCTGCATGGAGAGCGTCTCATTCTGCCCAGGCTAATTGGCTCTAATTAGAGTCATTCAGCAGGGGTTAATCAAGGATGACTTGCGCAGATTATGACTGGTGGGGGGAGGAATCGGGGGCAACAGACAGCCTATGAGCCACACCGGCAGGCACGTATCTCTCCTCCCAACGCGGCTCGGGGACTTGGCATAGATAAATGTGTTCAAACCTGCACCACGAAAATGATGTTTCAGGATGTGCTCCTGAACATCCACCCATTACTCGTGCAAAAAGGCTTAAAAAACTTTATTTTACCTGGTGAACATTTTACTTGATGCTCCACTTACCTCAACACAATGCAGACAAAATGTTAAAATGAAGCAGATCTTTTCATTACCATATGCATTGCTGAAATGTGTGATTTGAGTCAGTACTATGATATTATGTCCGCCGGAATGACGCCTGTTAAGGTAAGAAAAGATTTTTAATACAAGACTGTCTACTACTATCCATCCATCGTCTTCTACCCAGACACATAGTCTTGCAAATGTGGAGGGCTTGTTAAAATGAGTTTTAAAAATCTGCTTCTGCCTCATCTGTTACTGCCTCACAGTTGGACTGTATTCTAAGACACTTACATTTTCAAAATTTTAAGTTATTGTTGGCTGAAGACTCGACCTGAAGAAAAAAAATCCAGAGATTTTAACATGAGTAAGCAAAAGTTCTGGTTAACTGCAGATTTCTCTATAGAGGTTAAGGAAAATTAGAAAATTTTGAGGTCACCAAACTGTTCCAACAGCATTTCAACGGCCGTATCATACTGTGGTTTGAAGCTAAAGTTCACCTTAAAAAAACATTATTTTAAATGGTGCCTAAATAATAATTTTATGTAACTTAGACATCATAGTTGCAACTAGATTTAACTCTGTTTTCACCTATGTTATGTGATCTCCAAATCACCTAAAATCACATTTCTATGATGGCCAGTAAACCAGGATTTGCACAAATACTCAATAGGTTAAAGTGTAGTGTTGCTGCTGACAGTGACACATGCTGTTTTGCTGTTTTAAAATCTGGATTTTACTTTCAAACCTTTACCAGAAGGAAGAAGAAATGTGAATTATGGCTAATTTGTAGCAGGCGTACCAGCTGATTGCTCAGCAGCATCAATTAAGCTGAGAATGTTGCGTAACTAAACAGTGAGATTACCTCAATTCTTCAATCTTTCAAGGTATTTTGTATGTAGCATTGTAAACTATAGAGCATTACAGCAGGCCTTGCATACCACCAGATGTTTTTAGTTATTCTAGCATATTAGGCCTCTGCATAGCTCTGAGGTCAGCCAGAGCTTCGCTGGTAATAGAAACAGACAGTGAAGATATTTTGAAATGTC
>JAPZDV010000017.1:5065945-5120114 GCA_029814665.1 Acanthurus lineatus | reverse complement strand
TCACAGCATGAAAGCACAGGTGTAAAGAATAAAAACAATTACACTAAATTCAATTAAGCTGCTTTAGTTTCAGGCTCCATGTAGCGATCATGCTGACTCACTGTCACACTGTCATGGCTTCTTACTGGGACACTTACAGACAACAGAGTCATCATTGATGTTGTTATGAGCAACACATGCTTTTCCTGCTATGATGACTCAGAATGTCTCCTTTGAAAAAGGCACATCAGGTCTATAAAGTTAATGTAATAGAGCTAACTGATTATAACATAAGGAAGCACACTGGAAAAACAACAATTTTATTGATGAATAATGTCTTTTCTTCAACAAATATGTCCAAAATTAGCTAAAATAGAAGGAAATGCAACAAAAATAGAAAAAAAAGGTTTTTAAATGAATACTTTAAATTCTCAGTAAAATTTGATTACAGTTTACTGTGAATATATTAAAAAAAGCACTTTTACAACCAAGCATCCATCTTCCAGTACATAATTATAAAACATAAGCCTGTTTGCTGTTTAGTTAGGAGACTGTTTTAATATTGTTTTTCAAAGCCTCTAAAGAACTGAAGAGGTTTTCTTTCTTGAGATTATGAGTCATATGTGTTGAAATGAGTCATGATCATTTTTTACAAACTGCCTCATGCAGCCTAATTAATGTTACAGAGCAATTAGCTGACACACTCGAAGCATGTGAGCTCTTGTCACATCAACACTTTTACTTCTCCTGGTATTAAACCGAAAGTTCAGAACAACAATCACACAATCTTTTGAGTAACTATGATATAAACAGTCCATGGAAGAAAACAGCCTCAAATATTGATCCGAAAGGCAGACAAAGCACATGATAACGCAGCAACTACACTCATTTTACCATTGCAAAAAAACTTTTTATTGCAGGTCTATGAAATCACCCCCATGTTTTCATATCGGTGTAGTGTGCACAATGCAATATCACAGGTCTCTTTATTGCTTCCCCCTGTTCTTATATAAAGAGACCTGCGGTAATTATTTAGCAGCGTCCTACTGTACTGAGCCCCTGTGGGAATGGAAACATTATGGCTGGTCCACACACACACACACACACACACACACACACACACACACTGACACACACATACATGCTGGCATACTGGACAGAGAGTAATGACCCAGCCCCTAGTGGTAATGGTTTCTCTCTGTGCGTGCGAGTGTGTGTGCGTGGTGGCATACATGTATTCATCTGAGCATGCTCCTACCAAGTCTATTTGATGTGACTAGTCCATTAGATTTTCAATGGGCTCCTACACCATAATCCTGAATACACAGTGTTTTTTTTTCCTTTTTTTCCGATGGGCTCTTCATTGGAGCTGCCTGGCAGTACAGATTGCTCCTGTCACTGTTGAAACAGACAAATTCCCCCTCATATCCTCTGCATATGGGATGGGATTGTCTCGTTACGGCCCTGTTACATTCCCCCATGGCAACATTAGCCGGCGGCTGTAAAAAGACTATTAGGATCCAAATCATTCTGGACCCAAGACGGCGAGGCTAAGAGAAGTTAGCGAGGGGTGATGGGAGAGAGAAAAAGAAGACGTAAAAAGAGATAAAGCGAGAGAGCGGTGGATTAGGTGGTGTGATTTGAGAGGGGCTCGTTGGCAGTTCAGAGACCTCCAGCGTCGCCCCTGTACGCTCGCGTGAACTCTCACATACGGCACGCTCGCATAGTCTCTGCAGCAACGTAGCCATCCTAATCCACCGCAGCCAATCAATAAGCACTTGACAGGTACTGAAATACAATATAGAGAGCAGCACTAGCCCTGCTGGTTCTTCTGCTCCATTTAAACTGCAGTTTGACAGCTGAGAGGGGAAGCAGGGAGGAGATGCATTTGGAGATGTCTCGATAGGCCTTGACATGGGGCTTCTATAGGGGAGCAGCAAATTTAGCTATACACACAGTGCAAAGTTCTGCTTTTTCAAGTTTGTTGAACCTGTTCCCTTGGAAAACAGCTTGTTTCCTTCTGTTGTACTTCAGCGCATGAATTTGTCAAATCAAAGGGAGAGCTGTCATTTGTTATTTAAAATTCTGACGACTATTTGAATGTCAGTCTGTTCAGACTGAAAATGAATAATAAAAGCGCAACAAGCTGTGTTATCTGACCTATTAGCAGTCTGACTTGCCTTTTGTAGGAAAAGCACAGGTGTTATTAATGACATTAATGACGGCTCCGCTCTGCTCGAGTGTCCCATGAAGTGTGCCGGCACGCACAATACAAGGAGCCTGAAACTGACGCAGATGAATGGAATTCAGTTTAATTAATTGCATTATTTACACCTGTGTTTTTCCTACTGTGACATGTCAAAATGTCAGCCATGAAAAAGGCCTATTACATGCCCTGTTGCTCAGTAAGCAAAGCTACTTTTGTTCTCTGCGTTAATTGAAAAAAGAGAAGAACTAGCAGGCCTGGATTGATGATTATGACACTAAACCATTTAAAAAGTGAAGCATGAAGGCATTTAAGGTTGCCATAAGAAATGTAGCTAAAGCCTGTTTGCTAACTTTACATTGCAAGCATGTTAGCTTGTAACATGAGGCAGCAAAAGATCTAAAAATGAGAGGAACAACATCAAGATTTTGACTTGTTGTAGCAGGAAAAGCTTAAATGAAACATTTCAAGTAAGCCAGCATGCACAAACCCAGGAGTCTGTAACTGGATCTAATTTATTCATGCAATTATTAATTTTATCAATTACACCTGTGCTTTAATGTAGCATGAGGCTGCAAACTGCACCTGAATTTAGACAGACAAAATGAGTGTCTTAAATTTGTCTGACCTGATTTTATGCAAAAGTGACAAAAACTATATCAAGAAACTGACTCTCAAAGCAGGTTTTAAAGGGAAAAACAGGGCAGATTCTTTATTGCTTTTAAAAAAAGACACTTAGGACTCTAAGACACAAAATTCAGCTGATGTTTTGCTTGTTTTCCTGCTTTATCCACACAGGCAGAAAAATGTCCGCATATACCTGCGGAGACATCTTGTTTCCACCATTTTTAGGGAGAAAAAAAAACAGAATGAAAGAAAGAAAAAAGGCATCCTTAATTGTTTTTCCATCCTTTCTTTCCCTCCGTCTATCATGGTAGATGAGGATCCGGTGCTAATGTCCCTCTTCCATCACCACTCCTCTCCAGCTGCAAAACACTGATTGGAGCTGGGACCGCCTCATGATTGCACTCTTATTGGGAGCAAAAGAAAAAAAAAACACAGAAAGAAAAAAAAAATCCTCATTTAATTCATCCTGCCTATCTCTCCTTCCTCATCTTCTAGTGTTTTGCGAGGGGGGAAAATTGGAAACGCCCCGCAAATGTGTCGGGGAGACATCCCAAACCAAATCGAGGTGCCATTACCCCGATGGGTGAAGCACGGCGGGGCTGAAAAATCTCCGTCTCTCTCTCTCTTGCTCAATGATTGTCTCATCAGCAGGAGTAATTTGGGTTTCTGGTTATCGCGTCATTTCTGATTCCGACGAGGGGAGAAACTGGGAGAGACGTAATTACTTCTCTCTGCAGACGGAGAACAGATGAGAAATTGGGGAGTAATTAATAACTGGCTGGTACCCTACTGGAGTAGATGCAACCTCCCAGCACTGCCGCCGCCGCCACCGCCGCCTCCTCCGAGACAGACTTTACTCACTGTGAGAAACGAGTGGGAACATACTCCAGCAGCAGCCTGATGGATCAGCAACAGGCATTTCAAAGCGGGAGAAAGAAAAAGAAATGAGATAGCAAGGTGAGAGTGAAAGAGGCGGGGGAGGGAGCCGAGAAGAGAAGATGAGATGAAGGAGTGATGGGGGCTGAGGAGAGAAGACGGAGTGAAGATGGGGGATGAAGTGGATGGATGGCGGGGAGAGAGATTGGCCTCGGCTTTAGTGCACCTGAGAGGCAAGAGAAAAGGAATGAGAGAGGATAGTGGCATGCAGGTAAGGAGCGAGAGCGGGGAAAGAGGAGGAAAAAGATGCTAGGCTAGCTGAGTGCATGCATTTACCAGAGGTCTTTTGATAAGAGGCTGCCAAATGGGCCTTTTCTGAGTCACTTTCCAGCTTGTGTGAAATAAATCAAGACTATATATCACAAAAGGATACACCTCTTCATTTCTTACCTCACCTGTGTTTAAATAATGTTTGAGCTCTTCTTCCCACATGTCCGCAGTGCATAGATTATTTTCGTGAAGCTCCCTGGCAACAACATTCACAATGCTGCCAGGGTTTTTCATCTTATCTTCTGTCTACGGTGTGTCGTTTCAGCCTTGACAACACATTAGCCTGCACTTTACTGACAAACATGCCTCACTTTTTTTTCTACTAAAATGCTTTTGAACGAACCTTAGAAAAACTGACCTCCGTGCAAAATAAAGGGTAGCATTTTTTTTAGCATGTTTGTCAAAAATCAACTCCATTAAAGTCTGTTCAGCTTCTTATTTTCATGCTGCACCACTTCCTCCTCTCCGTCTCCGTCTCTGTTTAATAAGATCCAGGCGGCAGCGTCGTGTCTGCCGCCGGATGCCAGGAACGAAAGCAAGATGATCGGTGCTTGTCAAAATGCAATCTGGAGGCTTTACGTGAAGTCAACAAGACGAGAGACGGTATCTGAATGGAGAAGAAGAGGAAGGCCGGGTGACAATGTTTACCAGACTGTCCGGGGTGTAACACACACATAAAAACACGCACGTAGCGATAGAGATCAACCAAACAAGAACGCAAGCACAAATGCAGAGCTATCATGCACACTCACATGCAATAAAGTACACACAGTGGACATGCATATCTATTCAGTACATATGAGAACACAAACACACACACTCAACGATGTTATCTTCCACACAGTAGCACAAACAGAAGCTGATAGCAATCCCAGGTACACACACACACACAAACACACACTCGTATCATGATTGACCATTTTCCCAGGAGCCGAGTGACTCTTCTGCATGAGATACGGGGATGAATGTTGCGTTCGGACTCCATAGCTGCACTCTAATATTCAAAGACAATGCATTAAGGCTTATTGAGGATCAGAGCAGATAAAGCCACGGTCGGACAAAGAGGCACTGAAGACGGAGCCGGCGAAAGGTAAATGAGTTTGAGTGCACTGAAGAGGCTCACATTGTTACAGGCCGGTACCAATCAATCACACTCATCAGGTCTCCGAGAGGGTTTATTATTAACAATGCAGGAGGCAGCCGGGTCCCATTTTGACCATTAGCTTATTCTTGCTCTATCGCTCCGAGTCTGTCTCTATCTACTCCTATTTTTCCAACGTAGTCCTTTTGCTTTATCTGTACCTGCTACAGTTTTTAGCTTCTATTCTTCCTTCATTCATTTCATTTTTTTTCCATTTTGTATTTATTCTATGTTAAGCAGGAAAATGAAAACGCTGAAAAAGCTGTGTAGTGAGGACAAATGAGTAAAAATATGGACAGAACAAACAAAATGGATGATAAAAGTAAACAATATTCTGTATATGTACTAAAATGGACCAAATCACAAGACTAACTTACTGGTAAGGATACAACAAAAGAAAGCAAAAGTTAAAGGATTAAAAATGTATGATCTTATACTTTATTGCTCACAGATACAAAGAACATGTTTCGCCTTTTTTGCTGTATTTACGGTATTTCAGGTCATTTACTGCTGAGGGTCAGGAAGTCTACTGATCCTTGGGTTGGGAGTATAATCCCCACCCTCATTCTGACACAAGACACTGGACCTCATTTTGCTCCCCCGTCACTTGGGATGCACAAGCCAATGCATTTTCAACTGGAAATATAATAAAGGGTTGCCAAAGGGTTGACATTCGCCTTAAAAGCCTGTGCCAAATCAAATGCAGATTTCCATGTCAGGTTGTGCTGACCGAGCCTGCCAACAAGCATATGATCTGCTGTGGGGGGCACTTAATGGGAGCATCTGACAAAAGAAGAGAGTAATTACTGTATTTAAGAAATGATGCTGAGTTATTATGTTTTTGCTTAGAGTTAATCTACCTAAACAACCAGGTTTGCTGATTTGATCTACGAACACAAATCTGTTTTTAGACGTGTCTTCCTTCCAGCCTGGTTATATAGCCTTTTTAGCCAGTGTTTGTGTGCAGCCAGTTCCCCTCTGGGTCACACTGATGACGCCAGGTGTGGTTGCCAGGCAATTTGTGACGTAGCTGACTGCAAAGCTGGTTAAAAGTGGGCAGGTAGTGTTTTTCAGGAGTCCTGCTGAAAATACACACCATCACAGGGATCTGTAAGCTCCCAGTGAACCGTGCTCCATCCGGTAAGAGGAGGTCTGCCTGTGTTTGTTTCTCTGCCTCCTCCTCCTCCTCTCGTATCTTCTATCTGCTGACAACACCTGTGGAAAGCAGCTGGCTGGGAAGCCGTATGCTTTGCTTGTAACATGAAGGCGGAGGGGGCTGGTTAAACCCACTGGGGTTACAGGGATGTTTCACACCATGACAACAGTCTGAGGCTGCTGATGCAACTGCCCACATGGGACACGGAGAAGGAGAAGGAGGCGAGCAAAGAAAGGCTCGTGTGTGTAGGTGAGATACCTGCATCTGTTTAGGCAAAAGAATGAGTGCTATCTTCATACTATATATGAAAGGAAAAGGAATTTATCTTTAATATAAAGAAGGTGCAGGACTAAAGCAGCATACAAAGAAAAGAAAACCACACACTGAATATTGAAAAGTCCCACGAATTTGATGGTCTAGTGGCTGAGACATATATATACTCTGCAGCGACAAGATCCAAGATTCAGTTTCTGCAGAGCATTAGCTAAAGCAGGCATGAATGATAAGTTTATGGCAATTGAACATTTAGTCCAGCTGTTTGTAGAAGTTGATGACTTGGACCACCGGAAAGTTGTCTACAGAAATAAAGTGATGGGGGTTTGTGTTGGACAAGCTCAACCAGCATTTCTGTAAAACAGCGAGAGGGCCCATGTTGCCAATTTTCTCTGTGCTGACTAATAATTTTCAGATAACCAGAAATAGAAATACCACAAAAGTTATTAACTTCAAACTTTGTGAATAATCACTCAAAGAGTTGAACTCCACTGGCCTCTAAAGAGAGCTGTATAACTCATCTCCTTCTACCTTCAGCCACAAACTTATCAATCACCCAATGTGTAAAAATACTATTTATAAATACTGCAAGCAGTCTGTAGCTAAACCATTCCCTGTTTTTTATTTAAAATGAGATTACAAGGAGAATCTCAGGCGTATAATCAGCAGCTCATTTGCACTATCCCCTTATTATTGTCTTCTCTTTCCATTACAAGAGACATTTTCTGAGCTGTTAACCTGGGAAAATCACCTAGTTTGCTATAAACTGCAGTGATCAGTGTCTTTCTGCAGCTGCAAACAGGAGTTTGGGTGAACTGAACATATAACATTTGAGTAGATTTATTTAAACTGATTTCTTTTTTGAAGAAAATCAAGAACGTGAGGTTGCAACACATAAATATATTCAGCTTTTACTGATGATGCTGTTTGAGAAACACGACAAGTACGATTAGAATTCACCTCCACAACAAACCTACACTGTCTGATGTAACACTGAGAGCCCACCAGCACCATTAGACTGCCGATTTAGCAATTGATTTCAGTGGAGCCAGCTCTTACCGACAACATGAGCCCGACACTGGTCTCTTTGGCAGGTAAATCAAAGACTGTGGCTTGTTATCAGGTTTCATATGCAGCTTGAGGATCAGCGGTATGTAATGTAATAAAACAGGTGCTCAGTGGGAGAGCTCTGATGGTATTACTGCTGGTGCGCTGGGTCAGACATAAGACTCACGGGCTCAGACGCATAACTTACTCGCATGCATGCATGTAATAATACAGACGCTGACACACAGAAATAGACCAGTCGGAATAGATATAGACATGCTACATACACACACATATGCCACAGGAGTAAGTGGAGAATTGACATATGCTTTCGATTTTCTTTAAAGAAAAATTCAATTCATGAAAATTTTGAAAACTCTGGAAACAATCATGGTTACTCTTATCACACCTCAGTCCCAACTCCCCCCAACTGCCCGACTCGACAAATCCCCCCCTGGCTGGAAATCCAATCCTGCCTCTGTGTGACCAGAGGTACCGTGACGGATGGCTTGTAAGCATCCCACCATGTTTCATCAAGCCTTCTTCTCTTTGTCAGGCCCGGAGACTGAAGACTTCCACGCAGCATCTCACCTTAGGGACCCCGTTGTGTTCAATAATTCAGTGGCTGTTGCTCCAGTCCTGTGGAGAGCGCTCATCAGTGACCGATGAACATCCCTAGTGAGCTCCCAGAAAGACATTTGAAATCACAATAAAGTGAGATTTTAAATGTGTACAGTGAAAAGATTGGATAATTTTTACAGTGCAAAAAGTTAGTGTGATAATTGATCGTATACCTTGTCTTAGATGATTTATGTTAAATATTTCGGAGCCCAACAATAAGCCAAAGTTCATACCCCATCTCTAAGTCTCTCTGATCCCTCAGCATCTGATTCTTGAGCTTCGGGATTTGTTTTTTGTGGGAAAAAGTGTTAGAGAAGGGAAAGCACCAGCTGACAGACAGATGGAAGGAGACAAATAGAAGAAGCGGCAGAGGCAGGGCGACGTAAAGGTTGACCAATTAATTGTCTCAGGTGAGGTTTGAGTCCTCTGGGGTTTGGGAGTATTTCAAAGGGGGTTGGAGGTTAATGTGCATCTGTGGTGAACAATACAGATAAAACCTCCTCCACTGGGTACATCCCTGGAAATCAATGCTCTCCTTGGCTCACCTCAGTTTTTGGGTTTTTGTTTTTTTTTAGCACTGCTTGACCCCATGAGGTGGTCAAAATTCTTCCAGTAACACTCACTCAAAAGTTGTACATTACAACTTCCTCCCACAGCGGTAATACCGAACTCATATTATGTTTGAGTTGGGATTTGCTTGCTACTCTGAGTTATATATATTTTATTGGTCTATCAGGCTGTGTTTCGTTCCCCAAGCCTTCAAAATGGCCACAGTGGGAGTAATGTTAATTCTTAATGATCATGTCTCTTTTCTTGCTGCTCATACACACAGTTTTTGAGGTCCTAGCAATAAGGAGTCCTCCCATTCTCCCACTGTCCTGCAGGGAATTTGGACAGCCATAACTTCTCCCTCTGCCACATTTATGTGCCATCTCTTTAACAAGGCCAGTGGCCAGGGAAACAGCCAGCGATGGGAGCTGTGGCAGGCGTCCTGGGTGACACGTCGGCTGGTTTGCTTCAGGCATCGTTAGCACAGGTGGAAGAAAAAAGGGAAGAGAGATGGGAAATAAGACAGAAGGAAGGCAAGAAGACATAAAGATACAATGGGAGAAGATGGGAAAGGATGGCAGAAGGAGGAATGATCATAGATTTAGGAAGGTTGTAGCAAACCAGGAGTGGAACCAGCAATAATTGGCCTAATGACCACAATGGTCATTATTACTTGGATTCAAATTACAGTTTAATGCTATAAATGCCAGAGGAACAACAAGAAATAATAGAAATACAATGAAATCCACTTAAATGATTTGCCAGAGGAGTAAAAACATTTTAACTTGTTGAAGAAAATTAAGCTTGGCCTTATTCACACATGAAAATAACTTGATTAGAAGGAGATTTGTTGAGTATTTTAAAGGAGACGTCAGGAGACTTTCCAGCTGGATTTGTTGGGACCCAAAACAGGCTTTCTTAGGAGACAATGGAAGAAACTCCACTCTTGTTTTTGGCAACAACAACTGTGTGTTTTTAAGTAGACAACATGAGTTTGTTGTGACAAAAACCGGATATTTTGGGTCAAACAAAAACATCATCTTTTTTGCAACTCTTACCAAATGGTTTTTATTCCTAAATCTCATCAGACTTCAACCACAGAAATATAAGGTTTAAACACAAAGAATGTAAAGAAATATTAGGTTTTAACTTATCTATGATTTGCAGAAAATGCACAAAATTAACAATTTGTCACTGTCTTGTGTTTGGAAATACATGAGCCAAGTGATGTGACTGCTGCAATGCCCGTGCATCCCAACCACAGTGTTACTCTGGGAGTCAAAAACAAGCATTGTGTTTTCACATTGCAGGCCAGAAAAAAGGGGTTGTGACCCATGTTAAGCGTTTGCAGCTAACAATGCGGGAACAACTGCACATGCATGATAACCATTTTCACTGCTTTGTTCTCTCTCAGCTGCCAATCTGCCTCTGTAGATCTATAGGAGACACATACAGCACATAAAACACAGGCATACACACACTCTCAGGGGCTTTTTTCTCTCTAGTCCAGCAGTGTTTTCGCAGTAGAGAGCAGAGGAAACAGCATGATCTAAATAGCTCATTAACTTTTGATGACTGGGTCCTTTGGCTGTAGATCTTGAAAGCAAACGGGAGCCAGACTCCTTATGGCTATTGATTCAGCAACAACCCCCTCTGCACGTCCTGAGGAGGGCTATGAGGGACTCCAAATTATTCATGCCAAAATCCATGCGTATGTTAATGACTGATTGGGACAGTGTGTCCTGCTCTGTTTAAAAAAAAAACACATTTTTTACAACACAGCTGTAATATATTATTGGTATGATGTCACAGAATAAAACAACATGATAAAACCACAACGCTAACTGAAGAATAGAACAAACTACAGCTCTTAACGCAAATATTGATTTTCGCATTATTTGTTGTAGCAGTAAACATTGTTATTAGCGTTTGGGTTGCAACCAAACCAGTGTTCTTAAATCTGTTTTACTCATGACCCCATAAAATGAAGGATGTCTACCAATGAAACTGTGATGTTATGCCTACAAACTTCACAAAAGGGTTTTTTTTGTCTATTCTGAGACTGTCAGATTGTTGATTGGTTATTTTAGGGCAAGTAGAAAGAGATAAAGTCACACTGATGCTAAAACACCTGGATTAAAGAGCAACATTTGAGACGAAGTTTTGCTAAGCGGGGTGACTATATAAGAGTCTAAGAACATAACCATCTGCCCTTTTATGCATAAAATAAAAGAGGGCTGACCTGAACAGGCCTACATGCAAGAAGAGTGAGTCTTACATGAAGGTTTCATGAGAAATCCAGTCCTGCAGCAACAGAACACACTTGAAGGGGAACAAAAGGACTATCAGGTAGTGTTTGTTGGAAGGTAGGTCACATTTTCTAAGCAACAACCCAACATTTTGCAGCATAACAATGGGACTGTGTGAAAAGCAGATCTTGGATCTTTAGACCTCATTAAGAAGAGAGCAGATCACGTTGTGACCGAACAGGTGAAAGTTTCCTCCTTCCTTTTAATGTGTAATCACACATTAGCTGCAGACTGCAGGGGGTCTAGAAAAAAAAAAAACAAAACCACAGCAATCCCCCCGCAGCGCAAAGGTGAAGCAGGCTTAACTTTTGGAGAGACACAACTCAACATCACACTGCTTTGTCCATCCATTTAAACATCCAATCAGTACCAGCAGATCCAAACAGCCCTGCTACGATCGAGGGAGTGCAAAGGTGTTAATTTGCATTTGTAAATGGACTGACACTTCTACACTGCCTCACAAACCTGCGGTGATCTCAGCTACGCCTGATTTGGTCTGAAACGGCCCTCAGTCGGCACCAGCAGGCACCTAGAGCCCCACCAGTAGCAGTCCGGACAATAAGCCTAATGTTATGGCTTATTTGCATGGGAGAGGGAGGGGGCTAATGCTTTTGTTGGGATACCAAACGGAAGTGGTGTATGTAAATTTGGATTAGGGCGGATAAGGCCTCTGTCAGTTTCAATAAGTATTGTTGCCATTGTGTGTATGTGCGTGTGTATCTGTTTGTGCGCTCGCATGTGTGGCTTTAGGCTCAAGAAATGCATATAAATGAGCTCTTTACCTGCAACTACCACTTCAATTAAAAGGCTGCACTCAGGCAAGCTCATAACTGTGTGTGTCTTCACAGGGTTGGGGGATACTGAGGCGTGTTTGTGTATGTGTGTACTCTGTGTGCATATGTCTATATATATACGCCTGAGGGAGGGGGGGTGTGTGGAGGGCCGCAATCCGCACTTTTAAATCACACCTCGAAACTGCCTGATGACTGCGGGCTGACGGGCTCCGTGTCCGAAGATGATAGTGCCGCTCTATGACTCAACCTATATCTGGCGTTACGTTTCCACCATCACGTTCCGCGCGGCGCCAGGGGAGAAAGACCGAGGGACCAAGGAAAGCACTGATAAGGCGTGGAGCTAGTCATGTAGAGGGTCAGTGCAGCGGAGAGATAGGGCAGCTACATGGCAAAAGGAAGCCAAGCGTGACCACTTTCTTACTCTTTCACTCAACCGCCTTTCCTTTTCCCCGTCTCTCCACCCCTCCGGTCATCCTCAATATGGTCTTGTTATCTCACGCAGCACTGATGGCTGCTGCATGTGTATGTGTGTGTGTACGACTCCCTGTGTTTGTGTGTGTTTTTGCTTGAATTTGTGCTCCTATTTGTGTATGAATGAGTGCGCGCCGACCCGCCATTTTGTCACCCCTGTGTTCAGTCCCCCTAAACATCACTTCAGCCGCTATTGAGGTCTGGAATAGCGGAGCGCACAGCCATCTTTTCAGCATGAACAAAAAGTAAGGATGAGACGAGGTAAAGCCCCTGCATCGATTTTATACCCACTCCTCGGCTGCGGCTGTCCTTGAATATAAATGACGGTGTTTCAGCCCACTCCTCTCTGCAAGGCGCCCAGAATTCTTTATGGCTATCATAGTGAGGATCTCCCACATTTTCTAAGCTTACCAAAAACCTGCTCCTCTCATATCCCCACAGCAACCGCAGGATAGACCTCGACATCTGCCTCATCACTGAAACTCATTTTGATGCCCAAGAGGGAGGCAAACTAAAAGAGAATTTGATCTCCGTGAGTCTCAGGGAGCGAAAATTCTCTAATCTTTTCCCCACCAATCCGCTGGGGCAGGGACACTTACTGTACAACTCACTCATCTCCAGTGGCGGCTTTGATTCTCTCGCTCCTCTCTGCTGATTTCGCATAATCACACGGTAATGAGGTTGGCTGCGGTGCGCTGGCGTGGCCCCGGTGCGCGGCTAGCTTGTGCTCGCATGTTAAAGGGGGCTGCAAAGGAGGTTTTAGTTAAGAGGAGGGGAGGAGGAGGAGTTGGAAGGAGTGGAGGGAGAAAAGGTCTGGAGCCCCCTACTTGCGAGCACATTTGCTGGAAACACAATTACACAGGCGCACAGAAGCATACCAGGCTCCACAATGATTTCTCCATTCTCCAGCTGGTGGAGCGGCTAATTTCCTTAGCAGCTAAGTACTTATAGATTGCTCTGTAACAGAAGCTTGCGACAATGGAGCCGGGCCCAACAGACGAGGGCAATGTATCGCATGATTGTTTCTGCCTCATATCTGCCATATAGCCAAGCTTGTTCTCGTACAAGGGGCCACATTACCAGGTTACACACTCAGTAGGTAAACATGCAGGCTGGGGGTCGGATTTTCTGACCAATAAGTCTGTTTGTGCTACTTGCTGAACCAAAAAAAATCAGTGGATGAGAGGAAAAGCAGCGCGATAAAAGCCATCCAACTAAGTTGTTCAGTGCTCAGGGCTTTTATACTGGTTTTATTTGGCAAATGCAAGAAAAAGAAAAAAAAATTCAGTCCAAAAAGTGGTTGAAAATCACTAATTACATTTACTTAAGTACAACTTTTCTGCCCTTTTTGTAGTTTGTTCTTCTTTGCTACTTAAGATTAGATACTTTGCTGATTAAGATTTCACATGTAAAAATGACTATGATTATAACATGATGAGAAGTAATACTAAGTATTTTTTCTTTTGAGAACAAATCTGTTTAAAAAATTAAAACCAACATTCCATTTGGAAATATTTATAGCTCCTTATCCAAGCCCGTTCATCCCTACTGAGGATGTAAATCTTTAACGAATAATTCAAAAAATTCTATAACATTTTTAACCATCAAACTGTTTCCTGTTCAGTAATTCTCTAAGGCAGGTAGGCATTTGTAGTTTTTAGCAAATGCTCAAACAGAAGTGCATTGTGTAAATTTGACTGGGACTTTTTTTTTCACATGTAGATAAATCAACATTTCCTTCTCCAGAGAGAATTTACAGCAGCACGATGATATATTTGGCACCGACTACAAAAAAAAAAGCAGCACCCACGTTGATAACAATGAAAGAACATAATACATTTTTATATGTTTTTATGAAAACAATGAATACAGAAGAAGAGAAATAAGCTCGATCAGGTCTTAGATACACAGGAAATACCTCAGTTCATCAACAGTCTTGGTCTTTTAGTGGCCTTTGTTGTCAAAAGAAGAGGAAGCCAAATACATCTGGAAAATTCAATTAGAGGACTTTATTCTAAAAAGCTGCACATATGTTTAAAGAAAACACAGTGATGTATTCAACGACTGATTAGAGCGACAGACTCCACATGATATCCTTTACTGTGTTATTACGGTAAGTCTCCAGGTAGCTCATAAATAAGTGTAACCTCTCCTCCTGCATTTACTTAGTCACTGTCCCATTTTCCAGATGGTGACTCTCTTATTTCATCAACTCTGCTTTGATGCACTCGCATCAGCGGGAACAGCCACGTAGGCTTGTGGGTTTTTGTGTGCATATCCCATAACATCACAAGTGCCAGGCGTCACGCTGGGAGTGGACACGAGGTGACAGACCGCTGCGAGTTACTGTCAAACTCTGCGGGGGGTGTCGATTACCCATCATGCAGTGTTGTGGAAAGCGAGGCATCACCAGTCGTGTCATTAAGCCTTTACGTATGGCTGCGTCTCCACAGGAAAACACTGAGCTGTATATGATTTAGGCCTCTATAGAGGCAGTGAAGGCAGCAGTATCAATTTATTGCAGTAGTTTAATGCAGTTTAGTATGTTTTATACTGATTCTGTGGCCACAAAGATAAAACCAGCACACATTTTATCGTTAGATTCTCAAATTTTCATCAATATCCAGAAGTGAAGTCTAACATCTGTTGGGATCTAAACAGAATGTCACTTAAAAACATGTTTTAAAAATATTTAAGGTAATTAGTTAAGATTAAATCATTCTAATCATGTCATTTTTAGCTCTTTATCACTGTCAAACTCTGAATGTTTCTGGGCCTCATTAACTTTCCACAAATAAACTTTAAGTGACGATTCCAACTGAAAATGACAACATCCATCTGTTTTGTGTCATCTGTTGTGCAATTTTCTGGCTGTTCGCTGAAACATATTGTGATGATTGCTGAGTGAAATATGATATTAGGGGAAAAAAATATTCAAACTTGATGAAATTGAGATGATTTATAAGACTGGTCCACCTAGCTACACACACACACACACACACACAGTCCCACCTACCCCACTGACCTGCTTTCTCAACACAGCAGACGTACATGATGTTCCCTCTCCCTCTTTCTCTATCCCTTCTTCTTCTTCACACACAGACACACACACACGCACATACACAGATGAGGGGGTGAACAGCGGAGAGGTCTTGTGGGTGCTCATCACACACACTTGACAGAAGCAGTGCTCTTGGCAAGGAGGAGCTACATGATATATGAAGATGGCCACTTTGAGCCATCACATGTACGCACACACACATACGCACACACACATACACACACACGCGGGCTGCTCATCAGCCCCCTGCCCTCCAAACAGCTCTTGAGACACTGATGGTGACATATATGGAACACATGCAGACTGAAGCCTCTTAAATATTCATGTCTCGTCTGTGCGTCTGTACATCGCCGTGTGTGTTTCAGGCATCATGTGCATATGTGTGTGTGTGTGTGTGTGTGTGTATCTATACATTCGCAGGCAGATGTCAGTCTCGACTCTTGTGTGTATGCGTTGGCTGCATATCTGGACATGATTGTGTACTTAACTGTGCAGAATAGAAACTGTGTGAATATCTATCATCACACATTTCAACCGTAAGCTGTAAAACCTGTGCAGTTTGTTCTTTACACACGAGAAATCTGATCGGATTTCGCAAAGTCTGGGTCTCATTCTCATCACGTATCCTCAAAGAAGATCATATTTTTAAAAAAAGTAATCTCAACAATGTAAGAAGACAGATTGGATCAGTATTGGGTCCCTCTCAGGGTGCTTTTTTTAGGATTTGTGTACCGGCTATCATTTTTTCTTGACACGATTATCATGGCCCAGAGAATTAATGATAACCATACAGTTGCAATATCTATAGAAATTCTAGAAAATCGAATAAGGTGTCAGTCAGTCACTTTTTAACTTGTTTTTTGTATGTTTTATGCCTTTTCTGGCAAATAAATAACACTTAAAACACAAGTGCAGGTAGGCGGATACAGAGACTATAACCATAACTGTAAAAAAGTGAACTAAAAGAACAGTTACACCCACTGAATTTGTCACTTTTATGGGAATTTACGCACTAGATTACTGAAAAATTAGGTGTCAACCTGGATGTCATGTTTCCATTATTGCCAATTGGAGCTGGAGCCAATAATTACCTACTGCAGAGTCATTTACCCCGCAATAGTTTCCAATCGTACCCTCACACTGAAGACAAAAGCCAGATTTTAGTGGGTGTTAGTGGGTTTTTGTCCAGTATTAACAGCATATCACAGTGACCCGCATCTATTTTGAGTCTATCCAACATGCCTGCAGTGATTTAACACATTGCTGTGACTGGAAGAGGCCACAGAAAAACAGCTGATGACTTTGGATATGAATGTGCCAACGATAACTTGGACTAAATGACCTTTGGGTCCGTCCAGGTCTTTTACAAGACACCATTTTAATAAAAGCCCTCGCCTCGAGGTCTATCTCAATGCTGTAATGTATGGTTGAGTGTCTGGGCCTATTTGCCGTTATAACACTTGAATCTAATCAGAGGATAGGCCACTTTTAGAGTGTTTGGAGAAACCACTTGTGCCCACAGGCAATCAACACCTCATCAGAGGCCCCCCTCTCATGTGGAGAGAAGGGGGCACGCGGCCCAGCAGTGAAGAGCACAATTTTACCTCCTCATCCTTTTTTTTTCCCTTTTCTTCTTTTACTGCACCCTTTGTTGTGCTTCTCCTGTCTTTATTGTGTTTTTCTCGATTCTTTTAAGACTTCAGAGGTGCATAAGAAAAACTTTTGGTGGTGTAAAATGCATCAGACAGCTGCACACACATTCATATATACACACACACACACTATCTGGGGGTTGATTCATATTCTGTTGATTTTTAACCACCGTCATCTCCTAATTTCTTGTAATGAGGCCAAGATGAGTTGTCTGCAGCCAGCAGCGCTAAACAGGAGCCAATGAAATGCTGTGACTAATTATCACGCTTTGGAAAATAGTCTTTTTTGGCATTTAGGTGGGATCACAACACAAGAAATTAGGTTTTGTTTCTTAAGGACAATGAGTGTAGTCTAAGAAATACTGCACATGACGGCAGCTGCATCCAAAAGAGGGCTGGGTGTGTATGGCAGACGTGAATTATAGTCGTACATGCAGCCAAACTGGGCTCAAATTGGCCACATCACATGCAGAATGGCAATAAGATGGTTGAACGAGAGCAATCGGCCCAGTCGCCAAAATGAAATGTTGGCATTGTAATTTTCTGCAAACCACGGATACGTTAAAATATGCATGTTTCAGTCATAGCGCATAAATGTTTAAACAGTCTTACTCAGTATGACGTAGTTAAGATTAAACTAAGGCCTATATGAACTGACTATTCTTTACAAAAAGTAGGAGTGGATGTTGGATAGTCTTCTATCGGTGGCGCCTGGTCAATAGAGGGCGCTAGGGGGCTACTCCACTACTCCCCAGATAAAGAAGAGTCACATCGTTATTGAAAAAGACTTATAAATACTTTAGATTACATTTTTTTTAATATAACTGGGAAAAATCAGAAATCTGTAGCAGGAATGTTGATTAAAAATGTTCGATGTTGTTAGAAATCAGAAATGGGTACATTTTTCAGAGGGAGCAGGAATATTTTTGCTCATTAAGGGCAAAAGGAGGTAGAGTTATTTAAAAGGTTTTTTAATTTGGTATTTGGTAATTTTTTACTTTGTGTAAAAACCATAGCTGAAACACAATTATATTAAATTAAGAGCTTCCATCCTGAAACCAGCCACCAGTGGTGTAAACTAAATTATTTTAGCGACCATCAGGAGAGCCTTCAGCTGTTTTTATGGCAACACAACTGGATATTTTAGGAAAAAATATGAACTTTTCCAAACCCAAACTAAGCAAGTGTTTTCCATTCCTGAATCTCACCAGATTACGGCCACAAAGAAGTCAAATTTTAATGTGAAAACCGTAGGAAATAAAGTTTTAACATGTCTGCAGAAACAAATGTGCCAGCATTATTTCTAGCTGCTGGGTTTTGGAGCGACAGACATAGCTTCACAGTTGTGGGATGAACACTTAGGAGAAATACTGTACAACCTGGGCCCAGACTTGGATTCGCTTCATGTCTGCACAGCGAATTATCTACGTTTCCCCCCACTGTCACGCAGCAGCAGTGCGTATCTCCAACCCAGCACATTGATCTGCTTCTGAGACATAACAGAGGGAATGTATGATGTCTGTTCCCTGCGAGTACTCTTCCACCTGTTTCCCCCACGATTCCCGTCAAGAGAGACAGACAGAAAGAAAGCGGGGGAAGAGGGTGAAAGAGGTAAGATAGAGAAGAAAGGAGACGTAATACACACAGACACAGACACACTAATGATGTTGTCAGACAGCTTTCTAGTCTTTGAGCAAACTCCCAGTTGTGTTTGCGGGTGCGCCTCTGCGTGCACACTTGTGGGCTAACACATCATCGCATTAGACAGGCACTCCATCACTGTCAAGTGGCAAATTTGGAGGGAGAGGCAGCTTCCTGCAGTCGCAACAAATCTCAAAAAGCCCTTTTGTGTCTGTCAGTCTGGGAGTCTTTCATTTTGACGGCAGAGAGAACCAACAACAGACTTAACAGCGTTCTTTTCATCTTGCCAAGGATAAAGGAAGACAAACAAACCGGTTATGTTCTCCTCCGTCTCTCCATCACACGGTCCAATTTTTTTTTTTATAGGAGCCATGTAGAGACGCAATATTAGACTGGTGATACCTGCTATGTGGATTGAGTGGGATTATCTGACTGGTTTTGGCATCTTAAGTGGCGTTTAGTGGTCATTATACAATATCAACATTGTTGTGTGTTCAAACCACACATGCTGCACTAAGATGTGGATTTTGAACATTAAAATGCACGCTGCATAAACAGCTTTTTGCCTCTAACACACTTTCAGTCAGCACGGCGGCTTATTGAGCAGAAACTTTGCACCTCCATGCTCTCAGTAATGTTATTCATGGCCTCGCTGACTGACACATTAATCAAAAGCACAATCTACTGTTATCCTACATGATCAAGTGTGTGACTCCTCGTGTCAGACGCCCCGACCGCTTAATGTAAATTTTATAGTTTAATAGTTGCACTCAAGGCGGGGATGAGTAAACACAAAATCAGCAACAATAACGGCCTACAGCTCGCGCCATCATGGTGGCTGTCCCACTCAAGACTGTGTATATGGGCTCATGTGCATTTGGCTAAAACTCAATCCTCCACCATATTTATAGTGGACAATATTTTTGACTTTCCTACATTTAACTGAGAGCAGCTTCTTTGCCATTAAAGATTTTAAGCATTGTGCAAAACATGTTGAAAATGTTCAATTAATTTTACACCTTGCTGTGTTAAATCACCAACAATAGATAAAGCAGGTAGACTTGCCATCATCTGGACCCCTGCTAATGCTTCAACTTCAAAAACAGTTCACTGTTATCAGTTTGAATTGGCAGTAGAAGTATTCATTTACTTGAGTAAAGGGGGGAAGTAAGTGCAGGTGTTAGTGTTTCTCTTAACAAAGTCTGGATGGTGGGGGTTTCAGGTTGAGAGACAAGCAGAAAATGTTGCACATGGAACAAAACAAAACAAAAGGCAAATAAGGGTTATTGGGTTCTGGAAAAGGTGGTTAAGGAATCTAACTTCCCACAGCCACCTACTAAATCTCTTAAAGTGACAGACAAACAAAAGACTTGCATACAAACTAACAGAGAGAAAAGTTGAGAGTCACTGAGAAGAGAAGAGGGGTCTCTATATGAAGTAGAATGGAAGCTCCACACTTTAAAATAAAGAAAAACACTTCCACGCACACTCAGTTCAAACACACAATCAAACAAAATCACAGACATACAGCTGATGGTGCTGACTCTCTAAAAACACACAACCAACTAAGCTGGGAAACCCCAACCTTCTTATATATGATCCTTACATCTGATCACCATCAGCTGTGGGAAACGTCACAGCCAATAGCTCCTGATGAGCTAGAGCCTGACCAGAACAATAGTGTGCAAAAATAGTGTTTTTCAAGAAGAAATCATATGAAAACATAAAGTGCAACAGAATTAGCATCACATTGCGTGTGAAGTACCAAAAAGTAAAAATACTTATATGCAGAACATCTTGTTTCAGAGACATCATATCAGTGGATAATAATTATTGTTGCAGCTACTAAAAATGAGGCTAATATTAATAACATTAAATAGACCTGGGAGCTTAAAGGCAAAGGATTAATACAACTAAAAAATAAATAAATATGTTAACAACATATAGTGGAACGATGGCATCCTGAGCAAAGAGTGAAAACACACTCAATCAGTGTGTGATGTAATCCGAGCTTCTCTGTTTTTGTTTGTTCTTAATCCTTCGTATTTAAGTGGCTTAAAACATTTAAAGCCAGCAGTAACAAAATCTTGGTCGTGTTTAATTAATGGATTGATCTGAGTTTGCAGGCAGTTTGTGTTTAGATGCCACTTTCATTTTAGTCCAATTATATTTTAAATAAAGCGCACTTTCGCTTCTGAGTCGCTGGTGCTCCAGTGTGACATCTAGTGGTAGTGAGGCATTTATAAAACATCTAACACATATAGCATACAATAGTTGTTTTTTTTGTACTAGTACTCTAAATCTATAAAGTAAAATTTAGTACAGTAAAATTTAGTACAGTTTTAATAGTTAAAATAGTTAATATACTTCTCTATTATCAATAGCCGAGTTATAATTTAGACCTTAAAGTAGATTTTGTCTCTAATACTGATGTATTTTTTCAGTAAATTCTGTAGAATTATGACTTTCGATGGAGTATTCTCTGCTTCAAGGTAACTCTACTTTTAGCCAGCTTTAAAGGACACGAATACTTCATACAACTCCTGTTTCTTCTTTTATACAACTCCTGCAAGAGCCACTATGACTGTGTGCTAATTGAAACAGCAGCCCCGCTGCAGACGCTACCTCTTCGACTCTGATAATTATTTCTGTAGGGTAAAACAGGAATAAAACAGACAGGAGCTCACGCATTATGTAAAAATATGCTTTCAGCGGGGACTCAGAAGACGACGCCACATTGTTAAATTAGCTGTCGGTAAGCTAACGCAACAGCAGAGCCGTTAGCTAACCAAATGTGCTGCGGAACATGTTGGTGCGACAGAACAAAGACAACAAAATGCCAACTTGTGATACAAATCTGCCTTGTTGTGTCTTTGTGGATGAATTGTTTGACACCCCACCACCACCACCACCATTCCTCCTCATCATACTCGCCACCAGCGCCCCCTCTCCCTCCCCATCATCCACTTCATCCAACTTGAGAGACAATTCCTCTGTTCCTTAATGATGTCTGTGTGGGAGGGGCCTTTTTTTTTACAGCATCAAAGACAAGACACTCAAAGGCGAGTATAAGAAATGACTTAATCATTGCACCAGCACACTATCTTTATGTCTCTCGCCCCTTCTCTCTCTTTCCCTTTTACTGACACACACACACACACACACACACACACATATTCAAACACACTTCTCTCCTTCTGTGTAACTTTGCTAGAGGCAGCGGCATGGCACCTTCTCTCTTTCTTTAGAACATTCTCGCACTAATCAGTGGAACCCTGTCCTCGCCCAACACACAAGGGGAGTGTGTGGGGCATGAATAAGGCACCGACGTCAGCCATGTTCTCTTTTTCTATCTATCACCCTCTCCTAAAAAAAAAAAAAAAAAAGAAAAAAAAAACCCCTGAAACCCAACCCCTCCCCTCTGAGCCCTGGGTGAGTCTTTCTGGAGACAGCACTCTTCTTTTTGATGTTTGACAACTGAGAGAGAGAGAGAGAGGAGCGAGGAGGGGTTGGGGAGGTTGGAGGGAGGGGGGGGGGTGCACCTTTCATCCAGCGGATGCTATCCTAAAGGGAAAGACGGGATATGTGTGTGTGTGTGTGTGTGAGAGAGAGAGAGAGAGAGAGAGAGAGAGAGAGAGAGAAGGAGAGAGAGTGCATGTGCATATATTTGGGTTTGTGCCTGTGCAGGTCATCTTAAAAAAAAATTAAATTTGAATTTATGCATGAAAACTGCAAAAAAAAAGCACAAGTTATCAACAGGTACGGTGAGCAGGAAATTATCTTAAAAGCTCATTTCATTCAAATCATTAAAAAAAAAAAATCTATTTCCCCTTGTTGCATCTAGTTTTGCAGAAAGGTTTTTTTGAGAGAGAGAAGGCGGGTAATTTTGTGCACAAAGCATCCAAAATTTTGAGCAATCTTGATCTTTGAGTTTGACCTTTGGATTTGATCTGCAAACAGAAACAGCTTTTAACTACATTTAACAGTTTTCTGTCAGCAATTGGAGCTTGCTCAGGTGCTACCTTAAGGTGGTCTCTTAAGGTGGAAATTCACATATAATGCTAAAAACTATCCTTGAAGCGAAACAGAGGGTGAAATAGGTCTTTCTTTCTGCCAAGCAGCAACCTACGGGAATAAAAACGATGCCAACACTGCAGTTCCTCGCATGGCCACTTGAGGCTTAGTGAGTCAATCCTTGTGGAGCCTCATATTAAAATATGCAACCTTACAGCAGCAAAAAACATGTTTACAGCCTCGAACAAGACACTTTTTTTGTCTCTATATTTATTCTTCCATGACAATTGTACATGGTGTGAATTTTTTATAAAGTACTCTTTTAAATTATATCAAAGCTTGAAGTTATGCATAATTAAGGGTGAACTAGCTGTCTGCTATGTGTGGCTTAGTCATTGGTAGCAATATGTATCATCACCAGCTCCTCTCTCTCATCCAAATGTGGTCAATTTTGGCTTCAAAAGACGGCACCAAGACACTGAAAACCAATCAGTATTTTAAAATGGTACTCAACAAGTTTTTGTTTGTGACCTCAAAGTGGTTCTCCCCATTATTTAATACACCATCTGTGCTTTCCACTTGCACCACTACCAGACTTCACTGTGTGCACTTTTTCCATGTCAAATTGCAGTTATAACCATTAATAACAACCAAACTTTGTCCAGCATAATGCTTTTTTTACACCTAAAGTCAAAACAAGTCAGTCATTCTTTATTTATAGAGCACATTTACAACAACCGAGGTTAACCAAAGTGTTGCTCAGGCTTAAACAATATAAAAATAATGAGATATAATGATATATAACCACGATAAAAACATGATAAATAGGAGCATAAATTAAATACAAATGTCTAGCTCAACTTGTATTAAAAGTCAGTGCAAAGAGCTGATTTTAAGGAGGGGTTTAAATAGCAAGTACGACAGATATAAACTGTAAATATGTATCCAAGAAAGTCTGAAAAATTAACAATCAATCTTCAAAAGTAAAGAATATGTTAAATTAATCCAAAGGTATATTAAATATGTGGTACATGAGCTAAAACCTGCAGCATGCCTGAAGCACATCTCATGAAATTGGGCAGATGCATGTGTTTATATGTGCATACAAATGTGCTACGGTAACATGCATACCCACGTGTCGTGCACCGAGATGAGAACTCGCAGTAATGAACCTCGGCTCCATGTTCCACTGTGTTCTTCGCACAGGGGGGGGTGAAGACACACAGGCCGTGTCCCTTTCGCGAACGCGAGAGCAGCGGAGAATTGAAGTCGCATGTGTCCTTGTCCCCGCGTGGAGGCTCTTGTCATTGTGCAGGAATAGGTCTATGATCTCCCTCGCTCTCTCGCTCGCTAACATAAAGCCCCCTCAGGCTCCTCTCTCGCCCACCTAAGGTTTCAAGGTTGCTTCTCCGCTGTCACATTCTGACTATTCATTCCTCTCGCTTTTTTCTTCCCTGTGCTGTGAATAGAGTAATCACCTCCCCCTCACTGTCTTCACTCTGAGCTTATCGTTATGCTCAGATCAGCCTCTGGTAATGGAGTCTTGAAGTCAATTTATATATATACAGTACCTCTTTCTACTGTATGTTTCCTGACTAGCAGGCCATCCTCACTTCTGAGCTATAAGCAGCGATAACACTCATGTTGTCATGCTTTTGTCTTCCTATTATTAATCTTCAATGCCTTTGTATTGAAAACTCTAAAATGTAATTTATCAAAATGTCACTATTTGGTCACCGTCTGAATCACATAGCCAGGGCTTTGTTGCAAACTCATTTTACACCGACGTTCAGCACTTACACAGCAAGAAATTCTTTGCAGAGAAAGAAACTGCACACATCAAAGAATGAGGCTGCAGCATTTAATCACAAAAATATCTCCTGCATGCCTTGAAGATCACAGATTTGTGATTTATTGCTGAGTATCTGAGGGCAGATCTGTCTTTTAAGACCCTCTTAAAATGTCCGTGTATTGCTTCTCACTTAATAAACCCACTGGAAATGGCAAGTGTCATTGTATTGAATGAATTCAAACACAGTTTTTTAGGAGTTTCACAAGGTCAGCCATGGAGTTAGGACACTTGTAGTCTTTGCACACACACATATACAGGGGCACAGAACACACACGCACATACACACACACAAACTTGCGTCCATAAATCCAAGCATGTCGGCCTTGGTGCAGTAAAACCGGCAGTCTCTCTTTCTGTCTCTTTATCATTCCTTACAGAGTCGTCACACACCTCAACACATTCGTCCTCCATCCTCTCTCCATCTCTCTTTTTTGCCAACTCCTTACCTTCAGCTTCATTCAGCCCGTCCAGACCTTGGAAAAGGCGTAATTGAATGCAGTCAGAAGACTTGGGGAAAAAAAAAAAAAGCACAAGGTGCACTCGAGTCTTCTTTTCATGAATTGTCCTGCATGCCTCTGTGTGTCTTGCGAGATAACCAAGTGCACTTTCTCAAACTTGTTCAAATATTTCTGCCTACATTTTGTGCGGTGTGAAAAAACTTTTTTTCACAATGGCCCGCCGTGCGTTTTTTGAGTCATACAATGAGTTTGGAGAGTGTTTCATAAGCCTGGAGGTCATACGAATTCTTCAGCTCAAGAAGGATAGACACTAGAAACTAGAGCTGTGTGCTGATTTCATACTCATTCTAAGCAGGGTTTTTTTTTTTGCAGCCCAGCATCCCCAGAAACGATGACCATACTGGAGGTTTCCACACCTTGTTATTTACATCAGGCACCAAGGTGCAGCACCAATCGTGCCCTCTGAGTCAAAGGTTGGTGGGATGTCCATAAGACCTCCATACAGGTGCTTCCATCACATAAATCTGCCTTTTTTTATCAACTGTAGCCATAATTTTTCCTCTAATCTTATCCAAGGTGCTTTTGTCATGAAAACGTAACCCAAACTCGACTTAAATCCTGGATTCTGGTGTCACATCCTGCACTTTGCCCGCCCACACCCTGCAAGCCACCCTTACATCTTCTGTAGATCCAGCGCAGACTGAACTTGTAGTAATTCATTCAATTAAAAAAAGATATTGCAGGCATGAAGGACAGTTATTAAATTTTGAATGCTCTACCTAGATACTATGGTGGATATACAATATTTACTGTGTACGGTTTGCTATGATATGCTGCCTCTACAGCTATAATGCATTAAATCAATGACTTTTTGATAGAATTTTTAGAAAACTGCAACACTGAAATGCCATACGCAATTACAACTGACAAAAAAGAAAAAGATTTGTTAAAATATTTAATATTTTCCAAAGATCTTTTTGCTGTCTTATACATTTTTCTTTTTCTATATTTATATGTGATAGGTTTATCGATTTTGAACATTATACATCGGTTGGCTACATCATTAAATACTCTCCAGAAAAGTCTTCTCCTCCTCCAAACTATCCAACTATGAACCCTGAGCCATCATTGAAGCTAAAACATTAATTAAAGTTTAGAGAATAGCAACAATTATCAAAGTATTAATTATTTTATACATGTTTGCAAGTATCTCGAGTACCTCCTCCATTTACTCTTTGCAATAGCATCTCTCAACAGCACACTTCAAATCTAAGGGTCTTTAGCTTGCAGATTGATCTCTTTGAGTGCACTTGAATGTGAAAGTTTCCAGTGTTGACAATTGACATACTTAAAAACTCGACCTTATTGACAGAGAAGAACGTCAAGGTTGGACAATTCTGCAAAATCCTCAGAATATATTCAGTAACAGCCTGTTTTGTTACTTTTTAAGACGCAAAAAATTCCATCTCACAAGTCCAAAGTGTGTAAGATTTAGGGAGATTTGTTGGCAGAAATGGAATTTGACATCTATAATTATGTCTCCATTAGCTTATAATCACCTGAAAATTAGAGTAGTTGTGTTTTATTCCATGAGAATTAGCTCTTTTCCTTCACAACAGGGCTTTTTAGAACTTTTACAGAGAACTTTTATTTCAAATACCATCGGGATCTTGAGTTAGATCTTTTGTGCATTTTTATTAATGTCAGTAGGATTTTGAATGAAGTTTTCTTGGCTTCTCCCTCTTAAAGGTAACAAATTAAAGTTATAAGACCAATATAACATCCAAGTCCTTGTCCTCACACTCCTTACTCTCTTGTGTCCACTTATCTTCCTTTTTTTCATCATATATTTCACCCTTTCCCTCTTGTCCACACTTGTCTGTGCTCGATTTTATTTTTTACAAGGACGTATACAGCCAGGGTGACATACTGCCAGCAATTTCCTGTTGACTTGTATTACAGTATTCCTGCTGTTGTTGGCCAAAGTGTTGGTGCTTACTGCTCCAATATCTGTCAGATAAATATGGATTTAAGGTGCCATTTGATCATGAAAACTGTGATTTTTGTTTCAGTGGTATTGAACTCGGAACCTCTCGACGGCTAAAATGTTACCTGCTTCTTTAACACCTGCTCTGTCAGCGGAGGTGAAAAAGATGTGGTGCAACAGCAAAGAAAAACAGAGTGAAGAAGAGCTCGAAGGAGGAGTTTATCTGTGTGTAGTACATGATATTTTCTTCACTTTAAGACTCTTGAGCTGTGCTGCTGTCAACATGATGGATAATGTTTTAGGGCTCGGTCTCCTGGGAGTGATCTGTTGTCTGTACCATCAACTGTGGAGAGCAGATACAGAAAGAGAAAGAGAGAATGAGGGAAACTGACAGAGGGCAGCAGACAGCCGGAGCAGAACCAGTCCTCATTACGGCCAAATCCTGCTGGGGGTTGACCAAACTGGGGCGATTTGAAGTTTAAACTTTAAAGAATTTCACTGTCTCTCTTTCTAGCACTATCTCTCCATACTTCAATCACCAAAAAAAGAAAATAAAAAAAAGGAAAAGACAGAAACACACATACACCTTCGATCTCTACACACACTCACACATACGGCGCCCTATCTCTGGCCTGTGGGAACTCATTATCTTCCCAGACGAGTGGTGCCATGAGTTGCCAGGTCGGTCTCCTGCCACCGTGTCACTTTGTGACATTGGGTTCAAGTCTATGGGCTGTAGAGACAGTTGGGTGGGAGGAGACAGAGAGACGAGGCAACTGTTGACACACGGGGCCTGGTTTTTGGTCTTTGGGGCATCACATGGCCGCTCTGTGGAGGATTTGATGAGTCATTTGTTGGGTTGTAAAATGCTAATGCTATTCCTTGGAAATTAACAATAACAGTGGAACTGCAATCAAGTCATGCATGTATAATTTCAGAATATAAATATATATTTCTTTAAAAAGTAAGTAACGGGAACTTTGGTGAAAACAAAGAAACATTGAGAACAGAATCAGGAATTAAAGGTGACAAAGAACACAAAAAAAGTTATCAGGCATAATGTTCAGGGTTGATTACTGAAAGAGATGCAGGTGTGAGCAGCTCCAAGGGCTGCAAGGCTGATGATCAATGGAAACAGGTGTGTGAAGTGGGGGGGCAGACAGGTGAATTGAAGACAATGGCAGAAACGAGAAGCTGGACTCAGACTGAGGCAGAATATAGAAACGATTAAATATCTATGCCACCAGCTTTTATTTAATTGTCTTGGTTTAAAATAAGTGGGTTTTTGTTTTTACAAAATTTTGTCAGGAGATGCACTGTTGTTTTGAGTTTTTCTCTGAGTGTATATTAGACTAATATATGTAATAAAAATATAAGTTTTAATTGATCAAACTTTCATTATTTGGTCTTTGATCCAAAGCACAAGACTTTTTTTTAGGTACATTTTATGCTAAGAATGTGTGTAGTGCTTTTCTATTACCTGTGCTTCATTTAATTATCTCCTAGTCATTTTGAAAGGATTGCTTTGATTTTTTTCATTTTTATTTTTGCACAAAGGCTCTTTATTTGCTAATATTTAGCCTACAGTAGGGAAATAAATTGCTTTAGGTATGTTCATTATAATCTTTGGAGTAAAAAACTAAAAAATCAGCAAAATGTAGCAAAACATTACTCCACCTTTACATTAATAAAAAAAAGATGCACTTGGAGTGGACATCTACTGCAAACCCACATCAATTTGCCTTGAGGATCTTTCATGTGACCGACAGGTAAACCAGCTATCTCTGGAGCAGCAGCAGCGAGCGTTAATGCGGTGACCCTGGATGGAGGTTAGCAGGTCATCCACTCACCGCTGCACAGATGATCTACGCACCGGCTCGCAGAAATAGGTCGATGGCATAAACTAAATCCAATAGGAATATTGCTTTTCATTGATTTTTTATCCACCTTGGGATAATACATGTATTTCAAGGGATGGATGGGTTTATATATATGTGTGTATGTGTGTGTGTGTGTGTGTGTGTGTGTGTGTGTGTGCACAGCATTCACAGATGATGGATAAAACCCCCAATGATTGGTCGTTACAGTATGTGTTGACTAATGCCTTCATCATGGGTGCGAATGGAAACGTAACTCTTCTCGGACATATAGGAGACATAATACAGTATAAGACTATAACTGTACGAGAGGCGAGTTATTTGTTAAATGCCACCACGAATGTACCGGGGTCCTAATTGGATTTCCTCTCTCGCTCAAAACCCCCCTTCACTTTTTATGAGAATGACCTCAGAGTTGGTCACACACACTCTTACACAAGCACACACACTGAATTGCCTCAATGCCTGTGTGTGTGTGCACCCATTCAAGTTCACACATATTTGGCAAAAATGAAAATAAACTTTTAAAAAAAACTTAAACTCAACTGTAAATTCACTTCCTTGTTCATACATTTACACTTTTCACAATGGGGCATGTCCTTTTAAATGAATTTCAAGGTTTTGACGGTTATTATGCACAACTGAAGTGACACCAAAGATCTATGAAAGAACTCATTACAAGGGCTTAAAAGTGCTGTAAGAAAGGGCTTCCTTGGATAACAAAACAGTTGACACAAAAATGAAAATTCTGTTGTTTTTATTGTCACCTTTCCTATATTCAGTAAAAAAAAAAAACATAAAATGGCCTGAAAAAAAAGATAAGTCTCCATAGAAGGATGTAAGTGCTTAAATGGTTGATAAAGCCACAAAAAGTAACAAAAAATGGGTTTGATTTAATGAAAAATCATTATTTCTTAAAATTTAAAATGTACCCTTTTCTGTGCATTATACTGCTTAATACTAATGGAAGATAGATCTTTCATCTGTTAACTTCAATGTCTAATAATGGTTATTAGCAAACTGCTATTACCTATTTAAAAAAATAAGTTATGGTTGTTTTTTTTTAGATTCTATAATAAATGAAGTGTGGCCAGCCGCATGTGTGTAAGTCCAGGAATTAGAAAAAAGGAGGAAGAAAAAGCTTTTACTCCTGTTTTAATGCAGATAAAGCAACAAAAGTGAATTTCAGTCCCTCTGTTTTATTTCCAATCTTTCCAGTCTTTCGGTGCTCCCACACTAAAATATTCTACCATGACTGCTGGCTGTCCTGAAAGTTTATAGAGCTACTTTCTTTGGTTTTAATGGCAGCAATTGTACATGAAGCTATAGGCAAACAAATCTGACTTAATAACCCGTTAAACTCACTGGCCTGCTGGTGGCCCGATAATGACAAAGTCATGCTGTGCTGCGAAACTTTGTGCGAACAGACAGAGCTTCATGTTAATTTATAGCAGAGTCTCTAAGATACCAGAAGCGTCTGTATGAATTTAGGGGAAATGTGCAAAATAATGCACAAAACAGTTTGATATAATGGTGCCACCATTAAAATATCACAAAATCTACAGGAAACTGATAAGAATAAAATGATTTTAAAACCCTTAAAGATGATCATGTGCTTTTTCAGTGCAAAAGGCATCTTAAGATGCACATTGTGCTGCTGTAGGGATCTTAAATTGTGCACAAAAAATGTGCTTGCAAGTATGTATTTTGTTTGATCAATTTTTTGTAATGTTTGTTATTAAATGGGGCTTGAAATTGCACATGAATAAAATTTTTTACCATGCAACTTGCAGTATTTCTAACTTTCTTCCACACACACACAGAGAAAAGATTTTTATTCCTCTCTCACATACAAACCCCAAAACTAAAACACCAAATAAAAAAAATTGCAGAAAACACCATCATTATCATGCATTCTGCTGACTTTATTTATTATTTTTGTTTATTTATGCTGTTTTACTTGCTCTGTCTCATCATCCTGGAAAACAAACCTGTCCGCCTGTTTACAGATGGCAGAGCTCAGAATAATCCTCATCCACACCCACACACACACTCACTCCGTGCATACCTTTTTTTTTTTTTTGTCTCTTCTCTTAAACATTTTTCCACTCACACTTTTAATAACTGCTCCTGCATACAGGGCCTCAAAACTCCCACACATGTCATTCTGCATATTTGCCTCCTGTCTTTTATTATAGAGAGCAGGCTTTTTCATATAGGTGGTATTCATGCTACACATTCTGAATACACCAAATCCTCAAGACATGTCAGAAACCACAGGTGTGATAGATTGGTTCATTTTCCTAATTAAAGCTAATTAATGCTAACGAGCCTATCAACCAAGAATCATGTGTGTCGGCAGTGTTTAATTACCGTATGAATAAATAAAGTAAAACGTTAACATGAAGTCAGCATATTGTTTACTGTTTGTATTTGGCCAACATAGATCCAGCAAATGTGTTCATTTACATACATGATAAGAAAATTGCCTTGCATGGCTATTAGCATGTAAATGGCCTCATTCACCATCCAGCCCATTGAGGCAACAATGAAACCTCTCAGAGGACGTAAGGAATAAGCTCTTTGCATGCACTGAATGCAGGTTTTTAAATGATTTAGATGCATTTTTTGTGCTGCAAATTTCAACTACAATTCAAGTAGGAGGAATTAAATGCTACAAAGGATGATATCATCTCCACAGGAAATAAACGGTGGCCATTTTCACCTCAAATTATCATTCCCCCTGTCTCTTTTTCTTTCCTCTCTGCAAGCGAAAGGCAGAATGTCACATTTGATATTCACAACAAGCCTCCTCACCAATCCCCCCAAGAGTTCTTTGGTGCCAGATGACGAGCAGGCTGTCAGGGGTCACCCGGCAACCCGGTCACTCTCTAAACACCCGCCGGCCCTCCGCGGAAGTGACCTAATAACAGTGCCAGGTCCTCGCCGAGCTCCGCCGTCCCTGTCCCCGCCGCCTCGCTCAGCAGCCGCAGATCGTGATCTTGCCCCCGCTGCCTTTCGAGGATTACACCCCACCGCCCCCTCCACAACCCCCTCGCCTACTTCTCCCGCCTCAAGGAATCCTCACTTCTCAGATCCGCTCAACAGTTTTACGAGTTGGGGTTTTATGAGCTTCATCTACTTATTTTTTCCTCTTCTTCCTCTTCTGTTTTTTTTTTCTTTCCTAACAGACGTTTCCGCAGACAGCTTTCTCAGCTCATTTCCATCGGATGCCCTACAGGGAATCGCCGAGCGTAAAGTTGTGTCTATCCCTAGCCACCGCTCAACTTCTGCGCCCATAAAGCAAAATAAAAATGTGCTTTAGTGATTTGTCAACTTCTGTCCTCGGGGAGATATAACGTGGAGATCCTTGAAATCTATTGTTTGGAGACGCCGTGTGAGCCATCTTTCAAAAGTGTTCGCTGAACACTTGAGTTTGTGTGATTGTGTGCGTGTGTGTGGTGCAACGTATGTACTTTCTGTTTGATACAACTCATGTGTGCAATGCAGACAAGCCATCCATGCGCTTTCAGAAGCCATCGCATAATATGACTTTCAGCAGCTACATTAATTTGTCCTTCGTCCTATTTTAGATCGAACCACCTCTCAGAAAACCACTTCATACCTTTTGTCATTCAAACATGACTCCCCCCTCTATGTTTTATTGTTCCTCTCTTCCTTCTTAATGCTCATTCAACATGCGGCCGGATGAAAGACGGTTTCTCTTGACCTCCTGTTATCTTCCATCCACTCCCGCTCTCCTGCCCCACCCTTACACTCACACCCTGCACATTACCATCAGACAGACCGCCACGTGCTGCCCCTCCGCTCTGACGGGTGGCAACAATAGAGACAGGAGAGCCAAAATGGCAGCCGCCCGCCCCTGTCTGGCCCGTCCCCCCGGGGGGCCCGTCGCGTATCGCTCCAGCCAATCTTAATGCACGTCTTCCGCAACAAATTGGCCAGTTTACTTAAGAGTCTGCTGTGGCCCATGAATATTTGATGTGGTCAGGGCTGCGGAGTGCCAGGATACAATGACAGGGTCTTATCTTATTTAGCCAGACAGAGGGGGTTGGTTCCTGGCCCGACCCAGAATACTCCACCGCTCTCCTGAGACCTAGAAGAGCCCAATCCAGGAGAAGTAGACACTATGAAAACATTTTTTTTCCCCATTTGTCCACACCTTTGAAGTCAAAAAGAAAAAGCCCAAGTCTTGAAATGGTACCAATCACTGCAGTTGGATGAAAACCAAACAGAGAGCAGAATGCTCTTTTTTTTTTCATTGATTGACATTTGGGAAATAACACAATGGGCTTTTAACAGGTTTAATGGACCCAAGAGTGGTATAACACACCCCGGTACGCTCATCCACTCACTCAATGAAAATGTAAATTTCAATCCAAATAACAAAGAGAAAACATGATCAAAATACAGAGGAAGCATGATGCCAAGAGCGGCGCTGCGCTCACGTTACATTCTTCTTCTGTGTCTTCTTAAGAAGTGGAGATTTGATCAGCGGTGTTGCAAACCGAGGAGACATTGTTCGAGAAGAAATGCGAGTATGAGATGTGAAATATGTTATTTTTCTCGATGATAAAAACCCGCACAGCAAGACTGGGATAGTAGGGAGAGGAAACAAAATAAGGATAGTTTTCCCAATTATCCCTCCCCCATACTCGCTCTCTGTGCCTTCCCTCTGTCCCTCTGGGCTTGAGGTAGCTGTGTGACTTAAAAAAGGCCTCTCATATTGCCTTGGCTGTGATGGCTAGTAATACTGTAGCCTCCAAATCAATGGAGCCTGTCCTAGATTTCGCTGCGGTCTCAACTCTCTCTCTATAAAGGGATCTGGAGGGCACTCTATATTTTTATTACCTGAGAGAGAAATGGAGAGGCCGGGACCTGGATCTCATTTCACGCACACACATTCTTGCATGCGTACACACATATAAGCTTGCACACACGGAAGCATATATGATTAGAAGCGGGTGTGCATGCATGCAAACATAAAAACTGTCTCACATGCATGAACACGAGAACAAATACACAGTTACGCAAACAGGCATTCAAGCATGGTGGGCTAAAAAGTACACTCACTGTCCACCTACTGTACCTGAGACCCCTGGTGGTAGGAAAAGAGGCCCAAGCAGGGACTGTCTGTCTTCATTAGAAGCTGAAAACATATACACACTCTCACACACACACACACACAGAGTGGCATGATGCAAATGCCACAGTGGGTTACGCTGACTACTCTGCTGACTGTGCACATTGGGAGGCTGCAGCAGGAAAGGTTGCTTCCAGTTTCTGGAGTGAGAGGAGGATAAGAGGAGTGAAGGCTGAAAAGTAAAAAATTAAATGTGCTGTATGTTGTGTGGTGGCACAACAAGAAGCATCCTAAAAAACTCTGTGACATCCAGTGAGCCATTTTCTCTCCTTCAGCTGCAGCAATGTCTTGACTTTTAGGAACGTTCCACAAAATTCTATATTGTGGTTTGTTGCTTACAGCGAGACTGAAAAGAATATGAATAGAGCAGAGTTTAAAGAAGGTGCACATGCACGCAAGAAAGGAGTGCGTGCAATGCTTGCCAAAACCAAGAGAATAAAGAGAGGCAAACCTTTGTTTTGGAGGTTTAGAGGTTTTTAAAGTGCATGTTGGGGAAAAAAAAACCTTGGAACGTACTGAACTTATGAATTTACAGCTTTTCAGACTCATCTGTCAAGCCTGTACACGTTGAGTCTGTCAGAAAAACAACAGTGACACGCCACAAATTACATTTTAAGGCGGTATTGTTCCTCTTATCCATCCTGTTATCCATAGTCTTTTTTCTGCAAAAAAATCTTTCAAAGAAGTTTTAATATTAACATAAAAAATGCAAACCTACCCTTTAACACCATTTACTGTGTTCCTGCACCCCCAAATTTCATTTCATACACAGCAGTGCATGCAAAACCTTTACCAACTCATCAGCTAACGCGCCTCGCCCCCTTCGACATCAGCGGGGTAAAGGGGAACAACGCTCAGTTCCCCATGAGCCTCAGCGCCCCATCCATCCACCCGACTGCCAGCGAGCCAGCCATCCAGCCAACCTTCGTCAGCAGCTAATTAAATCTACCGCTATTCATTTGGCCCTAATGTGCTTTTAATTGGATTACAGGGCCGGTCATGGGGAGGGTTCAGGAAAGGGTGAGGAGGACGACAGAGAGCAGGGCTCGAGGTGAGGGGACGAGGGAGGAGAGGCTGTTTGACACGAACGTGAGCGAGGTAACCTTATTATTCTGTCCGAGCAGGGGAGGCAAAAATGGGAGGGAGGGATTGAAGGGAGGGAGAAGAGAGGAAGGAGAGGGAAGGATGAAGTTCTTTTAATGATGCGATGAGTGTTTGTTTTTCATAGTCAGCAGGATTTGGGTTTTAAGAGAAACTCTGCACATCTGTAACCTGCGGGGGGGACAGAGAAGGGCAGAGGCAGGGGGTTGGCGTACGGGGAAGAGACGAGACTTTGATGTGGTGATAAGAAAGTTACAGTATGTAACGGCACCCAGAAAGACAGCACCCAGTGATAGCCAGAGAGGGAAGAAAAGATCAGACGAGCGGGAGGAGTGACGAGAATACGAATGGTGGAGAGAGGAACTGAGGTTTTGACGCTGCGGTGAGGAAAAGTATGAGTTGTTTATTGTCAGAAGTAGAAGTCCTAGGGGTTTGAGAGATGCAGCAATGCAGGAGCTGAGGTATAGAGCTTTTAATAGTCTTGCTTTTGAACTCTAAAGCTAGTGGAAGAAAGAGAAAGATGCTGTTTCAACACGTCTTGCTTAACTTTTTGGAATAAAAGGACCCACATTTGACTGCTCGCTTGGTATTCGAGTCACTATGTCCAACTAGATGAAAAGGGGGGATTTTCAAGGAACGAGGTCAGTGTTTAATTTTTAGTTGAATTGGTAAATAAATTACAGTCGGATCGATGGCGTTTTAATCTACAGCTTGGCTTGACAGGCAGCCAAGTCTTGCTCCCCCTCCCGCCCACCGTTTGCAGCTAGCGTTGGTTGCCTGATAATGAATGAAACTTGTGTCCAGCAGGCTGACCCCTTATCTCTGGCGGCCGGCCCACTGGAAGCATGACCCCGCACATATTAGAGCTGCAGCGCAAGAACACAGCACACATGGAAGCACCTCTCATCCACATGATTACAGAAAATCAGCTGGAACTATCTTCTGCCAGTTTAATGCTTTTATAAGATTCTAAAATCAAGATTTTATGTTCACAAACACATGGACATCATGTAGAGAGGGATGTTCATGGGATATATGCAAACATATTTTACATAATAGAACAAAACATGAAAACCTTTAAGCTTGTGTTTAAAAAAGATCATATTTTGAGAATCTAACCGAAAACCTTGACTCTAACCCTGCAACCCACACACTGAAACTAGCAGATTATGCTAACCCTAACCTGCCCTAACTTGTTGCTAACTGTACAAAATTAACGAGCTAGCTAGTCTAACTGCATGCATTTGTTCCCCTAAAACAAAGTCCTATTTAACTAATTTATATCCTTTTTTGCTGTGCATCCCGGGCTTAGCCCCTCCCAAAACAATTGTGACTGGTTTTAAAGAATACAAACAAGCTTGAATATTGTTTTTCCTTATTACTGAATAATGTTTAATTCAGTCCAACCTTCCTCTATTGCTAGCATAGCACTAAAATGAAGAGCAGAAATAGCTTTAGCTATGCAAGACTATTGTTTTTTTTTATTATTTGTTTGGCTGCCCCCAAGAGGCCAAATTAAGTCATGCAAGGTTCAAATATTGCATTTGAATTATATAATTTTTCATGCGATTATATTTAAATTTGAACCAGTTGGAACAGTAAACATGGAATTAATATGCTTATTACTTTCTCATTTATGCTGTACAACCAAATTTTGTGCTGTAAAACAAACTAGCAGACTGTGACCCAGCGGCCCACAGTACAAATGTAATGTAGAGGCTGGTAAATTGGTCTCATTTGTTTACAGTAATTAAACTTCTGTCTCAATTAATCAATGTAACGATTATTTATTGATATTTAAAAGATAATACCGCTGTCATTTGTTTTACTCCTGCCTGCAGTATACAAGCTGAAAGCCCACCAGTGGTTTGCCTGGAGCTGCTGTGTGTTCCTCTGCAGGTCTGCTTCACCTCCCAGAGCCCACAGCCTCCCATTGTTTTCAAAAATCCATTAATGGGCACCATTTTTATGTTTTCTATTACAGTGCAGTGTTACATACTTCTTCTGGCTGCAATAAAGTGTCAAAACAAAAACTTAAGGCAGAGTGGCAGGCAAATTTAGGCGAGGACGTGCATCGATTTCTTCACTTTCAGTTCCAGTGGAATGGAGTTACTTTCGATACAAATGAAATGATTTTGGCTTTACTGAGCTACAAAGCCACTTTTGGTCAAATTAAAAAGGTCATCATCCATCAAATGATGAATTATGTTTGCCAGTGCAGCAACAACTGCTTTAATTCACTTTTGAAAACAATGGGAGACTGTGACCTCTGGGGCGGAAGGCAAACTGGCAGCAGAACAAACACTGATAGCAGTACAGTTTTCTCTGCTTGGAGAAAACTCCAGCAAATTTCAACATTAAGATCAGTTTACTAGTCAGGTCAGGAGATGAGGTGCTTAGCTTAGTGAGAGCAAAAGCAATCCAAGCTATGTCTGAAGGTCATAACAATGTCTTCCATCTCAGTAATTGATCTCTTATGGCATGTTAGTTAAACTCTTGTTGTCATTTTTTATGTTTGGCATTTTATTCCAAATAAATTGCCTCTGCGTTATATACTGCAGGTGGATTATGCAGAGCAACAAGGATTTTTCATTCATGATAATTCAAGCTGTGATGATGATAAATAAAGTAGCATTTGCTTGTGTTATAGGGTTGAATTAAGAACTTTAGAATTTTGGCATATAAAAGTACAATTTGTCTATGGGGCTTTCAGAAATCAAAAGATTTAATGTTTTAATTTGTTAATTTGTTTATTTTTTAGTCATCCAGTCCTTTAGAAACAGATTTCATGGAATAATAGCCTGAATAAGACACAGCCTCAGCTTAAACATAATGATGTTAAGCTCATGGAGGTACAGTCGGGACCTCGGTGGCCTTTTAAGCTTGCTGACACCAACAAGGTGACACTTTGGTCGCCTTGGTTTAAAGCTCGGCCTCTAAAGCACATCCCAAGCAGATGATGTCAAAATCAATATGGCAATGTCATCAGGTCTGCTCCAGGAGTAATGATGGTCCCTCAAACCTGCTCTGAAGTCATGCACATGCACACACTTAAACACGCCCACACCACTCCCCCAATTCTTCATCATATCATCAAGCCCATCAGCAGGCTTAATGGGGAAGGGATCAATACATCGCAGGGGTCGAGGTGAGCCAGGAGAGTATACGACGGCTCGTGACACTTATACTAATGGTGCAAGGAGCCAGCGCGCCTCCACCTGTCACTGTCGAGCTAACTGTCCCGAATGAGCCGCCTATTGTCCTTATCATCGCCGTCTTCTAAGCCACTCACTGTCTCTGCGGGTGACCTGTATGTCGGATGATAACGGGGCGAAGGTCAATCCCTCTTGATACTACCACGTCTGTAGTTAAGTGTGGGAAACAACGTCGCTCCTGACATCCAAATGAGATCTGGATAGATTAGAGTCTGGAGCTTCTTGGATCCAGCGGCCAGTGCCGGATAAAAGCGTGCCCATTTCACTTGTTGGCTCGAGTGCAGGTTTATGTTTAGTCCGTCCCCTCGCCCTAACCCCTCATTACAGCCAGTTTATCATGCCAGGAAGAGAGTGGCAAAAACAAATTAGTCCACGGGAGGGGAAAATAGCTGGGGATATCGATTTCGCCTTTTCATGCCAGAGTGGAGCGCAGAAAATATTGGGCTATAAAAGGGAAACAAGGATATAAAGCCATTACAGTGCGCACTTAATTGATCCCACTTCCCATAACAAATTAATTGAGCGGAAAATGGCAGATGGCTTTGATGAATGTCATAAAAAAAAGCTTGTCAGCAAGCCCGGTGTGTGCGACCCCCTTGCTCACTCGCTGTAACACATGAAGGAGCTGCTCAGGAAGGAGGCTTGTGGGAGTGCAGTGTGTGTTTCTTCAAGTATTTACATCCCAGTGATCCTGATGTTAATCATGTTGACTTATTGACACCATTGCTAATTGTCTGCTGCTTCTCCGTACTTTTTTTCTTTCCCTCGTTGTCTTGTTTCTCTTCTTCTACGTTCCTTAACTGCAGTGTGCAGGTGCATTTTTGTTTGCCCGCGTGGGAGTCTGTATATGTGTGTGTGTGTGTGTCTGTGTTTCAGTGTATGTTTATACTGACAGGCTGCTGCCCCAGTTGCAGAACAAATGCTAATTTAATCAATTGGCTATAAATCCTACTGGCCGCTGACTCATGTGTCTTCTGCCCTGGGGACTCCAGCAAAAATCCTGCCAGTGCAGTTTGTCCAGCATGCACACACACACACACACAAACACACACACACACACACACAGGCATCCATCTTTGGTTCTCATCTCTCCCCCTTTTCCATAACAGCAACTTAAGAGTTATTTTGAAGCAACCAGCGAGCACAAACACACATGAAGACGTTGACATACTGTGATAATTGCTATTTTCTTCCTTCAGCTAAAATTCCACAACTGTGCAGACGACACAGAGGCTGTGATCGATCCATGTTAGCACACGTTCGCACTCGCACAGGCATCCATCTCATAGTTAACTTTCCTGCTCCACATTAACCAGAGAATTATTTATTGCATGCATATTCCTCCTCACTTTTGCCCTCTCTGCACACACACGCGATGCTGACACACCTGCAGTTTCGTGGCATCCAAATCTGCCAAAGCTGCTGAGACAGCGTCTTCAGAGTGGTGGTGGGGGGGCTGCGAGTCTGGTTGGGGTGGGGAGGGGCGGGGGTGGGGGGGCACAGTGGGGCGATAGAGTGACAGAGAGACAGCAAAACAGGGATGCAGAAAGCTGCAGAGTGACAGAGAGAGAAAACTGCCAGAAAGAGCAACAGAGCGATAAAGAAAAGTCAGAAAAAAAAGATGGAAAAAAGGGTGACAAGAGAGAGAGAGAGAGAGCGGGAAGGAGAGAGGAGCTGCTGTCTGCCAGCAGCGTGGCTGGTTGGTACCCACAGGCTCTGTTCAGAATTCTGTGGGGCCTCTGTGGCCCCCGTGTTCCCCATCAATCTCAGCCCGTTCTGGCAGCCGCCAGCGGCTGCATCTTAATCTGCCGGGGCCGGACGTGAGGACGGACAGGTCGCCTGGGCCGTGCAGTAAATAACCCTTCTCCTGACTGTCCCCTTCTATTCCCCTATGCATACACAGGCATGGATACACACACACACACACACACACACACACACACACACACACACACACACAGGCTGCTCTTTTTTATCCACACAAATATTTCCACATTTTCTGACTTTGGAGAGACAGCTAAGTGAGCTCAAGTTTAAAGCATTAAAAAAATGCACACTACATGAATAGAAAATGAGATTTTCCTGCAGTCTAGACAGCCAGAAGTCTGAAGGAAAGCATGCTCTTCTTCATCTTATGTCATTAACACATTGCAATAAATAAAATTGACTTTGAGGAGTATAGAATTTTATGAATATAAGTGTAAAAGATGAGATGACTCGTTCGGTCTTGAGGAAAACCTACTTTCAACACCTAATTCTAAACAAAAAAGCTTGTTTTGATACATTTTAAAGTCAAGCTAACACTAATTATACAATTAAAATGAGCTGTTTTCTCTGTGTACTTGCTCCAGAGTCCTTCAGATATATTTTGAAAATTGAGGAAATTCTTTTAAGCATGGAAGTTTCATCTTTGATTTTGAAAATAGTCATTTCACCAGACTTTTTTTTGGCATGGGGTCTACTTTATAGCTTTTTCTAAAGCTTTCTAAACACACCCTATTCATCAGCAAAAGGAGGGTCCTTAGCTGAAAAAAAAATGTTAGGAGAGAAAGAACAGACTGCAAGTAAATTGTCAAAAAATGAATTCTGATATTTGTTGAATTTCTGTAAAACAACCAATTGAACAGTAACTCTTCACCAGAGATTTTGTCAAATATTCTGACACCTCTTGTCAAGAATAAAACACTTCACATTTACATGATTTTTGCGACATTCCCTGCCCCGTGGGTACCTTACTCTCCCTCTCTTTTGGTGGGGTTGGGGGCTGTTTGTAAAGACACCTCTCACATCCATCCGTTTTTTTCAGTGTGTTTGTCTGTGACTCTGTCTCACACTGTACACATGTACACACTAACACACACACACACACACATACACACACAGACCCACACAAAGCCGCCGTCATCCTTACAAGCAACAGCGGTGACAGCTGCAAAGATCTGACACAAAAGATGCACTATCTGAGAAACACGGAGGAGGCAAGGTGAGAGAGGCTCGGGCGGATTAGAGGGCGGCTATCTCGCTCGCCCAGGGCCCCTCTGACATCCAGGAGGCAGCTGGCACGAGTCACAAGCTATAAGGCCACTCCGCCCACAACCCTGCGCCAATCTTCGCCGGGGATCAGTTGGATTTACAACCCTGCGCAGCCCTGTCCCACTAACCCCCCTTCTCCTTTCCCCCATTGTTAAGACCTTGAGGGGTCAAAGGTCACCACATTCTCCCCACCTGCCAAGCACGCTTGCTCTGATGGCTTCAGGGCAGAGCGCATAGTGTTCCCACTGGGATGCCAGTAGCCATGGCAACCTTTGAACCTCGGCAGCAAGAGGAGGTGAGGGATGAGAGCGGGGTTTGTAAGGTAACGGTGCTCTGCCTGTGTGAGTGACAGCTTCTCAGGGTCTTTAAATATATATATGTATCTCTTTTTACACACACACACACACACACACACACGTTCCATCAGATATATATTCAAGCTGCATGTAAAACCACACACAAATAACATACCGCAAATAAAAACACAAGTCAAGCCCAGATGGAGACGATACACACATTCCCATTCAGCATGGAGACGCAGACACACACTTCTCTGTTTGACAGATGACCTTACGCTCTGTGTCACTGAGCCGCAGCGCCTGCCTCTGTTGGGAGTAATAGTGTCCAGAATGACATGTTATGACGGGACGGAGCGCTGCGGCGAGTCCACACAAACACACACACACACACACACACATGCTCGCACCAGCACCCCAGCCACATCATGTGTGTGCTTTTGTCTTTAACCACTGTCTTGCCCTCCCACCGCCTCGCTAAAAGCAAAAAGGCAACAGGGGGGAGTGAATGTCGATTTTCGTTTAGGAGAAAAAAACAAGCTGGGAAAAGTTATGGATCAAAAGCTAAAATATGAAAAATGCACTTCTGGACTTTAAGTGTGAGAATATCTTTTCTTTTAAACTTTCGAATTCTTTTACATTAAACAGATGTTGGCACATGTGGATGATACCTTTCTGGATCACATGGTATTTTGATAGAACTTCCTCCATAATGATGAATTTCTTTAACAGCTCAATCTCTATGTTTTCACTTAATCCTCTACACAGATGATTAAAAAAATGATAGATTCTAATATTTGTTCATACTTCTGATTCGTTCACAGGTGAGTTCAGCTGAGTTGGAGCTCAAATTGCTTTGCAAATGCGGAGTAGTGCTGGAGGAGCTTGTCTACCTGTGTGAAGCCAAACACGGCCGATAAAGAAACACCAGAGACCAGCTTCAAACTCTTGGCAATCAAAGAAGAAAATTACAGATGCTGCAGTAGCATGAAAAATTGGACTGAGAGTAACAAGACAGTGCTTAAAATGAATAACTGAAATTGGCAACCTTTACTGCCTGGCTTATCTGGGAGAGATGTTATTTTGTATTTGTTTGTTTCACTTGGTATTTGTTTGAAAGAAAGCACAGTGGCGACACTGAGGAAAAGTAAGAATATAGTGATTGAAGGGTATTGAGTGTATGATTATAGTTATTTCTGGACTGAACCTGCAGGATCACATCTAAAGTCATATTAAAGAGGAGGCTATTTTGATGAGTCTAAATTAAATACCCACAGGCCAGAAGAGCTGTTGGTCTGCAGTAATAATTTTAAGGAAAAACACATTGCAAAGGATAGCCAAAGCTAGTATGACAGTTGAGCTAAAACTCTGGAGATATGTCACAATGGCAATTTTTCAGTCTTTTCTATTATGTTGTGGCAAAATTGTGGCTTTTTCGTGAAAAAGAGCTTGTGCTGTTTGCTGGAGGTCTCTGTATGGGTCCCATTAATGCTAATATGGGTGCTACCTTGTTCTACATATTGCTTTGTATAAACTGTTTCTAGCCTGAACAAAACAATACCTAGCTGTTTCCTAGGCTTCATCTGAGGCAAAGTCAAATTTAAGAATTTTTTCAGTAAGCCCTGGTGTCACTGTGGCAACAGACACCTGTGTGTGGCTTAAAAAAGTTACAGACTGAAAAAAACAAAGATTTTCTTATTTTATTTTGGAGCTGGAAAAGAGACTGTATAAGATGTGCATTGGCTGCAACATGGCCAGGTTTTCTGGTTAACAAGGTCAGTTTTTGTGCTTGTACCAATTGCATTTTGGTTGATTGTTGGTGTTGTGACCGTCAATCAAATCACAAAAAAAATCACAAAAGCTCTGAAATGAAAAACTGTCATCGGAAACAAAAAAAGGGGGCAATTTATACTAAGAATAGCATAAATTTGAAAGAATCCAACTGGCATCTGAAACTAGCTTTAGCTGAACTTTGGAATGAATTTTTGCACAGAGGAAGGACTGTGACCAATGACACTTTCAATGAATGTGTGGGCATGAAAAAAAATGGAACCTAGCCTTTAATAAAGAAATAAAGAAAGACACAGTGGTCAGATGGAAGAAGGAGGAGGGGGAGGGGAGTGGGAAAAAAAAAATCTTTGCAGGAGGAAAAGATAGAGAGGGAGGAGCTGACACCTTGACGGATTGATTGAGATCGCCCAATACACGGTGTTGCCTGCAGCCTAGATTAGCAAGAGGTCTGGGTCAGCACAATCTCTGTGTGTTAGATAACTCTCCTGCCTTGCAGCTGCAGCTTGATACCGCACCTCGACAACACAACATTTCGCCGGCTATCTCTAAAACTCACATCTCCAGATTTGAGAACCTCGCTCAGAGAGGAGACAGAGAGAGAGAGAGATAGAGAGAGAGACAGACTGTGGGGGCCCAGTATCCATGGCAACCCCAGCCAGGTGCACTGGTTCATATGCGATTCAGGTAATTCAACCTACGATGAAAAGCATGCATATAAGGTCAGTGGTATTCAAATGCACTGCGTGTTTCTCCCCTCTGTATTCATATTCAGCCTCTCTCCGGACGCCGCCACATGGCCTCCTGTGCGCCCATATGAGCTGACATCTCCCACAATGCCCCGCTTGAGTGGCAGGTATGATATTTCCACTCGGTTTGATTGAGGACTGCATTTAGAATTCGTCAGAAATGTTGACAGAATATATCAGGCATGTTATTAACACACTCAGCGCTGCAGAAGACATGCCTGACACAGAGGGGTGCTTGTTAAAGTACACACACACACACACACACCGCCTCGGATCATGATTTGGATAGGGTCATGATTTTTAATATGACTCTGTGATTAGAATAAATACAAACACAGGAGGAAAAAAGGATGAAAAATGAAAACAAACAGAGGGTTAGAGATGCAAAAAGAGAGACACAAAATATTGGGGAAATAGAAAGTGTCATAGGGCTTGCTGTCGATGGGGTTTTTGGAGGCTTGTGTTAAGCCAGGGGCTTTGACAGCTGGGTTTAAGGAGAAAGGAGAGAGCTATGGATTGGAGTCAGGTCTCTACTTCATATTCTGAAGATTAAACTCCTATCCTCCTCCTCCTACACCATTTTGGACGTCTGTGGCATCATTTCACTCTGCTGTTTGTGGGTGTTTCAGCAGTGATTTGCAGCCACGGTCGTTTCTGCACGGCGCTCTGGTTAAAAAAAAAAAGAAAAAAGAAAAAAGGAAAACCTTGCAATCACATATTCTGTGCCAGAACTCGGCAGCATTAGCAGTCAGAATCCGAAATTTTTCTTTAATCACCAGGCACACTGACCACATCGATATGCACTCAGAAAACCTGATGGCTATGAGATAGAAAAGAGAGTAATGCAAAGATAGTCTGATTGTGTTTGTGCATTCATGTGTTTTTAACAGTAAATATAAGAGAGGTTTCAGGGACAGAAAGAAGCTAAATTAAAATGCACTTATACAAAATGTAACGCTGAGAAGAAGTTCATCCAGAGAAAATGCATTGGCAACATTTTTAATAACTGCATGGTTTCTTAAAAAATGTTTTTTAATAAAAAATCACTGGCTAAAGCTTCTGAAGGGTAGATATATGCCCTTTTTTGGACTCATAGTAAATTGGATTTTGGACCGCTGGCTGATTAAATTCTTCTGACATTTTGTAGTATACTCCAGAAAATAATGCACATGATTAACTGATGATGAAAATAATTCTCAGTTTTCTGTTATTTTTCCTCCATCTCTCAAAATAGTCCCTAAATTGAAAGAGCAATGAGAAATGGACAAAATATGCACAACAGGTAGACAAATTGTAGACTAATTTTCACAGAAACACCGGAAATTATCTGGATGTGCACACCGTGCATGGCCAAGTGCACAGCTAGTGATAACTAATGAAACCTCTTTTTTCATGTAGGGATGCGGGCTAATTATGGTTTGCTAAGGCTATCCTAGCTGGTGGTCATTACTAAGGGAAATCAATGTCCAATCAAGTCACTGACATGGATTAAGGAGCTGACACGAATGCTGCTTTGTGAAAAATAAATATTACATTTGCTATGATTTTTTTAACAATGATTGACTGCATGATTACCTGTGCTTCATTTTGAATGGAAAATTACTAAATTTTAGGAGGTTTTTTTGGCAAATACTATTCAGTTAGTTCTTTTTTATGGAGACCACCAGATTGGTTGGTTCTGCAGTGGTGTAGTCAATCACTCTATAGGTGAGGATGGGTATGTTTGACATCTGTGTGACTGCGTGTGTGTTAAAGGAGACCTCTGAAATGACCTCGCACATAGAGATGATGGTCATAAATTGGTCTGAAGTCTCATTTTCCCTGCAGGATTTTGACCAGCTGCCACAGCTTAGAACCCATTTCATTCCTGCTGCACAGGTCCTCACTCTTCACACACCGCGTGACAGAGTTAATGAGTGCATTTTATGGCCAGATTCAACAACCAAGGAGAAGCAAATGTAGTGGGAATCCAGGGCTGTAAATAGTACATAATAAGTAAAACAGGTCTGATGCTGACTGTTTTTTCAATAAAATTACAATCTGGTATTCTTTTTGAAATTTGGTAACACAGTTTAGACAAATCTAATTGACAGACAACGGATCAAACAAGGCTGGAACTGAAGAAACGTCCCAAACATATCATAATGGGGCAGCGCCGGTGCCGAATGTCATGGTGGAAAGAAATAAAGAAGGACTTTACTGCCACCATGTGGACAGCAACAGCAATGCAGTCCATGATTTTTAAACCATCTCAACAATGGTCTTTGATTTTACTAAAAAAGAATTCCAGGGATAATCAAACAAGACCACCAATTCATAGCCTATTTGCTCGATCCAATCTTCAAGTTAAATATAACTAAAATGATTTACCATTAAACTGTACTACTAAAATTGATTAATGAATATCTCATTGGAAAAATAAGTGTAACCTTATTATAAAGTTTGGTTGTGGAAAAACTTACATTGGGAAACATTGGCAAAAATAAAAAAATAAGGCCTTTTTCTTAGTTTGTCAGACATCACATGATTAGCAATTGTATCTTTTAAAAAAAGGAAAGTTATATTACACAACACAGCGCATGCTCAGACAACTTTGAAGAGCTCAAGCGCTTACCTCGGCAATCTCCGTGATTGTCCATCGTTTCCTCGGCATTCTTCGTCACTTTCCGGCCCTTTCCGTCTTCACTCGAGTCCTATCGACAGAGATGATTTTCTCTGTCGTCGTCTCCCTCGTCCTCCTCTCCGTGTTGTTGTTCTCGGTGACGCGACGGAGGTGTAGCCTGACGCGGTCTCTTACGTGTCGGTCTGAATAAAAGTGGAGCTCCGTAGACCCGGGAGTGACGAAGCGAGTCTGTGTTGGTAAGAGGATACGCATCCGATGTTTGCTAAACAGATAGATGGCTACCCAGAGAAGTTATTTGCGCCTAATATCCGCACAAAGCCAACAAAGAGATCATGGCGGCCGTGTTGCAGAGGCTCACAAAATGAGTCAGTCTCTGCAAGGCTCGCTGGCTCGCGACACAACTGAGACATAGGTATTAATATGGGAGTGGGCTTAAATGTTTATTTTCTTTTAATAAACAGCTCAGAAATAAGTTACAGAAGCAATTAGCCTTTTGAAGCCATTAATGCCAACATTGTGTTTAAGTTAAATGTAGCGAACAAACTCGTTTGTGAAATTGGGGTGCCCTAGTTGCAAACAAAACTGGCATAACGTTACATGCAGACATTTCCCTCCAAATAGGCTCAAAGCTAACAACCCAACGTTTTATCTAAATGCACTATTAGTTTGTAGGTAAAAACTGCCAACAAGGCGCAAGACTAAGATATGACCTGTTAAAAATGAAAACAAAGTTGATATGGAGGATTAATTAATGTTAAATAAATGACTGCTAACTGTTCTAACATTCAGTGCATTCCTATTAGCTTGTTAGCATGCTAACGGACGCAATGAATCCAATAGTGCTCAAGCTAACTACATGCTAACTATAAGTTGGTAGGACTGTCGAGTACTTCTTGGCTAGCTAAGGAGTTAGCTTTAGCCTTCGGCATCTATGGGAAGTGCGACCCTATTTACAGTGTAGCAGCATGTTTTTATAGCTGTATTTAAACGTTGTTTAAGTATTGTGTAAGCTAAATGTTATATCTTTTACCTCAATTAGCATAAATTCCTCTTGTTTCTCTCAGGAATCTCGTTTACTATATTTTATAAATGAGTTATGTATTAGCATTTTTAGCTAAACCACACCCTCGTTGAGAATATCCAAAACATCATGGATAAGGCACAATCTTCTAGATGTGTGTTGCATGAGAAAGACCACTCTCTAAGTTTGTATACTGCACAGTCCAAATTTAAGCACAATGATGCATGTTCAAAGAAGCAGTTTCTTACTTCTTGCAGATTTTAAATGACCATGGAGGCTGGTGCAGACACACAGCAAAGTGGTGAAACAGCTGTCTCAGAGTCTGAGGCTCAGCAAATAACCCTGGCCCAGGTAAATCTTTTTATTACCCTAAATTCACACATTACAGTTTAAGCTAATATTTACCCTAAAAAGAGTAAGAGTAATTGCCACTGCTGAGAGCATTTTCATTACCTTGCATACGGACATTGTATGGTTTTTGGTTTGCAGGCATCCATAGCAGCAGCCCAGGTGTCCTCAAGTAGCCCCACAGTCACCTTAGTGCAGTTACCCAACGGCCAGACAGTCCAAGTGCATGGAGTGATCCAAGCTGCCCAGCCCTCAGTCATCCAGTCCCCGCAGGTCCAGACTGTACAGGTGACAGAAACATTTGATGTTTTTGATTTATTTCGTGTGAAAGCTTACATGTTTGATATGATTTAGAAACCCTCTAAAATAACAATTGTCATAAGGTGTCGTGCAAAACATTCTGTTAGAAGTTCAAAGCTTGCAGTTCTAGTTTCTTGTTTTGCAGAATATGTCCTTTACACATGGATCCACATTCAATGCGACATATTTGCATGAAATTAATCTTAGTAAATTTTGTTCAACTAAGGTATAATGATTTTGTTGCAGATCTCAACTGTTGCTGAGAGTGAGGACTCCCAAGAGTCTGTAGACAGTGTGACTGATTCTCAGAAGAGGAGAGAAATCCTTTCCAGGCGGCCTTCTTATCGGTCAGTGTGACATCTTATCTCAAATGGTTTAATCCATTTGCTAGATTTATTACTTTTTTGCTCATAGATGTAGAATTTAATCAATTTGCAAAAACATTTGCTAAATAATCTTGTGTCTGCATCTCATGTCTGAGTTTGGAAGACAGTTTTATTAACTGTTGCTGCTTAAGTGCAAATAGCTAAACTTGCAACTGTTTCAACTAACCCACTTCAATTTCTTTGCAACTGATTCCCTCTACAGGAAGATTCTTAATGACTTATCGTCAGATGTTCCAGCAGTGCCTCGAATTGAGGAAGAAAAGTCAGAGGATGACTCAGCCCCTGCCATCACCACGGTCACCATGCCCACTCCCATCTATCAGACCAGCAGTGGCCAGTACAGTGAGTACTTCTAGATACTGCGATACAGGAAGCTACAAGTTATTGCAACATGTAGTATTTCCTCTTACCAAGCAGTGCCCCGTTGCTTCTTTAAATAACTGTGTGTGTGTGTGTGTGTGTGTGTGTGTGCGTGTGCGTGTGCATGTGCGTGCGTGCGTGTGTGTGTGTGCTGAGACAAGTTGATTTTAGCAGTATTTGAAACTAAGTCTTGACTCTCAGATGTAGTGTTAAACTGCGCCCTTGTGATTAAACAGGTTTATATTACACCAACGAATGATTGTCATCTGGTGACACCCGTCTATGATGACATTAAATAAATTCAGCTTGAGGTTGTTTGCACTGAACTGTTTGGTTTGGATATTGTCTTACATGAGGCAGAGTCATTTGTCTTGTACACATATTAAAGCCCAAGTTTGTGATGTAAAGAAATGGCTTTATTTCTGTTGTTTTAAAATAAACAAATGGAAAAGGCCTAGCTGCAGTTACCTGTGTTTAAGCAACATGGAGAAAAATAGATTAAATGCAAGTGACATCATGTTTTGAAAAGGACATTCTGAAGCTTAGATTTGCTATCTTGCCTAGCACTGCGATTGAAATTACATTTTGAAATTGTAACTTGCATTTATTTGAAACTAGTTCTAACATATACCAATGTCCCTCTGCAGTCGCCATTACCCAGGGTGGTGCCATCCAGCTGGCCAATAACGGTACAGATGGAGTGCAAGGCCTGCAGACACTGACTATGGCCAACGCTGCTGCAGCCCAGCCTGGTGCTACCATCCTGCAGTACGCACAGACCAGCGACGGGCAGCAGATCCTCGTGCCCAGTAATCAAGTGGTTGTACAAGGTGGGAAAATAAATCAAAGTACTGTTTAGTTTAAACTTATTTAATGTAGAATTAGAGTGAAGTTTCCTGTTTTAGTCTACTTTTGAGTGTATTTATTATTTAAATTTTTTTCTCTTTAGTAAACAACAATGCATGTTTGTCTGTTTTTTTTCTGTCAGCTGCCTCTGGTGATGTCCAGGCCTATCAGATTCGCACAGCCCCTACCAGTGCCATCACTCCTGGGGTAGTTATGGCAACTTCACCTGCACTGGGTACAGGAGGAGGCACTGAAGAAGTCACACGCAAAAGGGAGGTCCGACTTATGAAAAACAGGTAATGTGAGGTTCACTTGCCATGTCAATACTGTGTGATACAGACTATGCTTGATGTCTAGAGACACAGTGTAAACACTTGATGGAACTAGGTTGTATTGTTGAATCCATGTGAAAATGTTTGGTCCTCAACCACAGAGTCAAACTCACACATCTGTATGTCACACAGGGAGGCAGCTCGCGAGTGTCGCAGGAAGAAAAAGGAGTACGTCAAGTGTTTGGAGAACCGCGTCGCTGTGCTGGAGAACCAGAACAAAACCCTCATCGAGGAACTCAAAGCCCTCAAAGACTTGTACTGCCACAAATCTGAGTAGGACCGTCACCAAATGCCAGCCGGGGGCGCAACAGATGTCCATGTGTCCCCATGTACAGAGACTCAGCACAGAGCCATGCATCTGGATGCCACTCCCCTTTTTCTACTCTTTTGCTTTCTTCTTAAAAAAAAAAAAAAAACTGCTGAAAGACTCACTATAGGATTAGAAAAAAATCAAACCACCTCCCACTTCAACGGTTTGAAAATCGTAATTCTGTTCCCATCAGTTTCTCATGGAAGCCTGAGGCAGCGTTTTAGGACGGATGTGGAGGAGGCTACAACTATACAGGGTCCTTGTGGTGAGGTGATGGAACAGACAATGAGGCTGTTCTTATTTTGCCGCCACCAAAGGGAAGCATTCCAGTCACTGGTGCCTGGACAAACTGGGCCACATCACCAGCAACAGGGAACTGCTCAACAACCATCACCGTCACCCGACGAAACTTTTTACAGTTGAATCTCCCCGAGACACCTGGACCGTTTGGAGAGGTTACCTTCGTGTGCAACATTTGTAATTGTAACTGCGCTCTTGCATTAACATCTGTTACTTACTAATGCTTTGAACTGTAGATGAGCTGTTTCATGGACGTTTTATCTTTTTAGCTATGTTTTGGTTAAGTATGTATTGGATTATCTGCTTGCATAATGCCATTGACTTTTTTTTAAAAAAACTTTTATTTACTTTTTGCCTTGATACAACATGAACAAAAAAGCTCACTATTACGTTGGATTGTAAAATGAGTTTCATGTGAAATGCAGCTTCGAAAAAACCTAGAAGACTGTCCTTTAAATCTCTCAAGTGGTACATTTATGGTCACAGAACTTTGTGTGTTTATTTGGTTTCTGATGCATGTTCCTCATATTACTCAGGCTCATTGTCTCTGATTTCTACAATTTTTAAAAAAACAGCCCCAGACCAATAAGGAGCAGATAAATTAAGCTTCCTGCTGGTTGCCATAGTTTACAGATAACGTGGTTCTCTGATATAATATGCCTCTGGTTGGAAAAAAAACAATTTCAAAAATGTTAAAACAACAGGCACATGAGCTTCTGCTGATGGGCTAGTGTGATGTTCTCCAAAATGGTAAAAGCATGCGCCAAAAGTAGTATTTTAATTTGTTTTTCTTTTCCATATTTTTGTATTATGGGTTTTTTTCAATCCATATTTCATTCATTTTATTATTGTCTAGATTCTTTTTGAATGGAAAAACAAATATAATGAGCCTCCCTTGTTCTGCAATGAAAGAAAGACTGTCTGCCTATTTCCAAACAGAGTTTGGAGACGCATGTCCAATCTCTGGAATCATAGCTCACCTGGTGTTTTAGTTTATTATTCTGTCTTTTAACATGCAGTTATTTGAAAATTGACTGAAAAGAAAGAACAATTCACGCAGATTGGGGTATATTCAAATGAGAATCCAAGATGCCAGTGTGTCTCATGGATATTCTGTGTATTGGCATCGTCTCCAAATTCTGTTTATGGAACTACAAATGGCATGTGCACTTTCCTTGCATATACAATCTTTATGAATTCACATTTCATACGATTTAACAGGTAAATCTCACGCAGCACTTACATGCAAACCTTGCTGTCACATGAGATGCCTGCATATGAGTTAACTTGAAAGTTACACTGCTAACCAGTAAACAATTACAATGTGTACACGAGTGTTTTGATATACGGTGATCATCATGGCATCATGCATCTGATTAAGTGTGATTGCACCTATCAGACATCCTGTACAAGGATTGCAAAGTGCGACCAAATCAAAAAGACAATGACTTCGTAGTGAGCAAAAAGGATATTTTCATTATAAAGGAATGCCATATTGTATTATTTTAGGTATTATGTAATGTCATGACATAGTATGCTTTTTTTATGTTGCTTTTCATTAATTTTGTATCCACAATTTCTAAATGTCAGCACCAACTTGTATAAAACAGTGCATTATGTTAGAGCAATTGAAATATAACATTTTTTGGCAGCTGTTAATAAATGTGTTTCTGGTAATCTGCTGATTTTCAGACATTTTATTTGATTCTTTTACACAAAAACAGGAATCATTACAAAGACAAAGGCACTCAATGACATAAAAATGAATAGTCAGGATACCCACTTGTCACAAATCCCTCTTAGTTGGCAACTTCCAAGATTTATACACATGGATGTCCCTTTGTTTGTCATAATAAACCTCTTCAACAGTGAACTGCTGCCTAAGCATGCTCAGAAAGTTTGTATCTCGCTTGTAGCGGATCTTACAGGCCAGTAACACCACTGTGGTGTCTGAGCACAGGTGCTCCAGAGTCTGCAGCAGCGGCACAAAAGTGTCCTCTAGGTAAACAATGTCTGCACCCAGCACAAGATCAAATCCACCTGCAGGGTAACGTTCAAGGTCCTTGCCCCAGGTCAGCTCAGACACAACCACTGATCCCTGGGAGTCTGGGGGCAGGTTTGCCTTCACGTTGGCAAGGAGAAAGTCCAGGGCAGGCTCCCTGTCAGTGATAGTCACTTTGGCACCTGAAAAAGGTTAAGAATATAGCATTAATACTGTTTTAATGTCCATTATTGATATTAATGTGTATGTTTCATACCTCTTAATGCATTTACTGTCAACTGTATCTGCTAGAATAGTCTTATAATTGGATGGTCATGTGACACTCACCCAGCAGAGCTGCAACAATGCCCACCAGTCCAGTGCCAGCCCCCAGTTCAATTGCCTTCTTCTCATTTAACTCCACCTTTCCCAACTCCAGGTACATGCACATGACAACTGCCTGGAAAACAGGCGTAATATGCACTGGATTAAAATAAACAGTGATGAATGAGGAACTGTAGTAACGGTGACAATAGTGAAACACTCACCGCATCCCACACAACGGCTGCTACCCCGAGCTTCTTCCAGTCCTGGGCAAGACGGAGGTCGTGGTTGGCGAACCGAAACTGTGCAGATGAATTATGTAGCTTGGAGAGAGCAGGTAGTGAATTTTCTACATACGGAACAAGTGCCATGCTGTCAAAATGAACAAAAACTACACTAAGAGGGCATATTGTACCCTAATGCCTTGTGTTCATGCGCAGTGAAGTTCTTCTTCTCTCAGGTTTTAGAGTAGCTGGTTGATTTTCCGTATCGTTACTGCCACCCTGTGGAGAGAAACATCTCCTTCAGAGTCCATTCTTTCTTTTAAACTCGTTTTATTGCCCATATTTTCTCCTATATATCATACCAGTTTCCTTCCTCATTCTTTCTTGACCACTGACTTATAAGTACGCTCATTATATTATAAATTAAAACAAAGGGAAAGATCCCATTAATATATTTCTGTGTTATAATAACTTTCCCGGCCTACACTTGACACATCATTAAGCAATTTTGGCCAATCATGTAACAGTTTGGCTAAAAATAGCCAAT
>JAPZDV010000017.1:5044283-5061613 GCA_029814665.1 Acanthurus lineatus | reverse complement strand
ATAGATAGATAGATAGATAGATAGATAGATAGATAGATAGATAGATAGATAGATAGATAGATAGATAGATTTTTGAGCTTAGTAGCTAGTAAGGAACCACATGAACTAATAACTGAACCTTTAGCATTCTAACTTTTTTTTGATGGTTGTTAGTTAGTAGATTAGTTAGTTATGTAGCAGATCAGGCTTAATAAATACAGTGGTCAACCCCCACAGAGAAGTTGTAGTCATTTTTTACAGTGAGACAAGGATGAACTAATATACACCTAAATATTTGCCTGTTGCTCTTCTGCTCCTGCAGAGATTCAAACCGCTCTCTGGATATATTCGATGAGAAGAAGCATCCTCTGTCTGTGAGTAAAGTTTGATTGCATGAAGCAGCCATGTTTACTCTTCATTCTGTGCCGACTGACCGATGATGACAAACCTCTGCCCAACAGCGGGAAAAAGTTCCAGACGACTACTCAGTGGTCGACCCAGAACACAAACTCATTTACCGCTTCATACGAACGCTCTTCAGCTCAGCGCAGCTCACTGCTGAGTGCGCCATCGTCACCCTGGTAAGTTTAACAGATTCCCATTACACGTCTGATAAATTAGCCACTGTCATCTCTATCACTGTTCAGAGTGTGTTCTGCCCATGTGTCAGGTGTATCTGGAAAGGCTGTTAACTTACGCTGAGATGGACATCTGTCCCTGTAACTGGAAGCGGATTGTCCTTGGTGCTATCCTGCTGGCCTCCAAGGTCTGGGATGATCAGGCTGTGTGGAACGTCGACTACTGCCAGATCCTAAAAGATATCACAGTGGAGGACATGTGAGTGTTACTTTTTATCAATGAGAGTCCGTTTAACAAGAAACAGTCAGCAACCTGTTGCAGCAAAGTGTGATGATCATAGAGGTGATGAATTCTTTGACTGACTGTATGTTTTGCTCCATGTTCTGCAGGAATGAGATGGAGCGTCACTTTCTGGAGCTGCTACAGTTCAACATCAACGTCCCGGCCAGCGTCTACGCCAAATATTACTTTGACCTGCGCTCACTGGCTGACGACAACAACCTCAGTTTTCCTCTGGAGCCGCTGAGCAACAAGCGAGCCCAGAAGCTGGAGGTGAGTCTGTCCAATGAGGGGAAAGTGTTCACATTTCAGATTATTTTCTGTCACTAAGTACAGTAAATGTCTTCTTCTTTGGTTCTCCTGTTCTTTTATTTAGGTAGTAAGCGTTTCTGTGTTTACAATTTTGTCTGTAGGCCATCTCCAGGCTGTGCGAGGACAAGTACAAAGACTTGAGTAAAGCTGCTATGAGGAGGTCTATCAGCGCAGACAACCTGGTTGGCGTGAAGAATTCCCAGGCAGTGCTGTCTTAAGTTTGAAGCAGCCATCTTAGTTCCAGCGAGGAGGCAGAACAACAGGCTTAGAGTGAAGCTACAGGATGTGACGCTTCAGTCAAGACATCAGACAAGAGACATTTCCAAAGTAGAATAATATCAGTAACTGAAAAGTGAATAAAAGACCAGAAGTTTACCTTACAATATCTCTAAAAATATAATGAATCCAGTCTGTATGTGTTCATTACAAAGAACTTAAGCTATCTGCCTTTAAGCATGGGTCATTTGGTGAAATATTTTGCAGATTGTCACCTTTTTTCTCAAGTGGTGGATGTGTAGCTTTGGAAGGAATCCGCATGAAAATGCTTCCTGAAGTCACACAAATCGAGGACCTCATCTTTTTGTTTTTTTGACATCAGCAGATCTTTTGGGGAGTAATTTCTCTGGCTACAGTCATCTTCTCTCCACCAGCCGTGTTGCTACTCCTTTATTCACATGAGGACAGACTGTCTTGAACTACCCTGTGGTGTAGTTCTGCACATGAACAAAAGAGTAGACTTTGTTTTGCTTACTATGTAGGCCCCTATAGCTGTGAAATGTACAAGACTTTATTTAATTCAAATAAATTTCAATCGCTGTTTAAAGTTAAGGCTGCTTAGGAGGGAAAATGTGTCGTGGTGGTTCTGTTTTACAAGAGCTGAGGGTGTTTTAAAAAATAAGTGAGAACTGGAGCAATGAAATGTGCTTTTACTTTGACATGAGATTGTTTCGAATAGTCACAATGTGTTTTAAACAAAAAAGCCACACAGTACAATCTGATACAGAGGCTTCCCTATACAATTGATCAGGCATTATTTATTGTAATATTGCTAAATTTAGTTGAGTTCAACAGCCAGGATTACTGTACATTGCTGTTGACTTTTAATAGTAAATAAGAGTTGATGTCTTTAAAAAATTAATAACTTATTAAGTCTCCAGAAGATGCTGCTATTAGCTCTTTGGGAAATTGGGTTTTGTTATACTGAATCCCTCAGCGTAAACAGATCAGTCAGGATGAATAGTGTACTTTATTAGTGTAATTTTGCTCACTAGTTGCACCAGAGATTAGAAGAGAATGATCCCATGACGAGGAGATTTAAAAGTGCATTAGTGCTGTTATTGCATTTGCTGTGTTAAATATTTAATGATTTATTCAGCACGTACTTCAATGCATAACCACTTTCTGCATCATTAACAACTTAAAAATTAAGGATGCACCAATCTGACACCAATCAGCAGAATACAATTCATGTAGCTCAATTCAGAGTATGATCAATTAGATCAGATCTCTATTTTTTTTCTAAAAAAGGTAAAATATGTATATTTGCCTGGATGAAATCATTTGAAATAAGTATGTTAGATGAAGTCTAAGATGTTAAAATGTAACGGGGTCGTGCAAATACTAAATATTAAAGTGAGATTTACGAAGAAAGTCTTTAATGATACATTGTAACAATTAGCAGTTGATTGGCAGATTGGTGCATCCCTACTGGAAATTAACAAAAAAAAATTAGATACTCGCACAAATGTTATATATTCTTCAAACATGCATTATAAAGCTTTAGCATATTGTCACATTGTGAGCACTTTATCCTGCCTCTTCTATAGGCTCTCTCAAGCTGAGGTGAAATCAGAACAAATAGACCCCTTGTCATAAAAATGTGATTTTACAAACTGTTAACTGAGTACCAATGTGTTCCTTACTCAGGTACAAAGTCATGGAAAGAGAAAAGACAGGGTATATGAGAGAAATTGCCTTTAAGTTTTAGCTCCTTTCATAGCAAAGGTACAGTTTGACCTTTGCAGAGCAGCGCTGCTTCAAGAAATCTTGATATAAAACAGGCTGATTCAGGCATGGACGAACCAAGACCGCTGGCAAATGTGGAAGACAAATCAGAATGTTGACATATCTTCTAAAGCACATTATAAATTAATGAATTCACTTTGTAACTATTAAAGCTGTTTCTGCTGGAGAGCACGGCACAGTTCTGTACATTGCGTTATTTTTTTCCTAATGTCCCAGATGACTTTGGCCTGAGTGGCTGTAGGACACTACATATTCATTTATCTTAGTATCCGCCACCTCAGGGTGATCAATACCTGCGATATTCACATTAGAGTGGGACTTATTTGGCTGATCAGTGGGGCGGTGAGCTTTCGCACAAGGTTAATCCTGAACCAGCAAACCAGCAGCTCCTGTGCGAAGCTTTTACCATCAAGTAACACACCACGTTCTCTCAGGAAGAGGACATGCTGGTGTTCGGGCCCCCATCTGTCATAACAACTTTTTGCATATTAGCCATCTGCTTCTGCTATGGGTGCATGGATCACGCGGCGCGCAGGGTTAGCATGGCTCTTAAGTGCAATAACTACTGAGCAAACCACACTGTGGGAATTTGCTTTTTAATGTTTTTGCTGCAGTCGGCAGTGAGCATATTTTTTTTCATCCTTATAATGATTAAAAAGAAAAGCATCCTCCTGCAGGGTGATTGTTACACAGTGATGCTACTACTAATAATCATACCTTCATGCATTTAACAGCTCTTTTCTGCATGCTAGTCCAAAAATCACAGCAGATTTTTAGAGGTGTTTTAGCAAAACAGTGAGGCTGATGGGATAGGAAAGCACACATGCACAAAGAGAGGGAGAACATGGAGTCTTATTAGTCTTATCAGTCCTAATGCTGCTGATCCAAACTGAGAGGTTGCTAGTTGCAGAGGTACAGTACCCGCTTGTGACCACAGGGAGGCAGTGCTGCAGTGTGTAAGACAGCTGGCCTGACTGCAGGCGTGAGATCAGTCCATGTGTTAATGCGACATCCTCCCAACTCTACCAAAGCTCTGGTGCAGCTTGAGTGCATCACTGCCAGACTGGAGGATGGAGATAGACACAACATGGTCTGCTTAGTGTGAGCTTTTCAGATGAAGACTCAAAGCCTGACGATGAAAAATGACTAAGTATTCATGATTTTATGCTGGAATGACGGACAAGGTGCCATTAAAAAGCCATGTCAGATTTGACTTTTATTCTACTTGAAGGTAAAATTTCTGTTTTAGGAAAAAATTATGATAAAAAAGGCCAATTTTCATTAAATAACCCTATAAAATCAATTGCTAAGGTCTGACTAAACCCACCCAAGTGCAGGTTTGTGAATCACCAGCACCATGTGTGTATCACCCTTAGTTAATAAATACTTGATTCGTCTAAGGCTCATATCAGTGCAGGTACATGAAAACTGCCATAATCTGAAATGAATAGTGTGTTCATGTGTGCCTGTGACTGTGTGTGTGCGTGTGTGTATCCTGTAGAGATCACAGTGCCAGTGCAGCTTCATTAATCTCTCAGCATCATGGGACTTGTCTGAACTCTAAAAGAGGGCTAGAGAGAACAAGCTGCCCCCCCGGGGAGTCACTCCGTTTACCCTCCACACACTCAGGTCACTCCTCATATCACACACTCCTCAGCTATACAATGTCAAACCCTCCAGTAGGCCTAAAAACACAGAACCGCTGCTGCTGCTGATCTATGCAAAATGTGTGTGATGTCCGCACTTGTGTGTGTGAATATTTTGTCCATGCATGAAGAGTGATAGGAGGTGAGAGGTGCACATTAGAAAGTGAAACTTCTTTAGCAGAATGTGGGTCACGCTGAATGTGATGCATGATTTCTTCAAGTAGCAAAAGGCAAAACTGTGTCACGACTGCATCATAAATATTTATTTTCCTTCAATAATGCATAGGAAAGCACATATACTGATTACATTACAAAACATACTGCTATAAATATCTCAAGACTCTCACATGGAGATACGATTCACACGATGCAGTTACTATAGAGTGAAGACTTATGGGATATCAGAGCAACATTTGTCTTTTAATAAAAACCGGATATCGTTTAATGTCACACTGGAAATAAATGATTTTCTTTGGCAGCTTTTGAATGTGACAGGCTGACACAGATTCAGAGGAACACATCAGTAGCTGTAAAAGTCCCAGAATCGGAAATGAGCCAATCAGATGACATCAAATAACCTGTTTTCCTGCTCTTTTAAGGCATCGCAATCTGCACCACAGAATCGTCCCAAGTGGATTCGCCACAAAACCTCCTCCCAATAGAAAAGTGTTTTCCCTGTGCGGGAAGATGAATGAGAAAATAAATAGCTCTCATAATTAAATAAGACTGGGAAGAAGCAACACTATTTTTTTCCATGCTGCTACTCCCTGAAAAGGCACCTGCCTGTCAATGTGTCTGTAATCGTCTCTGAACATGTGGCGATCAAAAGTGTCACAGGTGTTTGTGTTTTCTGAGGCGATAAAGCGAGTGTAAAGTGTGAAGTTCTGGAAAAAAGACTTCCATCTTTTTTTTGAAAGTGGCTGTTAATTAATAGAAAGCATATCATCATCATGCTGCTGCCAGTGTTCTCTTAGATTTACATTTCAGATGCTTTCCTGCCCCTGTTTTTGCACAGAAATGCCAAAATTTACAGGTATAGCACCCTTTATTGGTGGTGCGTTATCATCTTATCTTGTTGTGTGTGTTTGTGTGTGTGTTTTAAGCACTTATTGGGTGTCTTATCCACCTCCTGCCATCACGTGGCACAGCTTTCATGTCAACTTTGCCGCCCCACTGTTGCTACTGCTGAGCTGGCACAAAAAATGCTGTTTGACAGCTGCTGGTTTATCTCGCCTCTAATTAGCTTGGTGTAAGATTTAAACCGTGTTTCGCACCCCGGGCTCCTGGCATCGGGAAAAAATACCAAAACAGCCAGCCTGTCAGTGGTAAACCTGACATTAGGTAGATGCCAGCAGCCATCTTGGTCCAAATGCACTTTGGCCTTTAATGTGAGTAGAGGGGGAAGGTGAGGAAGTGAAATGGTTTCTCTTTTTTTACTTCTTAACCTCACTGCAGGCTTCAACATTAAGAATAACAGCCTGTGTAGCTCTGATGTTACACAGCCGCTACGATTGAAAATGTTATACATGACTGAGCTGCTGTGCTGTGCTGTGCTGTGCTGTGCTGTGCTGTGCTGGCTGGTGAGAGTCAACAGTCCTTTTCACTACAGCTCTCATCAAAAAACATAAAACTGCTTATCCATATACATGTTTTCATTTGCACAGCAAATGAGAAAATGTTAGCTGTGCAGGGTGATTATTTTCCTGCAAGCTGAAGCCGTTCAGATGCGATCAGTTGTGCTGCTTATAGTGCACAGGGGTGTAATATGCACCTATGTTCATATGTCCATGCCATGTCTTGTGCGGTGGACACTGATAGTATATTTCTGAAGTCACAAGAAGGGAATCAGAGGTGTGTGTCCACTGCAAAGTGCTGTTGTTAAGAGCATTTTTGCAGTTTTTTTATATTTAAATCTCAAAAAACCTTGGATTAAGTCACTTCACCCTTAAGGTTAATTTGCATTAAATCATAATGGTCTTGTCAGGATTATAATTAATTAAATGATAGTGTGACCTAGCCTTTAGAAAATATGGCTCTTTGAGTAGGAGGTCAAGCAGTGGCCCTGCTCAACCATATGATCCTCAGACTTATAATTGCCAGCTAAATGTCTCAAAGACTTTTTTGTTTCTTTCTTCTTCCTGTATCAGATAAAGTCTGACTGGACAGGAGGTGTGAACAGGCAGTTATGAAAGGGGAGGAGGTTTGAGGTTGAGGCCGAGGCCTCCTGGTTCCCTGGTGACCGGTGGAGCCCGTGTCTTAATGCTCCTCTCTGTGCTGTGATCAGCAGATGCATCAAAGTGATGATGACACGCTGAGTAGAACAAAACTGTGTTTAATGGGCGAGAGGCCTGGCTGCTGTGCGGCGCTGGCCCAGAACAGAGCGAGCAGGTGAGGGGAGTTAAGAGTGTGTGTACGTTAATGTGTTTGAGAGAAAAGGAAACAGTGTTTGTATCTGTTTAATTAGTCTTTAGTTTTCTTTTGTTAATGGGCACTCAGCAGAGTTTGCTTACTAGGACCAGTTTATTCCTCAAGGAGAGCATTATTATTATTAGAATTTAAACTGTGAAAACAGATTTAATGTACATATGGGGGAACTCTCTCATCTTCATTCATAATTACTCATTAGTTTAAAGAGAAAAAAAAACATTTTTCAACTAAATGCAAGGATTTTTTAAAAAAAATGTGGTGTCTTGCAAAAGATTCCATTAAGTTGTCATGATGAAAGTCTGGGATAGTTTGTTTTTGGAGCTTGACTCTTACAATTTTGGTCCTACTTTTTATAATCTATTTGCCCTAATGGAGCAGCAGTGCTTAACTGTTGGGGTCCCCATTTTATTTTAAGCAAAAAAGGGCTCATTTTTGCCTGAAATTAGGCTGCTTTCAGCCAATTAGCATGACCTTCTTTTGCTATTATGCTTTGCATTTACCATGCAGATTTAAAGAAAAATTAAATTAAAAAACAGTGAAAAATTGCCCCTAACTTAAAAATTAATGATTTTTCTGCCCTACTGCAGTTGTGCTTTTAAGTTTTAGAATTTTTTGAGGCAAATTTACTCATGAGCTATAGTGGAGATCTTAAATTAAGCTAATTTCAGCATGCTTAGATGCATACAATGACGATTGCTAACATGCTGATGTTGCATGAAAAATGTTTGCTAATTAGCACTGAGCTGAGCTGAGGCTAATTGTAAATGTCATTAATTTTCTATGCAAACCACCATTGGACAAATTCTAAATCTGACCTGCTGGTTCTGCTTCATAAAAAGTCAGAGTATCATCAAAGCCTTTAAGATTAATCCTCAGGACATTACTAATATCTATTGCAAATTTCATGAGAATCCAACCAGTACATGTTTGGACATTTTCTAAAAAAGCACAAAAATCAAAGTAATGACTTTGCATAAGAAAAGTCATTAGATTTCATCCTCATGGGACCATGAATGTGTGTAAAAACCTGGGGCCACCAACGGCTTTGGGAAAACCTTTACACTGAATGCAGGCCAGTATAATAGCCACAACGGAGATATTGTTGACCTTCACGATCAAGTAACTGTACAACAGCCTGATTCCTCGGCCAAGAGACTGTAATAAAGCTAATGGAGCAAAAGAGAGTAGAGAAAATGGGGGGAGGAGACCAGGAGACAAGGATGCATAGGCTCCCTGTCCAATCTCCTTTGTGAGGCGTAGAGACTGCATGTATGTGACGTCTCATCATCCACGTCTGCCTTTACATGATCTCTCCCATTTCTCTGCTGCTCTGTTCCTCTCCCACTCTCCCTTCTTTCATGTCTCCATAATCCTCTTTTGTATGACTCGTTCATACTCTCTGCTTTTTAATCGGGATAATTAGGCTTAGACTTCTCCCTTGCCGTTCCTTTCCTACAGAAGATGGTGGAATACCCAAATAATGTGCTGGAAAAGGATGATCATCTAAAAATTACTTGAAAGGTCATGTTTTTATGACAGTGGTGAAGGTTAAAGATAAGGGCGATGAGGTGGGGTTTATGGTCCATGATGCTTTGGACTGTCCAGAGAAGAAAATCCATTTTAGTGACAGCGTTACTCTCTACTGTAGGAAATGAGATGAGGATACAAGGATGCATCACAGCATCCTGCTCAGCTTTGCATAACTTCTGCCTTGTCTCTTCTCATTGTTTCCCCTACTATGGATGCAAACATGATCCTGAATCATTAGGACTGTGGGTCAATAGTTTAAGAAACCTGTCTTCTTCAAATGAGCCAATGTCGAATGTTTCCAAGGACACAGAACAAAACTAAGTAAGAGCTGGAGTTGACACGGCAGCGAATAATGTGTCTTACTTTGTATTTAATTAATCTTCATTTGAAATTGTTCTTTTGTTGTTTTTTTTTAAAAAGATTTTGACAGCGATGCACACTTTTCAAATTAAAATCTAATTCTGAAACATGCAGCCTTTAGCTTTTGCACATATATTAAGGTTTATTACTTAATTGTATCAGAATATTGAGAATGAAAGATTAAAAATAGCATGTTTTGATTCGAGAAACTTAAATTTTATCGCTATTTTCTCAAAAATCTTCACTTGTAATGGAACTACTTCATATTGTGTCTTACTAATATTATTTAAATGCATCCCAGAATGTGTATGATGCACCTCATCATATGATCTCCTGCCTCTTTGCTGCTATAGTTCTTTTCTCCCCAGTCAAAGCCTTAAATTATCTCTTCCCATTTCCCTTTTCACTTTGTTTCAAGAAAAAATAAAAACTCAGCACCCAATGAAAGGACTTAAAGATAGACATTTTTTGCAGTGCGGCATCGCCAAACACTTATTCTGCTCAGTAGCCGCAGTTACAGTTAACAGGATTAGGCATGGCTTACATAAACATCTCCCATGGCAACAGTGCACCAGCGCCAGGCAAAGGCAGGGAGAGGAGCCGTCACCGGAAAACATCATCATCGGTCTGGTCAGCTGAGTGTCAGCTGGCTTTGATGCATGCATGATCTTAACAGCCATGTGTTTTCTGTGCATGCAAAATGTGTCCATCTTAGCACATCCTTTAGTCAACTACTGAGCACTGAAATCCTGATTTACAGTCAACCATCGTCAGTTTTGGTCACTAAGAAGAAATCTTGCAAATTGAGTCATTTTTATTTGACATTTTGCGGATTTTTAGTGCAATTCTGTAAACATTTGTATTATCTCTTTGGTGTTTCAAGCCGAATCCCGAAAGATTCCAGCTTGAATGCTCTTTGTAAGTTCTTGTAGCTTGTGTGGAGTCTGTGCGAGCCTGTGTTTGTATGTGTCAGTGTTTTGTGGCCTGCCAGTGTTGTGACACTTTGGCAGCGATGCCTGACGTTGTGTCCCGTCGGATATACTAGGCCTTTAGAACGGTTCATTTGCCGTAATTCCCTCAGGAGAGACACATTGCTCACTGCCTCTCATGGCTTCGGCTCTGGAGGAGAGTCGAGGTCTCTGACTCTCTCATTGTTTTCCTTTTATATGTCTCTGCTGATATCTGGTTGACATTTCTGTCTGCAAAAGGGGTCTGGTTTACCAGGGCTTTTAAGGGGACAGACAATAATTTGGCATTTTCTCTTCTTATGTGGCCTGCATAGCTCTGTGCTGTACACTCAGTGTAACCGGCTTTTCAGACAGTGTGAACAGCAAGTTGAAAAAAAAGACATATTTCAGCTAAAACTTCAAAACTGAAACATGACCAACTAAAAAATGTCCTCATATGGTTTTGATGTGTTTTTTTATATCACAGATGCTACAATATGTGCAAAGTTTGTGCACCTCAGTCTAAATTTACATATAATACAGTGAAAGTTGATGCTCACACACACAAAGACTCGTGCACACAGTTGCCCTTGTGCACATAAACACAGTTTGAGGCTTAAGGGAAAGTTGATTCGCTGTCAAAAACCAATGAATAATAAACATGCTGTCGTCCACAAATTAAGCAGTTCATGTCACCTTGATTTGCAGTAGGGAGCTGTGACCCCTTTGGTCCAACAGTCTACCTCTGGAAATGCCAAAACATGATGATATTGAGAATTTCCTTATGAGAAGAAGTCACAACGTTGGTCGGTCAATTGCTTAAAATAACCGATGTTCATGTCTCCCTCACCTCTTGATGTATGAGTGATGTTGTGATGCAAAACATGTAAAATTGATATTAATAACAAAACAGGCATTGCTTACCTTTTTTTTAGAAGCTCCATCTTGTCATTGGTCCAAGAAAAGAAATCTCTGGCCTCCTTTTTAACATAGCTTTTTCTTCGGTAATCTTTCAGCAACCTTCAGCTTCCTGTTTACGCTGAATGGTCATGAAATATGTGTTTTCAAGCATGATGCTAAAGCACTTGTCTGGATTGAGATCTTTTTAATCTTAACATGCCATTGTTGAGTAGTAGATACCCCCTTTTTTCTAGTCAGTTTAAATTTGAAAATTACACAATGGTGCAATAAAATGAGTCACCCAAGTGTTAAAAATGTGCAAGCTGCTTGCAACAGAGCAGCAAGTAAACAAATGATAATAGAAGCAAAAATATGTTGCCTTCTGATTCTGCAGTGGTTGATGAAAATATTAATAATTACTGTGCTATGATGGTCTTTTGTGTAAAATGTCACAAGGAGAAGGAATTAATTTAGGGATTTTGGTCACATTTAAGTGATATTGAATGTGCAAAATTGAATTTTTGATGTACAGCAGTTCTGTCACACAGTGGAACAGAAACCAGAGGCAAAAACAAGGTAACAACACGAAAAAGGTCTTTCTCATTTTCATGGGACCTTTAAAATCATTTTCTCCTTCACCATGACAATTTCAGAAACCCTTTCCTTCCTTGTAACATCTCACTTCATCCTCCTTCAGTCTCTGCTGTTAATTTGACCCTCTCCCTTCTCTCTTCGTGTTACTGTCTCTGTTTCTTTGGCTGCTTTGCTCCGTCCTTTCCCATTTGTCCCTTCCCCTCTCTCTCCTCCTCTCAGTTGAGATAAGGAGATTTAGAAAGAAGGGAGCTGCTCCAATGCCTGACGGGGGGGAAGTGGTTTGCCTTTGCTCGTTTTTTTTTTCTGTCCATTTCCCGAATGTTCTCATTTGCTTAAGAAGCAGGCCGAATTCAGTGTCACTATGTAAATTTAGTGTCACTCATTGTGACACTTTGGTTATATCAGGATGTCCTTTTTCACTTAATATTTTGCATCTTTCTTGCAGTTTTTTCATTCAAGGCCACAGTGTACTTGCTGTCAAACAAAAGGACAAATTCCAGTTTTATAGGTGTTTTCCAGACAAAGACATATTTAAGGACAATATGTGGCAACACCTCCTCTGTCAAATTATTATTGTGTGCTGCACAAACCTGCTGGGAAATTAGTCTTTAAAATTGGAATTTTACATCTTCAAGGATATTTTCTGAACCAATGATTGTTGGTTTGTTGGTTCATGCAACATGCAAATAAAGAACCATACACACAAATGTTAGAGAGCCCCATACAGGCTCACCTATGCGCAGGCTGCAGAAGCTTAATTCCACCTTAAATCATTGCAAGTAGTGTGTATTATCTGACTTCAGTTGCGTGTAAATTAGTATTTCTCATCACGCCTTATTGCACCCCTGAAACAAAAGGTCTGCACTTGTTAAGGTTTAGCACATTGCTACTAGGCATTAGCAAAGACTCCATTGCTGGGAACATGGGATCACATTGTTGATTTTCATCTCTAAAGCCCAATAAGTCTGCTCCAGATTGGTCCAGACAGATCTCTGCATCTTCCCGCTGCACAGTAATTGCCGGGATTAAAGCGCTTTCTTGTGAACGGCTTTAAGTGTGAAGTGATGTGCTGCTCTGCTCTGCCTAGTCTCATGCAATCGGAAGAGTGTGTTCTGTGATTATCCAGAAGACGTTCGGTCTCCACTCTATGTTCTCTGCCTCTGGTTTCATGGTTATTTTCTCTCATCTCCATCCTGATATCACACTGCTGAGTCTTGCTTTTACGGATGAACTGGATTGCAGTGGACTGTCACTTTGCCTTACAGTACAACAGAGTCTCAGCAGCCAGTATTCAAATCCAAGGCTGTGATTGGTGATAAATGTGTATAATTAGACTGAGTAAGGGCCCGTAGTCCTCTATCGATTTCTTGGCTCATTTAGGGAATTAAGGGGTTTGCAAATTCCTAAGCACAGCAGACAGGACCGGGCGATTAAACGGAGAAGGGTCCCATCTTTCAGGGAGCAAACCTCACTTTCCTATATGTGCTCACAGGGTGCCAGACTAGCTGCAAAAGGGGTCTAATTTAATATTTTTAAGCTATTACATTATACATTAATAAATGATACTTCAGGGAGGAAAAACCAGCTTGCTTTCTCCCAAAACTATTTGTCATGATTGAGTGTTTTCTTCTTCCTGTGCCAGTCAGGATAAATCATCAATCAATCACAGCTGAATTGTGTCTCTCTGACATTGTTGTTACTGTCCTACTTATTGTAACGGCCCCCCTCTGAAGGGGGAGCATATGATCTGAACACCGTGTTCACCTTGAGATGTCTCCCCTGGCACTGGTGTGTTTTGTTGACCACAAGGGGGTCTTTAACCTACATAGGTAGCGACATTAGCGGGGCTAAAAAGCTCACCACAAACCCTACTGGAAAAGAGCCAAGTCAGCAGCGGGACCTGAGCTATGAGCGGGAGGTTCGGACATAAGGGGAGGTAGGGGGGGGATGGATAGCTTCCCTCAGGCTTTTTCCAAGCTTGTTCCAAATGAAAATAGCCACCGTGCACTTCCCTGCCACCGTGTTCCAGGCACACATCCTGTGATGACCAGAAGGAGGACACTGAATTAGATTTTATAACTTTGTGCATTTCGGAGCACAACCACAATGACAATGACATTAATACATTTTATTTTATTGTTTGCTTTATTGCACCTTTATGTTCATTTTATCGCTCTGTGCTATTTTGCTCAGGGGGGCAGTGACGTGACTATGGGCAGGTTTGAAGCCAACCAATTAAAGGAGTAGTAATTTGCTTCACATGCAGCATAATTTGAAGCAGTTCAAGTGGCTAAAAAATATGAATAAACAGGTCTATTGTGAAGAATTCTAATATATATGTCTATAAATTAAGAGCTAAACAGCTGGTAATTTAAATATGATAAAATCTTGAATGCTATAACAATTTAAAATGCATGTAGATCATTTTTGGTCCTTAAATCTGTCTAAAAATTTGCCATTAATTCTGATAACTGCATCACCTTACATGAAAATAATCATCCGACTGGAGTGATTATATTTTTGTTTTTATTAGCATCAAAAAAGCCAAACAAGAATGATCCTTCCCCACTTGCTCAAGGCTCAAGAAGGCAAAAGCTGCACAGTGCGGAGGATTTAAAAGAATGGAGTGGAGAGTCAGGGGGTCGATTCTAATTTGGCCTCAGACTGCAGCTGATTGCGATGATAACGGTGCTGTTGAGTTGCATTACGCTGCTGTCGTCTGGCTGATACCTGATTGCAGCTTATCAGGGGCATTTACATCACTGATTAGCTTCTGCCTGCTGTGACTGAACCCAGATCAGCTGTCCTTGTCCAGAGTGTAAGACAGTAAAAATGACAAACAACCATATGGGAGCCTTGATAGGGACAATTATGTGAAGGGATAAAAATCAAATCTAGTGTCACTTCATATTTTGTCCCTGTTTTTATACAAATATGCTGAAATTTATATCAAAGTTCATATAATCTATTTGATGGATTCAGTGTTTTGGAGGTGTGTTGCTATGATGGATGTAGTTTTGGTGTTTGTTAATTTATTTGTCTTTTATTTCTTTGCAGGATACATTTTGAACACTATAGGAGGTGTTTTTCTTCAACATGGTTCCTCCCCTCCTGCATCCAATTATTAATTAGGACCGGGTGATATCGTCTGCAAAGTTTAAAAGAGGTACCCAGAAGAAGAATTGAAGGTCACAGATGATCTGTAATTTATTGTAAGTAATTTAAGTCTTTTTTAACCTAATTCTCGAAATTTGTTCCTGCTTGTTGCACAAATGCCTTAGTTTGTTTGTCATTCCTTTATTAACCCTTTATTTTATGGGAAATGTTCCTCCTGAAATTCTAAATCTTTTACAAATCAGTCCTGGCAAAGACAATAGCTTCAAAAAGAACAAACTTCAGACTTGAACCAAAAACTACCCAAGAAGGCAGACAAACAGCATAAAAAATGTACACAAAAGAATGCAATAGACATAACATTCTAAAGTGTTATGTACATTTAGTGGTTCTTGTGTATTAAAGAACACTGACTTTTTACTCACTTTGTGCTTTGCCTCCAATGTAAATGATATAGCTAATTTCACTTAACTCTCCAAAGTATTAATTTTTGAAAAAAAATACAAATTAAAAGTGGGTACAAATTGATCATGTTGTTGCTGATGTCCTGAGAGAGAGTAGATTCACTTTTCTGTCAATAGCTTCATCATCACCCGTTCCCTCCTGTCTCTCCTTCTCCCTCGGGGTTGGTAGAAAGGTTGGAATTTGCTATGTGTGTGTGTGGGTGGGTGTGTTGGGGGGGATGGGAGTAGACATTGCTGGATAACTGAGTTTCCCTTGGCAGCAGGCCCCGGAAGTGTCACCGCTCATAGACCTCCACTCTAAGCGCATCCAAGTGCTTCCCTGTCCCTGCACATAATTTGCTCCTGCTAAAGATGCACCTGTCACCTGGAGGTTTTTCCAGACAGGGACGGACTCCACAGTAAACATGAATGCAGCACAATCAGATATTTATCTTTTTCATTTTCCCTAACTGGTTTTCCTGATCCCAATATATTTTAAGTACCATTTTCATCATAAATAAGATCAAATTCAGCTTGAGACAGTTGGTTAAGCCGTCGTTTGAATCGTTGAATCGTCTGAATCGTTTGGGGATCACTGAAGTTCAATGATCTAGTGTCATTAAGAATTACCCATCAAAGCTCCTTCCCTTAATAGACTGAATCATTGATCACAGGCCATTAGGGTCACCTCTGTCTCTGCAGCGCTTTCTCTTGGATTAGATGTAATGAAGATGGACATTTCTGAAACAACGAGGTGTCGTCATTATTATGTATCATTATGTATTATGTATGGCACCCTGCACACGGGAGTCAGAACTGGCATGCCTGCAGTGCAAAGGCATGGGAGGCTGTAATCTGTGTGTGTGTGTGAGCCAATGTTCTTATGTGTTTCCAGTTTTGTGTTTCAAATAAGTTCCTTGATCTGATATGTGTAGATTTTCTGTGGGCTAATGAAGAAAGGAAGGAGTGAAGATGCTAAAAACACAATTACCGTATAAATTGTTTTAGAGAGAAGTGGGAAAAGGTAGAAAAGTATAAACAAGTTCTAAAGGAGGAGAAGAGAAAGTGAAAAAGAAGGAAATTTAAGGGCTGGTGGGAGAAAAATGGAAGGCAGATGAGTGTGTGTGTTAGTGAATGATGAGGTGTGTGATGGGACCTAATCTGCTGTCTGCTCAGTACAGTGCACACTCTGTGCTCTGAATGTGAATGGGATGCTGGTGCAGAAAACTAAACCCTGCACCTCTTTTCTGTCTCTTGTTTCTTTCGCAGCTTTGTATTCCACGCCGTCAGTCCCAAACGTGACCGATCAGTCTCCATATGATGTCTGCAGGACATCAATACAAGCCTGCAAACCCTGGAGGTAAGGTGCTTTTTCTTTGATCGTGTGTGGATGGGACATGTTTGACAACTGGAAGGCCATGTTTTTAATCTGTTTTGTAAAAGTCATCTTGTAGCACCCAAAAGAATCTCACCCACCTGTTTATCAATCCTGAATTATCAGCTACACCCATGAAATGTTATAAAAAAAACAAGCTAAATCTGTTAGACTGAGGCTTAATGGAAGTTTTGATGGAAAATCCTAACTTTTTTTTAGAAACTTACTGTATTTACCTTCTTGCTTTTAGGTAGATGTTTAAAATCCAAGTATGAAGTAACTGTAAGTGGCTGTCAAACTTAGCCAGCTAACATCCCCAACCACTGTGTCTCACACACAAAAAAAATGCAACTTGTATTAAGGGACATTTGGAGATGCTGGAGAGCAGATTTCCTTACTTAAAAAGAGACAAACCAGTACTTTCTGCCCGTTCCCACTGGTTGATTCACATCTTCACACTCATCACACTCAGAGATGCTGATGTAGTAACAATGCTTGGGAGTGCCCACTGTTTTGGAGACCCATTATTGCAAATCATCAGAAAGTGTTTAAAAAGATTGGAGAGAATCACCCACTTATTCAAGTTTCTTTGAGGTAGGTGTTTGGTTAGATAGATAGGATTAGAAAAAAATATTAGGGGTTAAAGCCAATCAGAGGCAGAGCAGAAACAGGAAACTAATCAACAGTCAGAAAGGTGGCAGGACACCCCAGCACAGTTATAGTAATTGTTCATTAATGCCAGAATTGAAATTATTTGACAAAACCAATTTCCGGTCACATAAATAGGCATTACAAACATGCCTACCATCAACAGAGCATT
>JAPZDV010000017.1:4954632-5040039 GCA_029814665.1 Acanthurus lineatus | reverse complement strand
CCGGGGAGACAGAAGCTAAGACAGCTGGCAGGTTGGGCTCCCAGGGTTCGGGGCGAGGTGCTTCCCCTATTTATGACCGTGTGTGTGTGTGTGTGTGTGAGAGAGAGAGACAGTGAGTGTGGGCATGCCAGCGTGCTTGTGTGGATGTGTAACAGTGTCGTCGATCAGCGACGGGCTCTTCGCATTATGCAGCCGACGGTGCTCATCACACTTTGAGGACTGACTCATCTGGACGGGGCTGTGGAGACAGAAGAGACAAAAGAGAGAGAAAGACGGATGGAAAGACAAAAAGACAGTTTTAGGCTCTTGATGCTTTGGGTCCCTCAAGACCGTCCAAAGGTCTAGTCCGATTGTGGGACGCCAATTGCTTCAGAGAAGCCCCCCCTTGTTCCCCCACAAATTGGAATTGCAGACACATAACCAGACAGGTAGCCAAAATTATCAAAAAAACCCCCAAAAAAACTGAAAGGAAAATAATTCCCCAGTCGTCATCTGACTTGAAGGAAGGTTTTCAATTCATCTCTTCTCCACGGACCAGGACAAGAGGGTCTCCAGTCTCTGCAGGGTCTTTTTTTGCACTTGACACCGTTCTTTTCACGGGGGGTTTGCAGGATCCTATCCCGGAGATAAGAGGCTGGCAGACGAGACGGGACAGACGCAGGCATGGCTCGCCTCAACTGGTGCCTGGCTGCCGTCATCAGCTGGGGCAAGTTCCTCTTCGCCTGCTTCTTTCCTCTGCGGGGTGCCAAGCGAAACAAGGTAAGACTTCACAGAGGGGGGGAAACCGGGGTTACTGCGAATGGGAGACTAAGAAGGGATTCACTGGACTTATAGGACGACTTCTGCACATGTCGTCTGTCATGTCTCACTTCAACCAATAGAGGTGACTTTTCTCCATGATATTTGCCAAAAATTATATCTGGAATTCTCATCCTGCATGAAATATACATCTGGATGGGCCTTGTTCTTTATCATACGGCCAAAGCATTGCATGCATACAGCCGGCTTTATCTATACCACCAAATGACGTAGCCAAAAACGAGCTTGGCGGCTGGTCATGGACCATGGGCTCTGGAGGACTGGATGGTGTTCCTCTAAGTGCTGATTCAAGGTCAGTGCTACTTCACCAAGTGGTCTCCAGGCAGCTGCTCCAGATAAAGATCATGGGGAACCATTGGGATCAGATTTTGGGTATGCCACTAGAGCCAAGCACTTGCAGCAACCACCTGGAACAAATGAGATTTGCTTCTGATACATCGGGTCACCTTGCTTTCACAACTGCAGAATTGTAATGCACCATTATAAGGGGGTTTGCGTTTTCCCAAGAAAGAGCTCTTTATTTCTCCCATTCAGCTCCTGCCATTGCACGTCATGCTGTATTTGCTCCTTTTTGATGAGGGGGTTGTGAGCCTTTCATCACTGCGCCATATCCCGATGGTGCTATGGCACATGTGTAAGAGCAAGAAAGGCCAAACGGAGTTCATTCAGTGATATCAACTGAATGCACACTGTTTCTTTGTCTGTTCCCCCAAGAGTCAATGGTATTAGTATAACTTGGACTGCAGTCTCTGCTTATAAGCTCTTCTCTTGCAGATAATCAATCATGTGAGACAATTCTGGTACGTCTAAATGGCACTTTTTTTCCTCTTACGCTTACATATGTGCTCGCACACATGCAAGGACACTAGAATCAGTGCCTGAGGTGATCCTGAGATGAATGGTAATGGGTGGGATAATTTTGAAGGGGGTATTTTTCTTTTTCCCTTGCATTTTTTTTAATGGAATGAGCATCTCCAGAGCTAAGAGAGACCTTTTTGTTTTACAGCAGTAGTCTTCAGGCAGGAAACATTGACCAAATCAGCTTAATGCACTGCATCCTCAGCAGTTTTTGAAATAATCTGTCCCTTCCAGTATTATCATAAAGGAGAGACACCTTTTGGACTTTCATGCACCCTAATACCTTGCATTTGTTCCCTCATCTTTGGCCAATTTTGCACCATGAAAATCTTTCGATTCCGGACCATAAATGCCATTCATAGGGTCTGAAACTTGACTGTTGCAGGGCTGTAACTCTCCCTCGTCTGTGAGATCTCTGCCGTTGCAAACGAGGAGCGTTTGGGCAGCAGTGGTGTTATAAAGTCTGGCAATGATGGGATTTTTTGCTCGTGGTGACGCCGTAGCGTGCAGTGCTGCAGCCGCCCATCTATTCAAGCCCCAACACCCTCCCACCAGCACCAACACCAGCAGCAAACCCCCCCGCCCCATTGCCGCAGCTCCTTATCTCTACACCCGCGCTCAATCCCACCACGCTCCCCTTGTCGCACTCTCATGTATGTGTGTGTAAATGTATGTGGAGCTTGTTAGTGCCTTTGCAGAGACACACACACTCATTATATATCCTCTCGACCCTGTGCAATGAATCCCCAACCCATTATGTTCATTTAGTCACAGCTTTTGCTCAGCCTGTCCTGTCAGCATTGGCCATTTTTTCATCAATCCAGAAAGACGGTTTGATTCTGTTTGAATTTTTCTCACATTTTCAAATAAAATACCAATTCATTGACGTGTTAAATGTAGGCTTTCGCATCTTTTCTCGAATACACGTTATAGATGATGTAGACAATGTAAAGAGGGGTGGGTCAACCACATCCTTAACTCTCGTACCTTCACTGTAAAATGGGACAGATGCTTGCCTCCAGAGCTGTACCTTTGTTAAGGTATGGACAGTAAACCCTCAGGCACAGTCCACACCTGTACCTTTGTTCCTTTTCTTTTGAGAGGAACGTTCATGCGACCCCCAATATAAAATGTTATTTGACCACTGAGAAGATCTCATTTTCATCTATATTTGAAACTAAAGCGTCTTATTTAATATAAATATTTGGGTTATTTTCAGTTGCTTTAGGTATTTTTGAGAATAAGATCGATTTTTCTTGATTTGTTTAACATTACCACAGTCTTTTTTGTTTCAAGACACCGACACTCCATTTCCAGAAAATTCTTAAAAAAGAGTTGGTTTTATGAGAAAAGTGTTATGTTTTTACTGCATTAAATTTTTTTTTTAAGAAAATTGGGTTATTAGGACAGATGTTTCTCTATGGAGAGTTTTTGCCCCCATAATTTTGCAACAATACAATTTTAATTGAAAGAAGTTTGAAAAAATAGTTACAGAAAACAAAATAAGAAGTGCTTTTTAGTTGTCGATATGTGCCAGTTTCACAAGTGAGTATTAATTAACCTTGTATTACCATAGCTTTTACTATGTTTTTATGCATGGAGAAACCTTGGATTTTGAGGATGAGGTCAGTGAGGGTCTCCAAACTTTGGAACTGGGAACTCAGAAAATCTTACTTTCCAGTTCAAATGACTGCACCAATCCTTCAGCAGTTTAGCAAGTTAACAAATTAAAATTGATAGAGGAAAAGTCATTTATACATGGTTAAAAAGTAACTTTGACTAATAGTAAAACATTAAAAGTAGGTGTAGCTGAAACTAATGAATAATAATATGAAGTAGTTAGTAGAAGGTTAGTAGTTTTACCAAGAATGTAAACTGGACGAGAATTTGCCTTCCTGGCTAATATTAATGTTAGTTCATGACCTCTGACACTGAATGTTTGCCCAATTCAAATGAAAACTGTAGATTATTTTAAGATTACAGACTTGAAAGGGCTTGTTGTATGTTACGGGCAGAGACAGTCTTGACCAGAAGTTTTAAGAAAACAGAGTGTCTAGAAGCTCAAGAGAAACCAGACTTCTTGAACCAGAGCTGCTGTGGCAGCTGAAGCAGCAGGAGACTCTCCAGAAGGGATAACTGTGGCAATAAGTAGAGATTCAGGAGAAGAGGAGGAGGGACAGCCAGCTTGGATGAGAAGCAACAGGTGACACTGACAGATTTATGTATTGTTCAGTTTATTATTTGTCATAAGTACTTGGCAATTAAAGCATTTGCAGTTGGTCATCTTAAATATGATTTTAATGAATAAGTCGTATAAGGAAGCATGGTGTGCCTCATTTTGCACACACATGTGCAACCCCCCCACCCTGTTGAAAAATCTTATGTCCTGTTTTCCATCCATTCTCATCAGCTTACTCTAACCTAAACACTGACCTCAGCAATAACTGTCTAATTGCGCAGGAAATGCTGAAAAACATGATCATGTTTATATAGTGAACAGCAAAAAACATCCAGTTTATGATCCATTCATAAGAATACCTGACAGGCTGTGTGAATGAAAGTTAACCTGGATGACCTGTGGGGTATTTGGGGGTATTTTGGGGGGATAAATCTAAAACAAATGGTTGGGAACCACTGTTGTGCATGAACATCATCCAGTCTGTTGCTTTTCTGTCGCTCCAGCTGCAGCACAAGAGCTGGTCATGTGACTGACTGGGAGGTGAAAGTGGAGAGGTAAAGGCTCTGTGTCTTCCCTCTGAGGACTGCCTGTGAGGTGTTCAGTTTCCATGGCAACGCAGCTCACACAGTCCCCCACATGATGGGGCCGGGTTACGACAGGAGATAGGCTCAGAATATTGTCGGCGTGTGTGTGTGTGTGTGTGTGTTTGACTGCGAATGTGTGGCGGGTTTTGTAAGACAGAGATGGGGAAACAGAAAAGGAGGCGGAGGGATGATGATGTGTAAAGGTTCTCTCCATGTGTGTTACTATGGTGACACCGACTGTGGTACTATGGAAGGGTAACCCCCTCCCCTTACCTCCCCTCCTAAATTCCCCCCCTCATCCTCATATCCTTCCTCCTTTTCCCTGCAATTTCATTTCCTTTCTGTTTCTTTCCCAGAATCTTTCCTCATATCTTTTTATGTCTCAACTCTTCTGTTTTTTCTCCTTTCCTTTCCTCTTTTATGTCCTACACCTTTTCATTTATTTCATCGCATTTCCTTTGTGTCCTTTAATCCTCAATCCTCATCTCTTTCTCTTGCTTTCTGTTTTGTTCTCTTTCTTTTCTTTCATTTAACATCTTCACCACTTGTCTCTTTTCCCCCAAATGACTCCTGTCCTTTTCTTTCCCCCTCTTTTTGTACTTTCTTTCACTTCTTTCATTTTATTTCAGTGAGTTTCCTCCGGAGTCCTTTCAACTCTTCCTATTTTCTTTTTGATTCAATTTCATCTCTTGTCTCCTCTCCTCTCTTTTCTGTTCTTTTCCTTCTATCTTATCTAATTTCCTTGCTGTTTTATGTCTCCTTTCCTTTGCGCCTCCTCTCTTCACCTCTTGCCCCCTTTCTGTTCCTTTTCTTTCATATCATTTAATTTTCTCTTGTCTCCATTTGTCCTTCTTCTCACCTCTCCTCACTTTTCCTTCCTGTCCCTTTACTTCTGTGTCACTTATTATATCTCTTTGCCTCCTGTTTCCTGTCCTCTCCTCTCCTCTCCTCTGTATTTTGTGTTTACTTGCCTCCCTATTCATTTAACTAATGTTCTCCTTGGCAGTAAATTCACATCGGGCAGTGCTGCAGACAGCCAAAAGAGGAGAGGGTGATGGGAAACCTGTCCACTGAATGGCTCCTTATTCTCTTCCTCTGGACTGCGTCTCCAGCATATGCATGAAAACCTCATTCATTGCTCGCTGTATTTATCACATGCTCCTAACTTGCCTTCCTGACAGTTTTGTCAGCCGGCCGTGGCGAGCCGTACGCAGGTACCGCGCCCGCAGAACTGCAGATTCCTGCCCCCTGAATGGCTCACTGTATTCTGGGCCGGCGTTCAGCATGATGGATGCTTTGTTATTCTAGCATTAAAGCTTTAATGTGATGGATTCTCCAGTAACAGAAGAGGAGACTTCAGAGTCATTGTGGAATACTTATCTTTTTTTTCTCTCTCTTTTCTCTGCTTCTCCTCTTGTCTTCTCCTTTCTCTTGATTTGTGTTTAAGCAGCACATCTAGTAAAACCAAAATATTTAAACATTGTCTGGGGTGTGTTTGTGTTGGTGGAGCTGGTGATCAAATATCACCCTCTCTGTGTATTTGTCAGCGTGTATACATGTATATTAGAGTTCTCCCAACCTTTAAATAAGTACAGTGGGCTGCTAACGTCATTAGTCTGGGATTTAATGGAGAGTTTTACTGTCCCTCGATGGTCTAAATTCCCTTTTCCATGAGTACAATTCTGTGGGAAACAAAGTGTATGTGTAAGTGTAACTGTGTGCCGGTGCCTGCCTGCCTGCCTGTGTGATTTCAGTGAGCTCCGGCATGTTGCATTGGGAATAAGGGAATAAGAACCTGACCTCACTGTGCAAAAATGTTGTACTGAGAAAATACACCACTCCCAAAAGCACACCCAAAATCAATGCTTTTTGCAGGTAGTAAAGTATCTCTTAAATGGCAATCCTGGCTTCATCCAGACAGAGAAAAAGAACAACACCAAATGCATGCATAAGCTGTATATGTGCATTTTTTTTAAAGCTCTGTTTACTGCTACCCATCTGCAGAGACTGTCTGAGGGTTGGTTGGAGGCCACTAGAGGCTGCTAGCAACCCAGTTTAGACCAGTTGGCTGCAGGGGGAAAAAGTGACTGTCATGTATCAAACACAGGCAGCGAATCCATTTAAAAACGTGACTGCCACAGCACAACCAGTATCTTTTCCCCCTGATGTGTCCACACTGTGCTCTTTGCTGACATTATGTTAATAAAATACACACAGAGGGAGAGACACACGCAAACACACACAGATTATGTGTCAGGTTAGCCTATGGATTGAGGTAACTGCTTCAGTGGAAGTGATGGAGTGCAGCAGGGATCAATAGAGGGTGTTTTCTCAAAATGAATTGGCTCTTAGCCCTTTATGGATCTGACTGTGGAGTGATGTAATATGCCCGCACTGCTGATATAATGTTGATTCAGTGCTGTACTTTATATGGATGTACACATGCATACAGCGATTCCTCACACATGTGCTCATGCATGTTTGCATACATGCATGTAAAAATATTCTGCAAAGGTGCTAACAGAGTACTTATAAAGCTGAAAACACACAAGTAGAGAAAAAGTAGAGATGCAGGGAAGTTAATTTTTGTTTTTTATCCAACTCTACAAGATAAACGTTTCCTCAGGTGGGATGTTGGCCACCTGCTTGCACAATCATTGTAAATCACTTAAGATAGCAGCTACATTATAGATATGGAGAGTGTAAATATTAACCTATTTTGCTCACATGCAATTGAAAAAATATGCATTTATAGTACAAAAGGACAAAACTCTTATTGTAAATTGAACATGAGAATTCTGATTTAGCATTTTGCTGTTATGAAGTATCACCAGCAGTACTTCAAGGGTAGACAACCACCCCATCTTTTGACAAACTCTGATTTTGGAGCATTTGAGTACTTTGATAAGAATCTGATATAAAGTAGCATTTAAGGGAAAGTAGGTTTATTTTATTTTTCATTTTTTTTTAAATGTCATGTCTTTCTTCTTGCAAAAACATATAGGATGTCATCACTTTTACTGTAAGAAGAGTAATGCTTGTGTTACCACGTGCTCTTTACTATGTGCATATGTGCACATGCCCTTTCTTTAAGCCTGTGCATGAGGCTGCATGTGCATCTGTATATCAAATGTCCCACCAACATCTGCACCAAATACCTGTTCGTTTTTTTTACTGTTTGGGGTTTGTCCGGTCTCTCGTCTGCGTCACAGAGGCACAGCGGCGAGTCCTGCAGATATTTTTGAAGGAGGAGATCTGGAAACGGGAAGGGGTTGCCGATGAAAAATTGAAGTGACATTAGCGCAGACATGAGCGAGCATGCAAGCTTGCAGACGAGAGGTGAAGGGAAAGAGAGGTGAGGTATGCCATGCAAGGAAGCCGAGGGGGTGGGGAGTGGTCAATGAATAGAGTGTGTGTACATGTGTGTGTGTGTTAGGGGTAAAGAGGAAAAAAGGGAAAGGAGGGGCTAACAGAGATCATTTGAGGAGAGGGGAGTTTTGGCAGGGAGAAAAATAAAGGCCGAGACTCACCTCCCCCCTCTTTCCTCAATGGAATAAAGTTACCACACTTCAAGGAGGACAGAGAGGAGGGCAGAAGTAAGTGAGTGAACAAGAGAGAGAGAGAGAGAGAGAGAGGGGGAGAGGGAGCGAAGGACCAGGAGTGGAAGAGGTAGAACAAGCAAGCAAGAGAGGGAGGGAGCTTAGATGCGAGGGACTGACTGAGACCATCAGAGAGAGAAAACGAGAGCAGCCTTCTCCTCCTCACCCTCTGTGCATCTCGCACGTCTGGCATGGATCTGTGTCGCCAAAGCCTGCATGGAAGCAGCGGGAATTTCTGGGAATACCGTGGATTTCTGTTGTGAGCCCTGAGAGCACCCCCCCATCCCCTGAGTTGTACGTTTTTTTTAGGATGCCCTCCGTCTCTCTCTCTCTGCCCTCTGCTCTGGCAGGGAGGGCCAGGACCTGGGTTTGCCTCTCCTGCATGTTTTGGGTAAGAAATCACAGACAGGGATGTTTGCAGGTGTCAGAGATCAGGAGTAGGTCGAAATCATCGTGGGAAAAACTCTAGATTGTCAGAAAGATTTGCATTTCTCAAATCAAAAGAGGCATGAGATCAGGTAGACATGTGCCCATTTATGAAAACTTGTCTTTTTTGATCACATTAATGGTCAATGGTTCCTTTTGAAATAACTTAACAGCTGCACCTTTGTTGCTTCTTACTCTTGTTTGACTCTGTGTTAGTATTTGGCTCAAAGTTGGAGAATTCCTGCTTTTTTAAAGGTAGTTTGGCTCAGAATATACAAAGTTTACACAGGTGTAATGCCAGTCTTGCTTAACTGGAGAGTAGATTTCTCCACCAACATCCTTCATCCTTTGGTCACCAAAGGTCAAACTCAGAGAGCCGGAGCAGGCAACTCTACAGTCTTTGACTCCGCTCCGTGATCCAGGCTGGACTAATCTAGTTGACTGCTCTGTGGCGACTCGAATCGGCGTGTTCTTGCGTCGAGTCCACGCGGCCTCAGCACCAGAGCTATTTCTGGTTTCTCCTGTATAATTTAATCTGCTGCTGCTCGCTTCTCCTCCTATCTGGAACTGACTGAGTGTGTCAGGAAACGTGGACTTTACACGCAGCATCTTGGTTAAAATAAACCAAAAAAACCCCCAAAAAATTAAAAGTAAGACATGCCAATAAACCCCTGGTCATGTGTGAAAATGAATGGACCTCAAAGCATGAGAACTGAAATTCTTTTTCTTGCAGAGGAACACAAATTTAAGGTCTAAGTCTGCAATGTCTTTCTCCTCAATATGCGTGAAAAGCAAAATGTGCCTTTTCAGATGCTCTTCAGTCACATAATCATAAATAAGAGTGAAAAACTGAGGACTTTTTTATTTTAACATATTGCGGCATCACACATTATCTACATTTTAATGCCCCTAGCTCCATCTTTATTGAAGAAGTAGGTGGATTTATTTCCTTTTTGTTGGATAATATACTGTATACATAGTGTGTAATGATCGCACCCAAGTGTTAAATGAGGCATCTGCCCTACTTTTCTGTAGCTTGCAGTGGAGGAGAGGGCCATTTAGATGCATGGGGAAAGAGGCGGGGAGGAGGAGAAGCTCCCACGCAGTTCGTATGCAAAGCGAGACTTTTTTACTTGTCCAGATGCAGAGGCTTCCAATCCAACATGATCACCCTTCAAATCGACAACAAAAAAGAGATGAGCGCTGAGGAGGAGAGACAGATGAGTGTTGTGAGGTGTGACATCCGCAGAGAGAGGAAGAGGAGTAGCGAGCAGAGATGCCCAATGACGTGCAAGGAGCGGGTTCTAAGAAAGCTCCTCAAATACATGCTATTAATAATTTATCGCCCCACACATAGAGAGAGAATATTAGATTTGACATGCTGACAGAAACAGCCACAAATGCAGGCTAGTTCCTACAGCGCCGGCCAAATACTTCTGTGAGCTCATTACTGCTCTACAATATGCTAAGCAGCTCTGCTATGAATAACAACAGTTGTTATTTGACACAGCGTCGGCGATGTGATTTTTTAACATATTCACTGAAGAATTTCCTGCCCGTGTTTACCGGAGCACAGTCAGGGGGCTCCATTAAGACCCAGGATTTTTATTCTTGGTGTTCTGCTGTGTCACAGGTTTTACTTCCTCAGGTGTTTCCTCTTGTCAGCAGGTTCTCTCTTTACCGTATGAGTTTTGTGCAAATCAAATCTTTCTAAATGGTCAAATCGTGTGTTTTTTTGCTGCATCTTTGCTTCTTTTAACAATACAGAAAAAGTTTAGAAAGGTCATAGCTAGTTTAAGGTGCAAACTGCCATTTTTTGAACATTGATTATATTGGTAATGAAGCATTTGTAGACATTTTTACTAACATTGATGCCATCTCTTGGAGCCATCAAGAAATGTCATCAACCTAAATGTAACCATGGTCTTGTTTTTGGAAACACTGTCAGTCACTTATGGTGTCATAAAGGATGCATTTTCCTCTTTTTATACCCTTTTGATTAGATTTTGGCCAAAATAACTCCAGTTTTTGCTTATTATAAGTGCATTGCATTGATTTAACATCAGTTTCCTTGTCATGAGAAATAGTTCTCAATGTCAAACAAGCTGTATGATGTCATCTGTGGCTCTGGAGGAAGCTGTCATCAGGGTTATCTTGGCTCGGGCAAAGAAACTGCAAAATTTTTACAGAAAGCCCATAGATTGAAGGACAGGACCTAATCGAAGGCTCTTAAGTTGCATTATGGGAATTGCAGGATGTGGTGTTGTATTTGTTTGACTTGGCATAAATCTCCTAAGTGGCCCTTTAAAATAACTTTTTGCTTAAGACTTACTAAACACAGCTGAAAAGCCTCTGCAGCTTGAGCAAACAACAACGCACGAAGCTTAAACTTAAATCTAATTTTCTCAAGCAAACTTTGGACTGTCCAGAGTCATAGATATGCACGGGCCGACCTCAACACTGAGATCTCTACATTCACATAAAAAATCAAGTATCGTTTCCAGAGACAGGGAGAGAAAGACAGAAGTCGCTTCAGGTTGCCTGCATCTCAAATTAGCCACCCTTAATTACATTTAAGTTAGAGCACTGCTCCCAAAAGACCAACAACTTATGTACAGAAAAGATCTAAACCAACTTTTTCACTATTATATTTCTGTAATAATATGGCAAAGAAGGAAATATAATCTACTTTAAAAGGCTGTAAACTTCTGCTTTTTTATTCTCTGCTGTAGTCCAGCACGAGGCAGCTGGAACACTGTAAGTCAAGATGTATGGTATATCCATCATGTCTTCAGTTGTCTAACAGAGTCTCTTATTGACTGAACAGAATCCCCCGAGAGCTCTGAAAATCAATCAGACTTTGATTGGGCCTTTACTGCCTGCCACGCCTCCATGTGTGTCACCTCCTTGCGAGTGTGCGTCTGTAGTATGTGTGTGGCCCTGTGTGTGTGTCAGGAATGTCATCTCCCTCCGCTAATGAGAATATGTGTCTGCTTGGTCTGCCTGGTGATTAGCTTGCGTTGAGTGAGGAGATTCTTGGAGAATGAAACTGTCTCGGCGTCTCTATGTAGAGACGGGGCGTCTAATTCCCCACAGCCTCATCTTTATTGCTTTTAATTTGAAAGGGTGAGGGTTATGCCTTCCTGTCAGTCAGTCAGAGCCATTTGAGATTATGACCTTCAGCAGAAACTATTGTCAAAACTCTGTGGCTCTTTTTTTATCCTGTTATTAACAGTGTTGTTTTATAACTTTGGGGAAAAAATGAAAAGAAAAAAGTTCATAGTGGTGATGATATTTGTAGTTTTGATGATGATGTCCACTTCTGAATAACATGAAACTGCACTCAGACCTAGTTTGGGCGAACAGCCTCCGATGGGACCTCATGTGCTGTTCAGCTGCCACACAGGCTGACTGTCCACAGCAGAGATCCCTCCAGCTCTCACTGGAGGCTTCCTCCATGCTCTCCTTTTTCCAACCAATGCATTTTGCACATGTGTGTGCGTGTGCATGCATGCACTGTGTGTGGTACTGTATCTTCCAGAGTCAGACTGTCCTCAGAGAGCAGTGCCATCACTGGCTAAACAATGCTCTGTGTATCTGTGACCAGGTGATTTATATGGGATGTGACTGGATGCCTCCCTCCAGGGCCCCCAGGCCACAGCCAGGCGACCCGAGACCCAGCTCCAGCACACTTCCCCTGGGCACAGTGCACTGCGCTGCCCCCGCATCTTATACCCGAGTCTGGATCTCTGTCCTGTCTGTTTAAAGGGATTCAGGCTGGGCTGCTGTAGATCAGTCTGTAGATGACTGAACATCAAAAAGGCTGTCAGTCTGATAACTATTGATTCATGTCAGAAAACAGTGAAAAAGGTTGATCACAGTTTCTTGGAGGACACAGTGTTATCCGTAAATTGCTTGTTTTGTCCAAAAACCAGAGACATTTGTTCTCCAGTTACTTTTATGCAAACATTTAGTATAATTTCAACACACAGTGCAACAAAATCTATAACATAGGTACAGTTTTTTGGACTTTTTATAGAGAATATTGTGTTTAATGAGAATAAAGGAAAGTAAATTCTTACTGGTTTAGTTATTTTCAAAGGATTTTTGACTTTAATCTCCTGGTTTATCTGTCCAGTTGCATCATGTTGTTACTTTGTCCCTCATCCCATGAACAGCATGCTTCAATTTGAGGGACTAAAAGAAACAATCACACATGAATTAGTAGCGTGTGTGTATGAACATGTGTCATGTATCACCGCAGACCTCAGAAACCTCTGCTGTGCCCTTGTCCTGTTCTTGCTCCGTGTGTTTTTATCCCTGAGATGGACTCAAAGAGAGGAGAGCTCATTAGCAAACATGGCATTCTAAGTTCATTAGCAGCCTGCTAATGATCATAAGCAGCCCAGACTTCATGATCACAGCTCATTGATCTTTGTGTCTCTCCGTCTGCACCTGGTATTGATCATATCGCACACTTGTGCAAACAGTATAACGACTGCACCCTTCACGTTCACACACAAATGCACTGTATGTGGGTTTGTTTGATGCATGCAGGTAACATTGCATGTACGCATAAGCAGGGAGGTAGTCATAGACACACACACACAGACAGTTTCTTGGCTTTCAGAGGAGGGATCTACTACAAACTGGCGTCCGGCCCACAGTGTCAGTCCACTGGGATCGGCTGTTCTCAGCACCATAAATAAAACATCCTGATCTCATATGTTCAGCACACTTATCCATATTCACATGAAGCAGACAGGTAGAGATTTATCAGTGGCTTTAAGTGTTACATTTTGTTGGAGATAATTTGATTTGTACTCTTCTGCATGTTAGTCATGCCCTGTCTGTGTCCTTTAGATAAAATAATTCAAATTTTGTGCTTTTTGTTGTTTCACACCAGTTTTATTCTTATACTTTTTTACCTTTTTAAAGAAAGATTTTCAAACTGTGCCTATGGATTATACAATAACAGCCTGCTCGGCATGCTTTACTATGATTATGAGTCCTTCTGTGCTGCCAATCACTAATGTATCCATAATCACAGGAAAGAAGGCCCCTCGGGGGATCTATGCAGAATAATGACTACCCTGATAAGTAATTTTACTCTCCCTGCTGTTATTTTCCCATCTCCTGCATGTAAAAATGTTCGTAAATGGAGGGGATTTGGATAGCACCTTAATCAACCTGGGATTCATTGTTTCAAGCTTTTAATTTCGGGTTGTTCCATATGAAGAATTTAAGTCGGCCCTGATTTTTTTGCTGAGTAAAGCCGGTTAAAACTGGCTGTGCAGTTGCATCCAAACCGTCTCTTTGACCGTTCTTCGACTCGCTGCTAATTTGAGCCTTTTGATTTGCCATCTGCGTGTTGAGATCTCCGATTCAGAGGGAGCTCGAGAGAGAGGGGGCTGCCAGTGAGAGCAGGGTTTACAGCCAGGTGACGCAGAGCTCTTTTCAAAAGCACAGGAAGTCTCATTTCGTCTGATGTGCTCATATGTCTTTGTTCCTTAAAGCTGGAATTTCATCACTGTGTGTGTTTATGAAAAACTGCCTCCAGGAACAGGAGAGTGTATGAAACATGTGAATGCTGACACACTCACAGATATTCCAAACATCATCCTGGTTCTCATATTCCATCCTTTTGTGTTCCTTATTCTTGTTTTCTCCCACAAAGGCGCCCATTGTTCATGACAGAATTTCAATTTGGTGGAAATTGAAAGCAGGTGTGGCTCTGCTTTTTCATCTGTTGGGGGGGTTTTGCAGGACTTCTCCCGTTTTTGTGGTTCTGTGGGGCCTGTTCCTCATGCTTGACTTCACTGACTCATGTCATCCAGTTTTTTTGGCCGGCTTTGGCACTCTTTGTCTTTGTCTATTTTTTCGTCTGCGTGACTCATTTGCTCCCTCTGTTCACCTCGTCCATCAGCCAGGTAGTCACTCCTTCAGACAGCTACAGTATTCCCCTCACTCACTCACTTTATTTCTCACATAGTATATATATCTCACAGCGAACAGGATGATAGGGATGAGGGAGTATTTACAGCAGCCTCCAGGACTCATATGCTGTCAATTTCATCTCTGAAAAGTCTTTTCAGGAGGAACTAAAAGCTCTGATGTGTTTTTTTTAGGTGTTTTTATGAAAAAAGGATCATATTTCATGTTTGCATGTAATCCCCCTGCTAAATATTATACAGAAAACCAAAATTTAAGCGTAAAATGTCCTAAAGTAAGTCTCCTAAGGCTTGTATTTACTTCACTATGGTTCCGTAGAGATGGTTAATGGACATTAGGGGACACTGACTGAGCGATTGATGGGCAACAGGGTTTGTGTCGGCTTGCATCATTATGAAAAACGATGCTGTACATCTTCATTCCAGCATGGCCCCTCTTTGTTTTTAAACCATTCTTCCAATTCATGCAGAAAGACTCTCCTCTAACGGAGCTGTAAATGGAACCATATGTGGAGTTTTACATTGGAGGAGGCATGTTGGGAAGTTTGTGCTCATGTATGTGTGTGTGTGATAGAAAGTGTGTGAGTGTTTGGGCCTTCGTCCCAGATGTGGCAGCTCAAAATGCACCTGGTATGAACAGGAAGTACAGACTACAAACAGGTCGGGTTTGGGCAATATATATGTATGAGAATTTTAGACGACCTCTGAGTTTTCTGTGTCATGAAGGAGGTCTTATAACCTGACTTGTTGCCATGGTAACTTATGCTGCACACCCGACCTGCTCCAGCCCAGTTTAGACATAATGAAAACTTACTGAGCTCAAATTTACTTCAATGGTTCTTTAAAAGACAATATTTCAGAAATTGACCTTCATTAGCAATTCGCAAACAAGCTAGCAAGTGCCTGTCAATCAACTGTGGGCAGGTTGTGTGGGTTCCTCACTCTGAGCATCCACTGTCATGTGACCCATTGTTAATGTAAAAGTATTGATTATAGCCTTTCAGTGATTAACTTGCATGTTTTAAAGCTAGTTATCTGCTAGCATGTCGCGGTAATAGTGTGGCAACACAGTTTAAGCTTTTTAAGTCTTTAAACTCACTAAGATTTTTTAATTGAGAAGCTATGAAATCATATTTATCTGATTACCAACATGTTAAAGTGCCACCTTTGGAATAAACCTTTGGTGTCCCTCCAAATTTCATACATTTATCCCACCTTTATCTGTATATGTCTTTGGGTGCACATGCATGACTGCATACATGCATGTTTTCTGATTGTTTGAATGAGCCTGGAGTAGTTTTGGTGCATGTGTTGTCCCTGTGCAGACGGGAACAGCAGTGCCTTTGAGAGATCATCACCATCCCTCCCTCCCTCCCTCCCTCCCTCCCTGCCCCCTCCCTCCTGCTCCCACATCTTGGCTCTAAGTGGGGTCGCGGTCGAGGTAGCGTAGTGATGCTTTTCATTAGCTAAGTGCAACTGGGGGAGAGGAGCACAGAGCTTTGATTTACTGGGCCTGCTGTCTATAAGCCCGGACACACACACACACACACACTCACACACACTCACGGAAACACCTACTCTCCTCCTCCTCCAACCTCGGCTCTCACTCTATCCCTTTATCCCCTTTTTTTTTCTCTCCATTTACATCCATTTCCCTTCCCCTCTCCTCTCTACATAACTCTCCTTTCCATTTTCTCTCCCAGGCCTCTCCTGGGAGTCTCCCTTTAACACGACACACAGGACAAAGCTTTGGATTTTTTTCAGTTTTCTGTGTTGGGTTGTCTTTTGGAAGGCTGCTGTTTCTTTTTAGAAGTCAAAATCACAGCTTTTATTAAAGAGAAACACCCTTAAAAGTCACTCCAGATTGTGAGTTTTAACATTTTTGGCAGCTTCAACGGTGACATCAATTGTGTAATTTGGCCGACCTTTATATGAAGATTTAAGTGTGACAGTTGTTTGGTTTTCTTCATGACTCTCTCGGTTTTGGCGACACCCTCGGTGATTAATGGGAATTACCTCAGTAAGAGAAGCTCTGTCAGTTGGCGAAAGATGGCCTGCACATGTTAAAAAAGTTACAGATTACTTTAGCATGACATCTTTTTTCTTGGCAAAGCTTTTTTTTCTTGATATTAACAGCAGGAGGCAAGCGGTTTCATGCTAGATAATGAAATTAGTCATGGATGGTTAAGGACTGATGGCATTTGTTAGTGACTGGGTTTTCTGATTACATGGCTAATTATGAGCTTTACACACATCTTTACTCCCCTGAAAAAAATACAGGTTTAAAAAATGAGACAGTGTGTGTGAGCCCATGAAACTGAGAGACATTTCCGCAATAAAGGATACAAATTCAGTATGTGCCTTTTATGTAAAATCAAATAGAGGATGAACCCTGTTTTTCTTCTTTGGTGATTACTCACCATTGAAGCTACTGAGGCCCCTTTTCCTCTTTCTCTAAAAAAAAAAAGTTGAATCCCAGATGCTACATGGCAGCCGTCCAAGAACCATTTGCACTCCTGTTGTGGTGATACTCACTGCGGGCCTGTATGCCAAGGTGTGCACGCACATGTCTTTATGTGTGTATGAGTGTGTGTGTGTGTGCAAACTTCTGGTTGTATGTTTTTTCTCTCCTTTTTTCTTCCCACCTCATCCATCATTGTGTGACAGGACACGCTGACCCCAGTTGCTGTGGCAGCCAGGTAACCATGACTCCTGCCTGTGACACAGCTGGCTGCGTCTGATTGGTTTAGCCGGCGGCTTTCTGCCAGGTCATCTTTAACATCAGGGCTGCAGAGTGGCAGTGTGGCACCAAGGTGCTTGAGCCGCTATTTATAAACCCAGCCAGGCCCACACTGCAAAAGATGTCTGTCTTAGCCAGTCATTTTGTCTCATGCTAGGTCTCAAAATCCCAATTTTTATCCCAATTTTGGACGTAATTTTACTCATCCATATGAAACTGTGTAATTCTTAATTGTATATGATTTATCTACATAAGTGAATGTCCTGAGAGAAGTAAGGTTACCGTTTTTTTAAGTAGTGTTTTTGGAAGCTAAATGGTGATTTCTTACTCCAGTGGCAGATGTTTCCACTTGTCTGAAGGGAAAAAAAAATTGCAATTTTGTGATTTCAAAACTAGATGACCTGCATAAAAACAGTTTTGTCAGGAGGATTGAAAATAAAAATCATGGTGCAAATATTTTTGAAGGCAGTGCGACTGCAATATAAATTGTGACTTTAGTGGAAATAGTGAATTTTGCCTTTAATTTTCCCTGAAAAAATCGTAAAATGATGATTATAACTTGGCTCTTGATTGCACTAAACAAGCACATTTTCCTACAGAACGTCTGGAGAATATGATTTGTAGGTCTGGACATTGTGCAGCACCACAGTGCTTCATTTATAGCATTCTGTTGTGACACCTGTATGAAATATGGTAACCCCTGCAAACTGGATGTTGCACAATTGCAGTTTAGATAATATTTTGATTAGCTGTACAGTCCCTAATCGTCAGAACATGTTTTTCCGGAATTAGCTGCAATAAACTTTAAATACAGTAGACATTATCTCTTATCTGTGCCCCCTTTTATGACTGTTTCAGTTACCAAAAATCAAATTGATGTTATGTTTCTAATTTTCCATATTTTAACATTGTTTGCTGTTGTCTCTGATGGTTCTTTCAAGAGTCATGATGGATGTGTTTCATCTTAAAATACATCTCTACTTTAATGAATCTGTATCTGTCTGTCTGTTTAAACCTGAGCTAATGGAGTCATTTGACAGGAATCATCAGCATGTGTGAAGCATATTGTTTGTTTGAAACTACCTGTTGTAACATACTGCGTCCGGCTCTGTGCAGCCAAGGTCAGCCATGATTCCTCCTCTGGAGCTCATAGCAAACATGTCACGGTGTGACAAAAGCCATTAAGATTTGGGGAGATAGGGAAGCAAAAAATGCTGAGAAATACACTTTTGTTAAAGCTTTGAGCCAAATTGACTGTGGCACGTGGAGAGAGAGAGAGAGAGGGGAGGGAAAAAAAGCCAGGGAGCTTCAGAGAGCAACCAGCAAATGAGCTCAAAGACGATGAAGCACAGGATTACACAACCTCCATCAGTGAGCCGCAGCACACCTGGAGTCCTTTGTAGTTGGAGTAGCTCTGGTTGTAGCAGCAGAGGTAGCAGTGATTAAATTAGTTGTGGTAGTAAAGGAACTTGTGTTGGTAATTATAGTCTTGTGCACACTGTGAAGTTACTGCATGTGTGTGTGTGTCTGTGTGTGTTCATATAGGACAGGATATAAAGAGTTTGGATATAAGTACTGTATAAATGCAGTACATTTACCATTGGATGTTATTTTTTGTGAATGTTGTGGCCAAAAATGACAGAATTTTCCACATTTTTCTGACAAAAATTTTGCATTTTGCATTTAGATAGTAAAACTACCTTTGTAGTTTCACCTATAAATGCAGCCCAGAGAGGCATGTTTCAACCATTACATGCGACATGAGTGAACAGTGTGTAACGGCTAATTCATTGGGTTCGTAGCTGCTAAATGGTAATGAATTAGCTGACACTGCGATTTGATAACAGAAACTTAAAAAAGCAAATGAAACCTGGCTAAAGGAAAACCCACTGACTTACATTCAAATCAGATGGTTTCAGGTTTTCTGGACTTTTTAAGGTGTGTAACTGGTTTCCTGGTCTTCTAATTGTAGCAAATAGTTGAGGGTTAGCCCGAGAGTAGCACTGCGCAGTGTTGACATAGCTGGAAGAAAATTGCCTTGTTGATATTGAGGTTTAATTTATTTCGCTTTACCTTGTAAAATTGAATCTTAATGACATTATTATTTCATTTGGGAAGCAATGCAGCATTTACAAGCATTCTTTCAATTTAAGTGAAATATTTCAGGAAAGAAAATCAGAATCCCTCTCTGATTAAACAATAGGATTGGTGGAATTTGTGTTAATTATCCCTTGAGGGACTCGTTGGCTCGTGTTTTTAAGGTGATAGTTGGAACAACTATGGTGTCTGTAAAATACTGTTTATTAATAAAGAGCGCGAAGATTTACGGCCCTGTTGAGCCCAACCCAGACTGGCCCAGCTGCACAAATACACAAAGGAAATGACATCATCATTATGACTCACTATGGAGATTTTTAATGCAGAGGGATGGTGGGAAAAGAGAGCCAAGGAGAGAGAGGAGAGGAGAATAGGGAGATGCAGGAGGTTAAGCAAAAAAAAAGAAACTGTCAGAAGAAATGAGATAAGAGCAGATAGACCGTCCGTCCTTTAGTGACCTTCAGATTGGATAAAAAAGCACCAGACCAACCCAAACAGCCTTGTGCAATACGATAAAACATTAATATATCACAGTCTGAGTACATCTGTAAAAAGATGCACCACTTAGACTTAAAACTGTTTCAAAAATGGCCAAAAATGTGTTTTTACGACACTCTTAAGCATTTAGTGTCAGGTTGAGCTGCTCAACAGTTAAGACACCTTCACAGGGAATCCTTGTGACCCAATTACAGTATTCTTGGCAGCTTTTTTAATGCTCCAGGTTAAGCTAATCAAATCCACACTGAGTAATGCGCAGCTGTTTGGAGGGAAAATCACATTTCGGCATGGCGATATGTTGAAAGTCTTGGAAATGTGGCCACATGTCAGAAATATATGAGACAAGTCATGGAATTAATCATTAAGGGGATCCTCCTTGGTGCTTTCCAGCCAAGGAGAAACATGCACACATCAAATGCAACCCCACCTTCATCATCATCATCAAAATCTTTGAGGGAGGACAAAACCTTGTGCCTCTCCTGCGTCACCGCTCCATTCGGGGTTTGGTGCAGTTTCCAGAGCTCTTGTGTCCTCAGGCTGCTCCGAGAAATGTTCCAGCAACCCTGGACACACACACACACACACACACACACACACATACAGTACAGTATGAACACACACATGTACACACACTCACACACACACATGCGTACATCATTCCTAGAGTTTTTGAGGTTGTTGGCTGCTGTGAGGCTTTCTCCCCCTCCTCCTCTCTCCTCTTCATCATTAATTAGTCATTTAATTAGAGAACTTCAAAGTGAAAACATCCACTGCTGTTGGGCGGAATATGCCAGTGTGTGTGCGTGTGTATGTGTGTGTTTTTGTAGCATTGTGACACAAAAAAAATGTCAGTTATGAAAGTTGTGTGATCACATGACATCTTTTTGGTCATAAAACACATTTATTGGTAGAAAAAACTCCATGTTAAAATAATGTTCTTTCATGTTAATTATGTTGCTACATGTGGCACATTGGTAGACACGTGACTTTAAAGGGGTTCCAAAATGGCCCAAAGTAATTATTTTACATTAATTTGACCATAAATAATTTTTTGTTAATCAATTAGTCCATTTTTTATTAACAAGATATCAGAAATAGCACACAAAACAGATTTTACTCCATCAGAGTCCAAAGTGGAGTCTTAAATTGCTTTTGTTGACCGACCAGCTGTAAAAAAAAACAAAGATATTCAACTATATAGAGAAAAGCAACAAATGCAAGCCAGTGAATAATTGCCATTTTGCTTGATAAAGGACTACTATTATCAATATTTTACCCTGAAAGTACTTTTTTACTCTCGCGACTTACAAGTAATTATAGTACAAAACATTGGATGAATATGAAATGCTTTTTCAGCTTTTAAAGGAGGAAAATTCTCATGAAAAATTATCTCAGCCAAAGTAAAAAAAAAAAAAAAAAAATATAAAACGTTCAGTAAAACAAAGAATTGGTCAACTGAAACCAAAAGATATCAAAGGTCATCAAAAAGATGAAACTTCCACGAGCAGTCATAGATAAATTTATCATTTATCTGAATCCCAGATGTGTTTTCATTGGCTGTTGGACCTGCTGGCATCATTTCAACAGACTCCCTCCTGATCTTTCTTCCTTCCTCTTCCTCCCTCAGCCCGACGAGCTGGAGGGCGTCCACACACACACCTTCAAGCTGAAGCCATTCAAGAAAGCCAAGAGCTGTGATATATGCAAGCAGGCCATCACCAAGGAGGGTCTCATCTGCAAAGGTGAGTGTCTGCGATGTTCAACCCTGCTGGGAGTCCGACTCTGAGTCTGAGCAGACAGGAGATCAGAACGAGTGGTTTCTGACCAGACAAGAGAGATTCATTCATGATTATGTTCCTCTAAACTTTGTGAGGCATTGTTGGTGAGGCTGGGGTCTGTCCCAGCATGCACTGGTGCAAAAAAAGCAGGAGTAGCCAGAGAAATCATTGCAATACTGAACCATTGTGAAGATAGAAGACTGAGCAAATTATCATCATTTATTCATGCATGTGTGAATAGGATTTTCTGTGAAGTATGACACTGAAAAAAAAGCATCTGCAGCAGGTATTTGACATTAAATAAATGTTGATTCATCTGCATCAATCTTGAAGCTACCTGTCACCGATGACAGCTAATAGTTGGAGTATGTAAATTCAACCTTATCAGTTAGTTTCAGCCATGACGGCTACTCTGATAGCATTGCCAGTCATAAGAGTGTGTTTTTACATGAAAAATAGCACAAAAGTTACTTTTTATGGTGCAAAATCCAGATTATATAACAATGTCAGGTACAAAAAGATTAAAAATATAATCATTAATTACTTTACCACATCTGCCATGTTGCAGCTTTTGTACTAAGTGAGCTCTGAAACAACAATGTGTTTCAATGTGACTTAAAAAAAAATGACCTTTTAACCTATTTTTAATACACTGATTCAACTTTAGTCTGCAAAATCTTACAGGATATTAAAAAAATGGATCAGATTTATTCAGGTCTTTAAATTGCTGGTCTTGTTTAAGATGTTGAGTTGGTATAAAAAGCAGCTGTTTTTGCAAAAACAGAGAGATGCTTCACTTCAGGTCAGCTTTGGGCTTGTTTTTCCAAAAAGAACCTTTCACATCTCAAATATTTACTTAGGCAAATGCTGGTTCAATCACTGTTCAGCTTTTGATTGATTGATTGATTGCAACACAATCTATTAAAACCTGCTGTATAGCTTTTTGTTTATTCCTTCCAGATTCCAGATGTATTTTTCCTGTGCATTCATCTTTGCTTGTTTTATATAAAACCACACTTTGCATACAGTATGCATACAAATGTACGCGCACATGTCTGCTGTTTTAGCTTTGTTTCCCTTCCCCTCGTCCTCCCTCCCTTTAAGCCTCCACCTCTTCCTCCGCGATCCAGTCACATGCTTTCAATTCTAATTTTAGAAGAACTAAAGGTTTTATTGTAACTCCAGGAAAAGTCCAGGGGAAACTAACATGAGAGGACTCCCGGGCAGACTCACATTTTCTTTGTTTCTTTCTTCTCTCCCTCCCTTCATCTCTCTGACGCACTTTTGCTCGCTCTCTCTCTCTTTTTTTTTGGGACTACAAACACATTGTCTTTAGCAGAAGCCGAGTTGACAAACACTCAGAAGCCCGGCAGTAGGAGAGCGGGCCTGTATGGGGCTTTGGCTGAGGATTTGCTGTTAAAATTAGCATGGCTGCTGCTGCTGCTGCTGCATTAGCCTAGATAAGAGGGAAAAAAAGGGAAAGAGGGGTGAGGGCTGGAGGGGGAGAGCGAGGCAGAATAAAGGGAGAGAAATTGGGGTATGGAGGGATTGGGAGATAGACATGGAAAACAAAGGAAAGAGAGTGCAGAGGGGAGCACAGGAGAATTACTTTCGCTTTCATCCATCTTTTGTCCATTCATCCTCCATGTTAAAATACAGTAGACCGCAATAAAGCCTTCCTTGCCAAATGGTAAAGCTTAACATCCTTCAGAAAAAAGCCCCAAAACTAACTGCTTCCTGAAACCTTACAGCAGTTATATGTGCGCAGATGTGCTTTAATAAGCTAAACACGCCTTTTTGTGCTATTAAATACAAGTCTACCTGAGCTATATGTTCACAAACAAAACACATTAATTTGAGCATCCTTCCTGCCCTTTGCGGTTACCAGGAAGTGTTGCTAGGAGCTCAGGTAAAAAGGTCACGTTGCTTTAGGGCTTGCAGCCAAGTGATAAGACGGGACAAAAGGATGATTTGCTGTGCAGCCTTCCAGATGTGTGTATACTTTGAGGATGTGTGTGGCTTAACGAACTGAGATTATATTGTTACCTGCACGGTTCTCATACATAGCCAGTTATATCTGCGCCGTGCTGGAAAAAGACATGGCTGCAGCTATTATTCATCTATTAAAGAGGGAAAAATTGCTGTGGTTTGTCTGTATTTCACTGAACCAATCAGAATTGTCTTAGCTTTGGATGCAGCAAGTGTTTCCTTAGATATACTTGCTGTTTAAGTTACTGTTTTAGTGGGTTCAAACACATCACAGCTCCAATGTTACGCTAGTTTAAACAGCTGTCTTTCAGATTAGATGGAAAAATATTCACTTAACACTTACCATCTCAAAATAATCACTTATCAGCGCGTCACTCACAAAATTACCAAGTGATTCATTTATCACCATTATACAGATTTACCTCAATCAGCCAGTGTTTGTCTAACAGTCTGCTTCTCCAAAAGACCACCCAGCCATTCGTCCATCCACACTGTTGTCACTTCTTCATTTATTTGTTCTCTCACACACATTAAAAACACACATACACCTTCCTTCCCTCCACCTGGGGACCACCTAGTTTGACAGTGAGACAGCAGGTGTGGGGGTCAAGGGTCATACCTGCCCAGGCAGCAAAACATAGCTGTTTTATGCCTGAATGTCAACACATTCCCACACTGTCTCTGTTTCTCATGATAACATAAATATTTAACTAATCTAATTAATTAAATTAAATCTAATTTAAGCATTATAGTCTGGCCTTTATATTCTGCTTTAATAGCTCATTGTGAACAAGTTATTTATTATTTTAACATCTCTGTCTAAGGGTCTTAAGTTAAAGATCAAGTACTTTAAATTAAAAAGTAAATTACATACAGGTTAATGGATGTTTGGATGTTTGCACAGTGTGGCCACTTGAGGGCAGCACCACAGCATGTTAGTGTCAGGGTGAAAGCTGACCTGGTTGCAGTTTTCTTTCCAGTGCATTCAGCAGCAACACCGTCATTCTCCAGTAAAAGGCTGAATGCCTGACATTTTCTTTGCAGTCAGTATAATTTTACTGCAGTGAGGAGCAATTATATCCAAACCTGCTGCTTTCAGAGCACATGGTTTTCTTTTTGAAGCGTTTTTTTGCTCTTTCTACCTTCTGAACGCTTCTCTTGCTAAATGGATGTTAACCTTTACTTCTGCATTGATTTCATGTGTCGATTGTGTGCAAACGTGTGTATTCTTACTGTTTAATGGCTGTGTTGAGCTCTTAAAAGAGCCATTTTAAACCAAACTTTGTCTCTTTTCTTTCAGCATGCCGGTTGTCGTGCCATAAAAAATGTGAAGTAAAGGTAAGACATTTTCATTCCTTGTTATTGCTATTTATTACCTGATGTTGCCACTTTTTCACAATCAATAGCATGCCAATAAAATGCACACGAGTATTGCACATATTCATGAACATATAACCCTTTTTACTTTAATCTTTAATTGTTACTGAAATAACATACACTATAAGTGACAGCAACATAAATAGTAAGTAAAGCAGCTTTTTTGTAGTCTGTGAAGTGCATAATTTTGCCTAGAAATATCCACATATTATCACAGATCTTAAACTACGACAAGACTAGACTGAACGTTGAATGCTGTGTTTGGACAGACTGAAGCTCTGTGTTCAAAATGCTGCACACTCACTCACTTCGATGAGGCCACTGCATTGGCAACGTGGAGTTGCAGACGTGGAGCCGTCCAACAAAAATGCAGATACATTCAGCAAAAACGTTGAACCTGACTCAACAATTTTTTTTCGCATCTTTGAGTGACATGATCCATCAAAACGCTGCATTGACCAAGTAGATAATTGCAAGTGCACATTCCCAGTAGATTACTATCTAACTTGCATGATGTAGGTTTTTTTCATATTATGTACCGATATTCTATCTTTCATTTCTATTGACTTCTGTTGACTATTGTATTCATCGATGTGTCTGACTAAACAGTGATATATTTGGGGAGAAGTTTTTAATCTACCATTTTTCATCACCATATTTTGTATGTCAACACACATCCAAACTACAAACTGTATTGTCACCGTCATACAAATCCTTTTTTTCAGGCTGCATGCAGTTATTTTTTTCCAAAATGAGGCTAACATGATTGTTCTGGAGATTATTTTCACATTGAAGAATCACTTTTAAAAGTCATAAAATGTGTCATAGAATTAAAACCTCTCAGCAGTTTTTTTTAGCATCTTACAAGCATCAAATTTAGTGTTTTATTGTCATCTTAGAGTCGGCTAAGATGGGGAGTAATTGCTTAAACTCTTCTGACTGGGTATCACTTAATAAATACCATTATAAGTCCACATCACTGCATTGATTTGCAGAAAAAGTCATGAAAACCACTGCTTGTATCCTGAGTTGCATGATGTTAAAAAAGAAAATCCTTAAAACTGGAGAGGAAGTTAAACCATGTGGTGCATTGTCTGTGTTTCCTGGCACCAAATCACTTATTCCACTGTTCTACCTTTTCACTGTCACACTCACCACATTTGATCCGGATCTGCAGTGGAAAAGGGAAGAACGCATGGGGAGAGTAAATGAAAAAGGAAGGAAGGGAGGAATGAATGACGGAGGAAAGGGAGGAAAAGGGCGGAGGTGAAGAGCGTAACAAGGTTATTCTTAGTGGTTTTAGTTGTGACTGGAGGAGAGAAATGTTGCAATGTCTCTCCTCTCTCTTCCCTTCCTGTCCTCCAACCCTCCAGTGTGGCCTGGTTCTTACCTCTTGTCCTTTTCCCCCAAAAAACAACCCCAAAACCATCACCCTGCCCGAATATTACCATGGAACAAAAGATGTGTTTTCCCAAAACATCCGAGGAAAAATCTCCCAAATACCTCAAAAACCAGACAAAGCCATTTGTGGTGGCAATCTGGGGAGTAATCAGGATAGCCAGAATCATGAGTCATCCATTGTGGTGGTGACAGACATTGGACAGGAAATGTTTAGACGGAGGAATGAGAGGTGTGTGTGTGTGTGTGTGTGACTGAGAGGAAGAAAACTGTAAGAAGAACTGATTGTTTTGAATTTGGTGAATTTGGTTAGAAATCAGAGCTTTGGCACGACCTTCCTAATCCTTATTTAATGTGCTAATCTCTAAATTAGTTTTACCGGGGACCAAACATTTATGTTGGCTTTATCCAGCAGAAAGAACCCAGAATAAAAATAAACAGGACACAATGTGGCAGTGGCATGCTCATTGTGTCAGGCTGTAAAAGTCCGGGGAAAGTAAAGTCTCTGTGCAAATAGGAGTGTGGATTTAGGCAGCCAGTGATGCTTTCTTCAGCTGACTCCACGCTGACCTTCAACAGTAAATTTGTCACGAAGCACAATGAGGTTGTCGCCAGCGGTTGGCAGATCGCTCTACATGAAGAAAACTGCTGTGCTGCATTGATTTCTTTTCATGTTTTTATTATTTTAAGCTGCCGCAGCTTCCCTTTTTATGCTGTATTGCAGCCCCGACGTTAAAAGACAGTTGTTTGAATGTTTTAAAGGTACTGGTGTTACATTTTATGCTGCGTTTCTGTGTTTTTATGGCATTTTAGTGGGGCTTGTTCTGATTTTAATGAAGATGTGATGAAGGTAAATGTTTTTAACATGCAATGTTAAAAGAATGAGTGTCATTTGTTTTTACAACAGTAAGTCTCTGCGCTGCATTTAAAATCCCTTAATTAATTTAATTTGTTTGTTTTTTGGGCTTGTGTACATTTTCACATAACAAAGCTGTTTTATTGCAATTCAGAAAAGACAAAAGTAGCGTAAAGTGACTTTTGATGTCTGAGTTCGTGGCATGAAAGCTGCTGAATGATTCAGATGGTTTGAAATTGGTTAAGTTGTTAAAAATCGTATATAGATTTCACGTATGATACGATCAGGACCATGCTGAACACACTGAGGTCAGGTTTGCTTTGTGAGGATTTAGAGTTTTACAGCATTAGTAGAAGTTTACACTCATTAAAAGCAGAAATTTACACATGTATTTTTAAGGTCGGCGCTAATATTTATTAGGCTTCTTTGTTTTTTCACAAATAGTCACAATTAGTGACATTTACTGACCTCTGTTGGTGACCAGTTAAATTGCAACAACATGGATAGGTTTCTGGCATCTAAAGGCAGCTGCACCCTCTGTTAGATGGAGAAATATTGGCCACCCCCCTGCTAAATTTTGTATTTATACTGCTGCTTTCTCATCTGTAAAGAGATACATGTCCTGTGACCAGTTGTTTCAAAGGGAGGATGTGGAGGAAGAACAGTATGACATTCATTTCACTTGGGCAGTCAAACAACCTGATTTATTGTATCTTCAAAGTCCATAAAACATTAAGCCAACATGCTTGTAATCTTGCTGTCAGTGGAAGGACAAGGGATTTGTTTCCCTTTCTCTGCCTCCTTCTGCTAAACCTTGAAAATCTGTAACCACATGTTCGATCATTAAATTTAAGAGCTTGTGAAAATGTCTGTGCCGAGCATCCAGGAGACAGATGAACGTTAATGTGCCTTTATCAAGAACAGCTAATTGTCTCTGGCTACCCTTCACCGGCACTGTGTGGATGTCCCAGCACGAGTGACCTCAGATGCTTGTCTGTGATGAGGTGGAGGTCTTGTTAGGTGTGAAATCTGGCTCTACAACCATGTTGAGGCTTTGTATTAGCCAGCAGTCTTGTGCGTTGAGTCCTCATACCTGACAAAGCTGCGGTTTCTCCGGGCTGCTGCGAAATTGGGGCAATGAGCAAGATTTGGATTAGAATTCAAAACATTTATTTTAATGGTGTTTAATCAGCTTTGCTAACTGAATTCCAACATAATTCAGTCCAGCAGTTTTCAGACTTAGACATCCCTCATTCTGACTGTATGTTAACATGTGGTTAACTTCCAATTACTCTGTAAGTGGTTTAACATGCCTGAGAATTTATCGCTGTAGATTTGTTGTTGTTCTTCCACCGCTGTTGCCATACAGTAGTTGCAACGGTAGCAGAACAATCTGGAAACACACATATGACGTATTATCAACCTGTAAAATTGTTATTGCAAACATGTTTACATCCTACATCGGCTTTCTGATGAAATCGTGTTTCAAACTCAAACACCTGTTTAATGTTGTTAATCAGCTGGTTGGTTCATGTGCTTTGTATGTCCACCAGTAGGTCACTAACCTTGTTGATATGCTGTTAAGTGTTGGACAGGTAACATGCAGTAAGTTTATTCAAGCTTTTTACTGATAACAGCTGCATATTGAGGCTGAAATGCAGCTTTGACAGTTCTGAAATACAAAAATGTGCTTAAAAGCTCCATAGTGATGAGGGGAACTTTTGAGTTAGGTATTTGTTTTTGTGGATTTATCTGTATATGTGTCATTTTTCACATTGTACAGAATCATTTTAGTTTTCTAAATAGCAATAGATGCAATTTTGTGTATTTTATATTTATAACACACAGTAGTATGCAGCACTTCCATCAAGTCTAATTACTGTAGCTTGTTTGGATTAAGACATTAAGTTTTCAAGTAATTTGTAAGATATTTGAATTTCTTGCAAGTCAGGCAGGTAAACTTCCTCCTGATTTTTCCGCAGCACACAGTACAGCTGTTTAATTTCAAGCTTCTTACCTGCAGTTAATGTCCAGCACAGCAGTGTGTCTGGACCACATACAGTATGAATGCATGTGTGCAAACATCTGTGTCATCACTGTGGCAAGTCGCCTGTATTTCATGAATGTTTCCTACTGTTTTTATGTGTTAACTCCTTCAGGGTCACATGCAGACAGACACACTCCGCCGCCTGCGTTCAGAGTTCGATTTGGCAGCATTGCAACAAAAATATGCAAACAGATCCACCCATTAGCATACCGTCAGTATGCTTGTGTGCAAGTTTGTGTGTTTTCCTGTGTTGACTGGATAGCGTCTGTGAGCTCTCTGTTCTCTCTCACCGTCCATGGAAACAAGCCCTCATTATTCCTTATGATTTATCCCAGCTATGTCCTGGAGAAGCCTCCTGGAATGCCGCTGCAGCGGTTTGTGCTGTTCGATTGAGCTGGCGGGTTGGAAGACACAGACGAGGTTTGGCAGGGAAACGGAATGGGCCAGAGAGGAATGATGGGAAGGGGCTGGGCCTGACCAGCGAGAGCGCAAGAAGTTTGAGAATTCCCCATGTAAACACGATGGAAAGTGCTCATTTTATGAAATGCTGTTTACATGTTTGTGCTCTTGAAATAATCCTGTCTAACATGCCATATGTGTCACTGCTCCAAGACAAATTTGTTTGGAACATTTTCACAGCTGCAGTGCAGCTTGATGCTTTAAGTTTGACAGTTAAGGTAGTTTTGCTTTGTTTAGCCTTGATTAAAGCATCAAAAACATCCACAGAAAATGAGTTGAGCCAAGTCGAGTTGTGCAAAAAAAAAAAAAGAGCTAAAAGTAGGTGTGGATTCAGATTAGAGTATTTCTTTCTTCAAATTTGAGAATTTAAAGATATTTGGAAGAAAACTGAACTGCCGACACTCTTTCTCAGTTTGAAAGTTTGCAGAAAAGACCAGATACAGTGAGTCAAGTGGTCATCTGTTCACATGTAGAAGGTGATCGTAGTCTGCAGCTTACTTAAAGTTTGGTCAGTATTAAGCAAATTCTTCCATGGCAGGACAGAAATCAGCAAAGGTCAGCATTAAAAGCTCAAACCAGGTAGAGAATAGCTGACATTTAGCCCAGGTTCTTCTCTGGGTTTGAGCCCGTTTCTAGCTCACACAGTCACAGTGCTCATTGTTTTCAGCCATAGACTTTGGCTTCTTTCTGTCCAGCCCGTAAATCTAAAAAATCTTACGACTTGTTTACTTATCGCTGCTGTCAGCTTGAGTGGAACAAAGTGATCTCGTAATCAGGCTTTTTTTCCACTTCCTGGAGTTGTAGATGTTCACAGATCCTGGAGCAGTGACGGGGTTGAGGCAGGACGACCAGGAAGTGAGTCACGTTTGCAGTCCAAGAACACAATAACAGAAGGGTGTGAGACACATTGGAAACCAGGGGAGCAAATTTCTGTTTGATGCATTTGGACTTCAGTCTGCAAGATAGAGAACAGTTCACTATTTAAGCATGATGGTCTTTATTCATAGTAATCTATGCATTCTGCAAAAAATACTCTAAAATTGCCCCTAAATCAATATTTAATAGCATTTTTTTTCTAGTCACACACACATTTTCAAACCTTTTTTTTTGTAACATTGTGGTAGAAAAAGATTATTTCAGTATCTTTCAGTATTATCCAATGATTTTTTACAGTTACCTTAATAAAAAAAAATCACCTGAAATCAATAAACAGGTTTTTACACAAAATCTCAAGCTGAGAAAGTACTTCCTGTCGTAAAACTGTTGATGTTATGAAGCAGGTTTGGCGACCCAGTCCCGTGCTGAATGTCTATTTTTAGAAAAGTCAATAGTTTCTTTGTCATGCAAAAGAAAAGCAGGGGATATCACTGCTGTGAAAAGACTCAGATGGTCCCGTTTCATCTCTAGAGGCGCAAAGTCCCTTTCAGTCAGGCTGAGCTCACTCGCTTCTTACAAAACATGAGCCCTGATGTGCTAACAGAAACAGCTAAGAACACTCTGATGGACTTCAAACCAATATGAGAAACCTTTCAGAGTTTGTACCTGCAACAGCAAACTTTGGCTTGTTTGTCTTTAAGTGGGTTCCTGCACATTCCAGACTCAACTAAGCCTGACTTTAGTTAAGCCAGACCTCCTCCTGTGCAGAATTTAGAGGTCAAGTGTTCTGAGGTTTGGGTTTTTAACGTGGCATCCTGACATTTTAATCCACATCCTAACACATGTGGATGTGTGAAAACCGGGAGAAGCCTCTAATTAAGCTTCTGGCAAATGATATGCTTCATAAAATGCAATGTAGCTCTCTTTAATAATTCAGGAGACTCGGTGCAACCCCACCTACTGTAAACTTGGGACTATTTCTGTAACTCGGCATGAGTGAATCTGTGTGGAAGTGAAACATTTTGATTGGTAGAATGAGAAAAATAGGATTTTAGATTAAATCCAAACTTTAAGGACACAAAAAGCATAAATGTTCCAACACTTAAGTCAAATTAAAATTAAATTTCATGTTTTTTCCTGCCAAAATCAGCAGTCAAAAGTGTAAAATTTAATATTTATTTGGTTTAATGATGGTGACCAGGTCTGTGCGTTTATGAAATGTGATTGCCTCTCTACCAACTTTGATTTTTCTCAGCAAATTGCTGCCAGGAGCAGCAACAGTTTGCACTGGAGGAGACCCAGCTGAACTCAGGCCTTCCACCTTTGGTTGCTAAATGAGCACCAAACAAACAGCCACCAAGCAAAAGTGCTCTGCTAATGCCAGTTTGCAGGCTAGATAGCTGACCAGTTAGCCAGGACTTTAAAAAGCTCATAAATCTGTTTAATCTGCATCGGCTAATGTCAACAGTTGTCAGCTAAATGTTAAATTGTGTTATTCTTACTTTGCAATGCCCCTGCTAACAAAACACTGTCCAGGGCTTATAAACTGCTGTCCTTTGCTTAATCATTGTTATCATTTGGGCCATTTTATGTGTTTATTTGATGGCAATAGTGGATAGATGAGAAGGAGCAGAGATAGTGAGACAGAGATAGATGCTACAAAGATCATAAGTCAGATTCAATCTAGAGACATTGTCCTTTAGGCGTTTTAACCCCTAAGTAAGAGAAATCTTCTATATGCTAAAGTTGGAAACACTTTCTTGTTTAGATCGCCCCCTTTGCTCCTGTTGTCAATCAAACATGAGCACTGGCCCACCCTCTGAAACAAAACCTTTGCCTTATGGCCTGAAAAGACTTTTTTCTACTTTTGAACTATGAGAAATGTAATCAAACATCTAAATTCTGCACAACTTTTTACCAAAAGAAGTGATGGATGATATTGTTTCATTTGGACTCCAGATTCACTTTGTAGTTTGCCCCTGAGCAGACTTCCATGACTCCTTTTCAGTCGTGTTTTCGGCTTTTTCCCTTCTAAGGTTCTCCTCTTTTTTATCAGCTTTATCTCACAAAGGGGGAAAGTGCATGGAGCAAGACCAAAAACACAGTAAGACGTGCACAGAGGCAGGGATGAGGAGCGTTCAAGAATGTTGGCACGGAAAAGAGAGGAACTATCCAAGCATGAAAGTGAAAAAGGTAGAACAAGAGAGAAAGAGGGAGCGAGAAAACGATGAGACACACACGTGAGCACACACACACACACACACACACACACACACACACATATCCACAAGAGCCAAGCCTCCTCATTCCTCAGCAGCCCTTCACAGAGGCGCGTCTGTTTCCACGGCGCATACGCGTCACATCAAAGAGCCATCACAGCAGGTCTCCATAGCGACGCCCTTCAGCGGTATAGATGCAGCACAGTAGTTGGGAGATGGTGCTGGCAGACAAACGGTACGGGCAGCCTAATAACCGGGTGCTAGCAGATGACTGATGGCCCAATTTACCTCAGTCCTCGTCTGGAGGTCAAGAGTTAAGTTCACCCCGAGTGTTTAAAACCCGACGGGAGCAAATATTTTCTTCCCAAGTGTTTTAGAAAAGAGGGAACTTGGGGTAGCTTTCTGCGTGTGTGCATCTTCTAACAGCTTAAAGTACAGTTGTGCAGCTTTTTTCTCCAACTCTAAGATTAATTGGTAGCATTTTAAACCATAAAATTTGACAGTTAACAATTTGCAAAACAGCTGCTCAACTTTATTCACACCAAAGGACATTTTCATACCCAAGATTCACCATGTACCTGTCAAAATAAATGACTGTAAATACTTCACATCCACGCAGCGCGGAGACGAGAACAGAAATATTATTCTTTCTCCTTCCCATTCTCCCTTTCACTCCCTCCTTTTCAAGCATGTGTCAACAGCTACAGAGAGGGAAGGAGGGAGGAGAAAAGACGGAGAGGGAAATAGACAGACAGAGCGGGTTAGCAGAGGGAGGGATACAGAGGGATACAGTTACTGTCTGCCCCCGGACGGCTTTTGCTCTCTGAGTTCTGAGTACCGGAATTGTAAGGAGCCCCAAGCCACTTTGGCCTTATATAGCGTGTTTCAAAATTTCTTGGCAGTTGACAGGAGGGACCGAAGCCAGCAGCATAAAGAGTGTATCCTGGTCCAGTCCAGAGGCTGCACAGACACCCACATACACAGAATCGAGTTCAGTAGCTCTCTGGCACGCGTTTGGGATTACTGCTGTTGTTTTGAGCGCAAGAAGGAGGAGGAGGAAAGTGTCTGTATTTGGTACTCCCTCTCTTGCCCTCTTTCTCTCCTGAAGGAGGAGGAGGAGGGGAGGGGGAGGGGGAGGGGGGGTGTCTGAAGGCAGGGAGAATGCAGAGGTAGAAACAAGGCGAGAGAAGAGAGAGCGTGAGAAAAAGTGGCACCGGTGTGCAGGTAAGGAAGGAAGAGCAGATTTTTCAGATGCATGGAGGTGTTTATTTTTGTTGCATTCCATCTGTAGTTTAAACGGCAGGCATGTTGAATGAGTTTTTTAGTTTCTGCATTCTTTCATGGCTTAAAATTGGTCTTCAGAAGCAGGATTTTGAATGTTTTTACTGCACAAATGAGGCTGCTGAAGCGTGAGCTCGGTAACTACAGCAGAAAGGCACTTTTGGATGTCAAAATGCTTTACTCAGTGTCTTGTGGATGTAGGCTAATCTGTCACACACTCATGGGAAAGTTGCTCCCATGGGAACAAGACAGAGTTCGCTTGAGTTGCTGTTTCACTGGTGATTTGTGGCGGCAGAGTTGCAGTGAGACTGGGAGCAACTGGTCAACACAGCAGGGAAACACGTGTTTTCTCTCCCAGCGTAACCTGCATCTGCTTTGACATCACAGGAGATAAAGTAGAGCAGCTGTTCAGGAGTAATGTTTGCAGGAAATGTCCTTTCCTTTCTTTTTTCTTTGACTTTTCTCTAAATTTTCTTTGCGCCGTCTTTGCTTTCCCTTCACTTTTTCTCACACTTTTTCTCTCTGACACCTTTAAGAGAGGATGCAGACTGATGATGGCAATCGTTCACCTTTGACTTTGAGCTAACACAAGGATGGCAGTTAAACATGAGTGGTCAAGAGGTCACGAGGCCTGTCTCCCACTAAAGGACCAAAACAACAGACAGGAATGCAGTTTTATTACAGAGACAAAATGAAACCCCTTTCTCTGACTACAACAAACATTTCTTGAATATTTTCGAATTTGATTTGAAGTACAACTGCACCTCCAAACTGACTCTCTTTCTCTGGCATCACGCTTTTCGAATAGATCTCCAAGGAAAATGCTCTACCACTTTCTCCACCTTGCCCAGAAACCCTCTTAAGCTGCCAGAAAAGCCCTAACTCATGTCTCCCTGGTGTCTCATAACATGAAGATGTTCTCAAAGAGTGATGCTTATGGAGCGGCTGCTGTCCCTGCAGATCTATCCCTCTTGAACTATTTGTCTCGTCCGTCTGTCTCTCCCATGCCTTAACAACATGCCAAGTTTCCCTCGGGGCAGTTCATCTTTTGACATTTTTCAAAGAGTGCAACTTGGCAGCCTTCAGAGAAACGAAAATAAAATCATCCCGAATGCTTCATAGTACATAGCTTTGAACTTTTGATTGCCAAATAGCAAATTCCCACATTTTTTTGTGCAGGAGCTTGTTTTCCTGTGTCACACATCAGATTTGTCTTTCTGTTTGGATTTGAAGATATGTTACTGTCGGCTTCCAAAGAAGAAAACACAAACAGAAAGCATGGCTGGTAAACTGTGAAAACCTCAAGATCCTTCAGCTGCGTCAGCTGCAAAGTATGTACCGGGAAGTGTTATAAAAGCAGTGGCGACCGTGGAGGATGACATTTATCATGCAACCGCACAAGAAGCCCAAGCTGAATAAGTAGAGGCTCGGCATGCCGACTAACTTATTTCTGTCAATAAGTGACGAGCTGGTGAGTGAAAGTAAAAAATAACTCTAGATTAAAAAAAAACTATCCAAAGTACATCCTGATCCACAACAGTTTGGAATAAATAAAACAGAATCCTTTTTTTTAACCAAACCTTATTGATTTTTGTAGAAATGTGCTAATTCTGAGTTTGTAAAAACACCTGTTTGGAACATTGCACAGGTAAACAGGTTCATTGCTAACAGGTGATGGGATCATGATTGGCTATAAAAGTGACATCAGTCTGTCACATGCAAGGATGATGCAAGGTTCACCACTTTGTAAAACACAGGATGATAAACCAGTCATTATTACGTGAGCTCGATACTTTTTTTTCAAATGTTGTCAGCAAGGTTTTGTTTCCATGTGATTGGATTCTGTTGTTATTTGCATTTTACCCATCGATCCTTTTGGAATCTAGCTTAAAACACAAACAATCTGTTTTCAGATTTACGCACGTAAGAAAAGTCCAGACACAATCATAAATTAAGGTTTTCATGTCAGTAATTGCAGCTATAGAGCTTTTACAAAATCTTTCTGAGCATCTTGTGTTCCTGTAAGTTTCTATTTTATTGCACTTTGCTGTGTACGCCGTTGATTTTGGCTTGGAGTTGTTGCTTTTTTTCTTGCTTCACTGTGCTATTAGCGGTCAAACAAGAGAAATCATCCTGTAGCCACCCCTAATTAACAGGAACTGATAGGCGATCGTGTCCGGAACAGACCCATCAGCACCGCCTAACATCAACTCCGTCCAGTAATGATGAAAACATGCTTGTTTTGAACTTCCATAAAAGCCTGATCTTTGAAATGCTACAAAATTGCACATGTTGTTATTGCAAGCTGTTTCCCTTGAGTAAAAAAAACAAAGATCTAGTGAATCAGGTGAGTTCTGGTTAGAAACCTGTGCCAAAAGCTAAACCTCTCCCACGATTGAAACCCCAATTAAATGACCTAACATTTATGATATGCGATCATGCCTCTCGTGCATAAAACTCAAAGGCAGGCTTTAAGATTTGGAGGTTTTCAACCTGTGTCCAACGCAAGCCACAATTGCACATCTGATATTCATCATTTCCTTGTTTAATGGGGTATTTTGTCGTCTGTAGCTCGCAGTTATTTGCTTGTAACCGTACAAGGGGCGAAGGAGCCAAACCAGAGCAAGCTTACCATTCACTGTGGCTTGACCGTGATCAAATAGCTGCTCCCTAGACGAGCCACCATCTTTTGCCTTTTACGCGTCCACTTGATGAGGTTCCTTTGGGCCTCAAATCCAACATCAGCATGTTGGTTTTGAGGTGAAATAATGTCAGAGCCTTAGTTGGACACAAATGCAAGCTCACTGGCAATCAAAATAGTTGAAATAAGACGGCAGTCCGCCATGATGAATCTCATTGTAAATAACCTCCCGTATGTTGTGGTATATTTTGTCTAAACCATTTAGGGTGGGAGCAAACGCTTTCGCCTGTCAGTCGATTTTTATGCTTATTTATGGCGTGTTAAGCATGTGGAAGTGATTTCATTCCCATGTGAAAAAACATATCCCGTTCTTGTGTTATCCACAAGATTTAGATAGTGGATTTTTCACGAGAGGACCGGTAGAGTTCACGTCACAGAGAAACCTTCCAAAGACCTTTAAAGAGTCGGGTTTTTATTTCATTTAGTCTGGTCCTGCCACTCGTTGGACCATCATTGGATGTTTTTCATGCTGTGGGGAGGGTGTGTTTGTGTTGCGCTACAGGGTGTTGATGGAAGCTGGTGGAAACAGATGTCAGGCTGTGTGTTCTACTTTGCAAAAACAATTATTTAGATTTTTTTGTGTATACACCAACCCTTTTCCATCCTGTTTGGGTGCAAATCCTCTGAAATAGCAGCTAGAACCTTTGTGGTTCAACCCAAACTGAAAGGCATCATTTACAGTGTTTGGTTCAAAATTTAGATATCAAGAAAACAACTTAAATCCTTTACAAAATAACATGGTTGTAGACTGGATTCTCCATCTTAAAGGATACTGAATGATGAGTCTGAAGAGCTGACTCTCTTTTAAATGATAGATGGCATTAAAGGGGTAAAACTTTCCCACGCAGTATTCTTTTTGGCAGCATTTTCCATGAGTCATTTTTTTTACCATTATATTACTACTACTACTAGATTGAACTCTCTTTTGATATTCATCAGATATTATTTAAACATTGACTGCATCGCTCGGCACAGCCAACGCGCTCTGGCCAGCGTCACACTGCCACCCAGTCGAACATGGCGTGTTACGCACTTGACATAATGTCAAAATGTCAAATTGGGAAAGGAACATGCTCTCCACCATCAGAGAGCTCGGCGGATTTATTAGCCCTCCAAGTAAAACAGAAACCCAGCCGATGTATAAATCCCTGTTTGAGCTTCAGTCCTTATTTGGCCCCCGTTTGGAAAGTGAAGAATTTACTTTCTCAGGCAAACTGCCATCACCGCGGCAGTGGCTCTTGTGTGGGCAGGAGGAGAGCTTGAGGAATTTTGAGTGTGGTTGGACCAATGGCAGGCATATTTATTGGAGCCAATGAGGTGATTTATGCACAGTGGCACACATGCTTTCTCTCATCAGTCCGGCTGAAGTAGATCAACTAAGTTTGAAGTGATTATTGCAAAATTAGGGATGTAAAAAGAGACAAATTTGTAAAAACTGCTGCAGCTGAAGCTCAAGTTTGGATGAACTTCAGCAAAAAAACTAAATAGATCCACTTCAAAAGGTTGCAAAGTTTGCTGAGCAAGCCAGTCTGATTCTCCTCTGGTTATCGGAGGATGCTTGTTCCAGCCTGTTTGAAGTCTGCGAGAGTGAAGAGAAGACAGTTCATCACTATCCTGCTTGAACGTTTACTCATTATACAATGATTCAACCCAGTGGACCGGGTTTAAGGGTCACGCTTTCATATTCTGCGCTCTCCATTTCCATATAAACCCACTTGAGTACTTGAGCAGCACTTTTGTTGAAATCATTATAGCTCTGGCTTATCCTCGCTCTCGTTGTGAGGAGGGGAAGATCAAGAAAGAGGAGGGAAGCTCCTAGAAGCTGCCCGGACTCACCTGAGACATTTGACCTTTGCTGCGGGTAATTCAACAATGTCCCGCCTCGGCTCGCCTCTGTTTGCCCCCTAATGAGGCCTCTCGGTTGGGTAGAGATTGCGGAGGGGCCCCACGGTGGCTCGCTTGACTCCTTGTTCTAGTTCAGTGGCTTCCCAGACGCCCCTTGTGACTCGATGAGATTATAAGCTCCCTGTTTTAAAAGCCTAAAACCTCCTTTGACTTTCTTTCCCTCACTGTTGGAGAGTTTGCTTTGTGGTCTGCTGATCACTGTGCTTGGGAGTTTTTGCAGATACGTCAAAAGAAAGTCCAACATTCACTTTGTTTTAGTGGAATAAGGACAAAATCGAGCTCATTAGTGAGAATAAGCATAACAATGAGTAGTATGTGAGATTAGATCAGTTCCAAAGCTTATGGTGGTGCAGATTTATGAAGAGATTCTGCATATATGTACATTTTTGTACCAATCCTGACGACTTTTGACAGCATAAATCATCCAAATCTTGAGTTGCATGGAATTCACTGCTATGGTACATATGCTGCAGAAAATGTGCACAGATAAAGACCGATAAGATTGCAAAACTATGAGACTCAACTTGAGCAATCCTAAACAAAACCTGCACTGACTCTTTTTTCTCGGATTTTAAGATGGCACAGATGCAGTTGCACAAACAATCAGAGAAGGATGAAGTTCAGGTGTTGGTCTGATGCTGATGTGCGCAGCAGGGCCTCTCAGAGATTCCTACAGTTTTATCCGTCTGAGCTGTTAAAAACCACGTGAAGCCAGTATTAGTCTGACTTCCAGCTGTACCAACCATATAAGGATGAAGTCAGGGTAGCTGTTGTTCTCTTACTCAGTTGCATGGTGATGTGATGAGGATTTCAAGTTATATTAAGACACAGCGATTGAAGGAATGATAGATTATGAAGTGGGTGTCTGTATTTTCTCTCTGGCTGCCTCCCTAATCTGTGATATGTCAACAGTATTTGCAAATATGCTCATGTCTAAATCTTTGAGAGCCATTTTTACACAAATATGTTACCAAAGACGTAATTTAGGACTTTTTCGGCTTGTATCTGACCGTCGTCTGGTTTCTCTGGTTGTAAACATCCAGTAGCTGCTGAATCTCAAAGTCGTCACTGTGCCCTTCTGACCTTTACATCAATACTGGAGGGAGTCATCATCAGGACATTTACAGGCGTATGCCACAGTACAGCAGCGCCTGTCAGTTATACACAAAGATAGATGCTCTCGCTACGAGGCCCCGGGGCCACTGGGGCCGCCAACATTGATGTATGAATGTGAGCTGTGGCCTCAGGTAGTGAAGGAGCAGTAAAGAGCCAGCATGAGTTGACTTGCTTCTGGGTCACAGTGCTATGAACTCAGGTGTAGGTCTCTTAAACACTCCAGTCGAATAGCTGAGAGTTAGCTTATTGCTAAAGGGCTCACTTACAGTGTGGCAGCTGAGAAAGAGAAATGCATCATGGTCGCAGATTAAAGCAACAAATAAAGTGACATGGTGAAGAAGTTAAGTGATACTTGCTAACAATGCATTGTCCCACTATTCATTCATACTATTTTTAATGAAAAAATAGGTCACAAACGTGGAAAGTAAGAAAATCTCTTTGTGACCAAACAGTTGAATCAACACATCTCTTAAACAGCCTTTTCTCTTCTTAAATTTACCTTTGATCCACTTCCTTGCAGCACCTGCAGTGCAACTTGTTTACTTTATTAACCCAGAGATTTCAAAAGATCACCTGCAAGTACTGTGTTTTTCTGCAGAAATGACTAATATGCATGCACATGCACACCCTGTATATACACTTAGCAGAGACATGTACTGACTGATATTGACCTTTTTACCGTATACTGAATATTAAGCTGTCATCTTAGCTACTGATGGCTTGAGCTACATAAATTTAGTTGTTTCTGCACATTGCCTTGAGGGGGATATTTGTCTGAATGCTTATAAATTTAAGCTAATAGAGACAGATTTTGTGGGAGTGAAATGACTCTTTATATCAACTATTTACTGGTTTTTAAGATGCAAATCAAATCGCAGCATGTATGGGCAGATCAGGAGCAGAAAAAGGCAACCAGGTGATATTAAGGTGTCAATAAAGCTGTGATACAGATTTTTTGATGGAGCACATAACATAACAACACTGACTGGTGAACTGATGCCATCAAAGTGCATACCAGCATGCACTGGGTGGGATCTGCACTGCTCCGATGTTATCCAGCTACTGTATTCTGATACGCTTGATGATGGCATTACAAAGTCAATGAGTCCTTTGTTTTCTCAGAGCAAACCAATTACAGCAGCTTCCTTCCTGCCCAAGTCTGTTGTCTGCTGATAGCCGGCCCTCATCTCACAGCTCGTAAACATCCGTCAACCCACAACGTTTCACTACTGGACATTTCACTGTGAACACATTTGCATCCATGAGCTGCCACATGCATGTTTACAGGAACTGTTCATGCCAAAGTAAATACAATCAGATGAAAGTCACTCAGCTTGCCAAAGAGTGCCTTCATGTTTATGCATCGTAATCAGTGATTTGTGGTGCAGAGTGTAATGCAGACTATTAGGAGCCACGCTTGCCTGTCAAGGATATTATAAGCAACCAGTGTTTGTCCTAACTGCTATTTAAAGATGCAAAATGTAGCATTGCAACATCAGGAAATCAATACCGCTTTAATTTTTAGGTGATAGTATAATTAGGGGACAAGTGATACTGTTGCTAGGAGGCCTGGCAACAGGTAACATGGCCTCCACTCGACACTTTATATTACTGGTTTGCCATTCAGCCACATTTGTTGGGTAACCTGCTGTTATTTAACTTGATAACATTGAAAAAAACACGCTGCACTGCACAAAGCAGGGGTAGAGTGCTGTTTCACCAGACAAAAGGAGATAAAGAGGAGGAGATTGCAGTTTATTCCGCAGCTTCAATGTAAAAGTGCATTGCAAAGAGGAAGGTGGATGGTACAGCTGATCACAGACCAGGGCTGCTTGGTTTTCAAGTCCTGGATGCTGCTGCTCATTTCAGTGTGTAACCTGCCAAGTTTCTCAGCCAAGTCACATCAACATTTTATGACTCTGTGATCACCTGATCTAACTTGGTCACCAGTAGTAGTCTAATCCTGTCATATGTGCAATTTGGTCCGTGTGCACATTGAGTCACAAAGCAGATCAGAACAAGACCAGGGTCCTAGTGCCCCAAGTTGTCCTGGTAAAATTGATGTTTTATTTGATGTTTGACCTTAACTGGTGTCAAATAAATGCTCTGTACATGCTTTATGTGGCACTTTGCATTAGCTTGGAATCTCTCAGACGGACTAATCAGCAGAAACATCATGTAAAATGAATTATAAAGTCACAGTGTAACATTTCAACCCGGAGATGTCTCTCAATGTGAAGTCAATGCCAAATGTGATTTTGCCCGGTATGGCCTTGACATGTTTCCAGACAGAGAAACCATTAAAAGGGCCTTTTTTCTTGAAGCAATGGTTATTTCTGTGCTGTTGAGGGCAATTTAGGCAATGCTCAGGAGGATTTATTCATGATGCTTCTCTCTGTCTGTTTCTAAAATATAAAACCAACTCTCAAAGTCGTTTTTCAGTCTTGAAGTACTTCAGAGATGAGGAGATGTTCTTCATTTATGTTCCTTTATCATTTTGTTGAATTCTTCTTCTTCTGCCTCTCTTTTTTAATGTGATCTTGTTATATCTCAGATATTACAGCTTTTTGCAGCATATTTTAGTGCTTTTCTTCACTCATGATTCCCTTTTCTCTGTATTTTCAGGTCACTACGTCATGTCAAACAACTACCAACTATGAGCTGGTGAGTGATAACATGCATGTGTGTGTTTTTGAGGTATATGTGTGAATTTTTGCACAAATGAGACTCTCGCGGAAACTTTAAAGATCTTGTTGACCTCTGAAATCCCTTCCATGATGCAATGATCCTTCCTGGAATTGTGGCAGAACCACACACAGGGAACGCTGTGAGGTCGCTGCTGGGGGTCAAAGGTCAGACGCTATAAACATAAAAGCTTCCTCCCTTCCCCTCAAAAGAAAATCCTGCCTGTACAGCTCAAAGAAGACACCCTCTGGGTCCTTTTTGCAGCTGCTGAGGTGATAAGGATTGATGGTGATGACAAGAAATGAGAAAATGACAACAGGAATTTAAATAAATTTAGAAAAACATCAAACAAGTCAGCCAAACTGTAACTTTAAATGTTTACTTCCAATTTTAAATTTGGAATTCTCAAAGAGATGAATAATCAATGCATTTCAGAGCTCAAAAGATCAAGATCTTTAGGAGAAATGGTGGAAACACTACCACTTTTGTCCACAGGGGGTGCTAGAATCAACTAAAAATAAAAGTTGTCATGCGGATGCTATTAATCACAGATTTTGTCTGAAACATTTAACATGCAATTTAAATGCCGCACTGAGTCAAAGAGAACAGATTCTAAGCTCTAGTCAAACTTATTAAATCTCTTTCCTCTAGGGGTCGCTCTTTGGCTTGAAATGAGAATTTTTATTCACTTCCATAAATAATGCACTCTCACTGTTGGTGGAGAATGTAAAAAAAAAAAACAGTAGGAAAAGCAATTTGATAATTCTCCTGATATTTATTCAATATTTTTTTAAATCAAATAAAAGCTGAGGTAGTCGGTCCTGTTTTATATCTCAGATTAAACCCCTGATGATCAGACCAAATTAGGAACATTCCAAGCTACAGAAACTCCTTTTCATTTATTTACTTTGGACGGCAACCTATTTTTTAAATGAGTGCAGCAGCTTGTTAAATAGTCCCTGGTTTTGTTTACATAGCCCAGACCAGACTCAGACGCTGTACGTAACTCAGCAAAGAGTTTTTCCCTCTCACATGGATCACTGTCAAGCTGTGTGTGTTATTTCTCTGTCTCTGTCATATATCTTCTTGTCCTTCCACCCAATCACTTTTTTATTTTTCTATTTTAACATCATTCCAATTTGACCTGACCCACTGTAAAATTCGGTGGTTGTTATCTCACATTTCACATAATTTAACCTAAAAGCAATTTTTTGGACCCCATAAATTTGTGAATAGATGCTGTAATTCAAATAACAGGTTAGTTATCATAACAAGTTTATTATTCTGCCTATAAAGGAAATGAAAAGTGGATTGAAATCACTGTAATAAGTCATCTTGAGACAAACTCCAACTTCTAAACCATTAATGAAACTTTAAGCCACACAAGTTACATTTTTAAACTATAAGTTCCAGCAACTTTGCATGATTTCAGTTGGTTTATTATAAAAAAGCAAATTAATCTCCTCTTTCTCAAGGATGCCTGAAAAGCTGCAACCCTCACTGACTTGGAGACATTTTCTGCATTTAGTAGCTATAATATTTTGTCTTTATTTTTAACATCATTACATAATATTAGCTTTTTTCTTCATTTTTTGATTTGTAAAACCCATATTTGAAAGAGCGGGAACCATAATGATTCCAATCATCCAGTTTAGTTGAACAAATCCAGGAAAAGGACTTCCTTCATCATAAGGCTGAGGGACATAATGAGTATAAACTGCATATATGTCAGACATAGATCAAAGGGGCTGAGTATTTTCTTCAAGGTTAATAGAATGACTGTGTGTCTGGTGTATCACTAGCAGCCAGACAGCGAGAGAGAGAGAGACAGACAGGTCCATAAAAGACAAACCAGTCTCTCCACCTTCACTCTCTCTGTCTGTTTCTCGTCCTTTTGCTCGTCATATCGTTTCTTCCTCGGCGTGAAGGAAATAATGACTAACCCACTGACCCTGTCTCACTTTTCTCTGCAGCCTCCCACTCCTCAGCTGCCATTAAAGCATGTAGATACACCGGTAAGTGAAGCCTCTTTTTTATCCATGTTAATGCCAAGAAGACATGTTCTTTATTCATAAATGCTGTTTTGTTATACTACAAAGTGCTGGAGTAACAATCCTTGTGTACACAATATGGCCAAATGTACGTGGACAAAGTTTATGCTTACATTTGTATACTTTTTGTCTTGTTTTTCACTGTTTTGGTTTGGCTGCTTTGTCAAAATTAAGAGATATTATGTCACTTTAAACAGACAGTGTTCCTATTCAAAATGTAAGGTCCATAAAGAAATTGTTTTGCCCATGTATGGTGTGGAAGAACTTGACTGGGCTGCACAGAGACCTCACCTCAACCCCCTCCAACACCTTTCAGGTGAACTACAGGCCAAGTTTTATCACCCAACATCAGTGACTGACCCCAAAATGTCATGGAAAGCCTAAAAACTAAATGACTGGAGGTTTTTAATGCAGTAGATTGCGTCCCATGATGTGTTTGGCATCATATATTAACACCATACAGTAAATACCAAGGTACCAAACTTTGACATCCTCCATGACTTGTTATTGAGATAATAAATCATGTTGCAGCAAGAAAGAAAGACCTTTAGACCCTATTACTGTATATGTGAATGGTAAATAATCAGTAATATCTGGACTTTGGTAAACAATTAATATTCCTTTGCTATGTGTTCTTTTGTGTATTATTGTGGCTGTTGAGCTCTGCACAAATGAATGCACAAAGCCCATCACTTCTCCCTGCACGCTGCAGAAGGTGGCAGCATCATGCAATACATTACAGCTGGTTGGACTTTTTTTAATCTTGGGGTTGCACACAGCCTCCTCAAGGACTTTTTTATTTGTTTTTCCATCATTTTATGCACAATTTGAACCCAGAGTGAATAAAAGCATCTATTATTGTTGCATAATATCATTAATAATTAAAAAATTAAAGTCATTGATTGACTCGATGCAGCCAGGTGGTCTGAGGTAAATGATTTTACCTTCTGTTTGTTCTGTGCCAGTGTAAGAAAATATTTGGTACATACCTTACAAAATGAGAAAAGCTGCTGTGCATCTGTTGCTGCCAGCTCAGTGCAAATTCTGTCTCGTCTGTGCCAGAAATCGCTGCCAAGTCCTGGCTCCAGACTGGGCATGCATGTTTAGCTTGACATTGCTAAACCATGAAGGGCGTGGGCCCGGGCAGTGGGTTTTCCAAGAGGGCGAGATTCCAGCAAAATAAGAGGAGAGAACCACGACTGATGCAAAAACACAACAGTTTATTCAAGCCAGCAGTCACAAAGGCAAACATGTGTTAGCTTATTTAAGATGTTTTTAAGTTAAAATGGGCTCTTGTGTCTTTTATTTTCCTTTTCATGAAACTAGAAGCAGCATTTATTCTGAAGATAAAAGTGGTAGCGATGTCTTGCATCCCAGTTTTTTTTTCAGTCTCCTCTCTCTTTATGACTCACAATAATGAGTCAGTGTTTGCATCAGACGTCGCCTGAATGTTTAGATCAGCAGCAGAAGTTCTGCAGTGATTCAGGCCGAGATTATAAACACAGATCGGTCTGTGTACACCAGACTGTACGGAGATTAATTCACAGTCTGTGCATTTTTTACCAAGAAACAGAAAAGACTCTGAAAAGCAGAGACAGGATGCTGCTTTTAATATGTTATGTAGAGCATTTTAAAGGAATATTCCAATAAAAATCCAAGCTTTGTTTATCACACATTCAATGTAGCCTTCAAGGTTTGGATCTAAAAGCTTTTATTGCTTGCTATCCATCAAATAAGGTAGATTATTCTGTAGTGTTAGGAGCTGGGGTTTATCATTACTTGATTTAGCTTCCATTAGCAGCTTTGCATCCAAGCTAACAACATCACAGCTAATGTTAAATATAATGAAACAAGCTACAAACTTTTCTTGGAAATCTTGTATTTTTCTTGGTTAAATCTACATTCTGTGTTAGTTTTTTCAGTATTTATCCTGGAAGTCTTGCTAAAATCCAGGAATCCTCATCATATATAGGGTTTTCCATTCACTTTAAGTGTTCATGCATGTATGTGTATGTCTGTGTGTGCGTGCATAGTGTAAGGATGCAAAGGGGGGAAGTGCTCCTGGAATGTTTATTTGGTTTCTCCATATAGGATACATCCATGCTGGTTTTGTGTCGAAACGTCCCATTGTGACCATAATTGAGTCAGTGTGGGGCCTGTTTTATTTAAACCGGTTTCTGGCTCATGAGAGAATGGAGTGAGTAAAGACGTGCATGAAAGCTTCAGACGCTGTAAATTAAAGATACTGCTGTGAGTTTCAAGTTTGCATGACTCTACACAGAGCACACAAAAGAAGTTTCATCCACTTTCACAACACTTGACCAACCGTTTTATGGCTTAAACCAACAGGAAAATTTAAGAAAAATATTACTTTCATTCTATGTTTGATGCTTTGGTAACCTCTATTGCTTTAGCCACTAGTAATTAAGGTCAAATATGTCCAACAGACAAGCCAAAACATACTGTATATCCTCACAGGAACCATACAGTACACAAACGCATAGCTAGGGGGGAAAAAAAGGAGTCATGGAGAGAGAAGCAGAGGGGAGAGTCAGTAATAATGAGAGATAATGAGACCGTGGGAGGAGTAGTTCCACAGAACACAAAGTGGGCATGAGGGAGAGGACGAAGGCAAGCAGGAGAAAATAGGGAGAAGACAGTCAAGAGGAAAAGACAAGAGGGAAGAATGCATCATCATTTATTACATAATCGCGAATCAAGTTTGACACAAATAGCATTTTTCTGTCATGAAGAACTGGAGCTACCTTGTTTGTAACATTTGAAGATTAAGCTTGTTTTTACCTGGATGATGATTTCTGATTAAAAACAAAACAAAATGACAGTGGACATCCACTGCCAAATTTTGTCTTGCAGTTTTGAGTGTGATAGCTAGATTTTTTTTATCTCATAAGCTAAATAGCTAAACATAGAGAAGTGGTTAGCGATGCCTCTGGGCAGCTCCATTCGAAGGCGTTTCTCCCACCTGCGTTCATCGTTGAGGTGGAGCATTGGGTACCTGTTCAGCAAGGTAGGCCACTCGGACACAATAAATGTGAAATGTTACAAATAATTTCTTCTTTAGGTTACATCTTTTATACTACAGCAGTGAAAATGTTTTATTTGCTGCTTCAAATGTGTGATTTTTGATTCACAAAACCCTTTCACAAGGTTACTAAGAAGCCGTGATGGAGATTTTAATATACATTGTCTTCCTCAGCACATATGGCTATATGCGCTAAAATGTGCAATATATTTATTATATATTTGAAAGGATATCTTAAGCATCACTAATTATTTTTATAATTGTTTAGAAATCTCATAAAACAACCGTGAATTAAGAAGAATTAGCCTGTTTCTAAATGCAACTCCAATGTTTTTTACATTCATGTTATTAGAAGATAATGGTGGAATACAGAGCAGGTTGCATGTAGGATAAAGATTCTGTGTATTGGCTATGTAGCTGAATGTTCACTGAAGTTGTATTTCATTTGCTTGACTTTTGCTAAAATGTTTGGTTTTCAGGTGCTTTCACCTTATTTATTTATTATTTCACATTTATTTATTTATTATTGAACAAGTCGAATATAGAAAATCTAAATCTTTTAGTTGTAGTTACAACTTGAACACTAGTTACAATTTGGCAATCTCACTATCTTTAAATATGACTTACAAGTGTTAAAGGCCCAAATATTATTTACTACTGAAGCTGAAAATCTTGAAAAACTTGTCACAATTAAAAAAAAAGAGTCAGTAACTTTCCCAAAACAGCCAGATTATTTTTTTTTTTAGCAAACATTATTCAAACAGGAGTAAGTAGCTAATTTGTAATGGTCTAATTTCAGCTGTGGATTAATATACAACAATCAGCTAGTCCATAGAATAAAAAGATCCAAATTTTTGACCATGAAAAACAGCCTTAAACTTCAAGAGCCAGCTCAAGTGAAAAGTGCATTTAAACGGATGGGTAGTTCACTCCACTTGACATGCAGCATTGACTTTCACAAGGCGTTCAGCACCCATGTTGCTACAAGACAACAGATTGCTCCTGTGATGTGAAACGTACCGACGTAACGCCCTCCGGAGCCCCCATGTGAACAGGCTGTTTCATTTTCGCAGACACCAGCGTCCGCGGTTCGTCCAGCATCTGGTTCCTGTCAAATCACAGAGAATTATGCTTCCCATTTTGGCTCTTGGGGGGGTGGGATTAGCTTCATCTGTGAGAGGTCGCTCTGCAAGCAATGTGGAGAGCTTTAGGGTGTGTGTTTAACCTTGTCCCATCATTAGAGACCCTCCTTGCCAGTGTCTGTTTAACCGCTTGGCCTGTAAAACTGAGCGCTCAGTCTGTTCGATGTTGTGGGGGATAAAAATACAAAATTTCTGTGAAGATAAACTCAGCTGTCGTTCCGTTCTTCTTTGATGGCTTCATCTTTTTGATGGCAGCTGACTCACAGAGACAAGTTCTCCCCTTGGCTGACAAACAGTGAGAGGAAGAGCCAAGTCTAGCATCTATTATGCAGCAATTCCTCGACAGTGCAGCGTGTTTAGTAACATTTTCCCTCTGCAGTCCTGTCACAGTAAAACAGTCTGACTTCCTCTCTTTCCTCAGTAAATAACCAGAAACAGAACAGGATAATTAAAGTGTGCACTAAAGTCCTGACAAGACCCCAGTCAGACTGGTTTCCTCCTGGAATAAACTGATGTTTTCTTATTGTTTTTCACCTTCTTTGTCTCCTCTTATCTTTTTTTCTCTCCTCTCTCTACTTTTTTCTCTCTTTTACCATGTTTCTTCTGCATCTCATACCTTTGTTTCCTCCTCTCCTGCTTCTTATTTTCTTATTTTTGTCTTCTTTTTCCTCGGTTAGATATTCTTCTTATTTCCTCCCTCCTTTATCATTCCATCTTATCCACCTTTTTAATTCCTCTCCTTCTTCTTCCTTTGCTTCATACTCACCTTGTTTTATTCCTCTTGTTACATTTCTGTGACATGCTATTCTTGCATCTTTACCCTCTTTTTCATTCCTATCCCCCCTCCTTCTTTTCATCTTTCTCATATCCTCCTCTCATTTTTTAATTTATGTGCCATCTCTTCCCTTCTTCCTTTTTCCTCTAATAAATTTCCTTTTCTTATTCTTTTGCTGTTCCTATTCATCAAAAAACTTTTCATTATTTACTGCTTCTTTATTTTCTTCAGTCTATCCCCTTTTTTATCCCACTTGTTCATCTTTCCATACTCCTCCTTTTTTCTCTTCCTCTCTATCCACCGTTGTTATGTACCTCTCCTCTTCAACATCCTCTTTTCTTTTTCTTTCCTTCTACTTATTTTTCCTTCTTCTTGTCCCTAAAAGGTTTGGTCTTATTGTAGTTTAATAACATCATCATCATTGCCTAATTGCTTTATTATTATATATTATATGAATTATTTCCTCCCTCCCCTCCTCTCTCTCCCCTCTCCCTCTTTTATGTTTGTGTGTGTGTGTTCTCCAGGGATCTACGAGGTCCTGCAAGAGTGTGGAGATCAGGCGAAAGCAGTCACGGTAGGACAAAAGCATTGTTGTACAATTATGTGATATCCACTGTATGCAGAATGCACACGAATTTAATCAGAAAAATAACATCTGGAATGATAAAGTTTGTGGAAAAAATTAAAAAATAGATGAAATGATCAGTTATTTTTCCCTCCATCAGCTACAGTTGAACCAAAACATGCAAAAAGACTTGACTCCTGGAAATACAACACGATTATTGAGACAAAAACTTAAATAAATTCAAACTCTTGGATCTATTTTGACCCCCAGCTCAGTGTTTTTCCAGGAATGCAAATTATACCTGTATCGTTCCACCTCTCTGTTGTCTGTTATTCTTCAAGCATGACTGTTTCTCATGCAGGGCTTTACTGTATGCTAACCAACCATTAAACCTGATCACCGTTTGGCCGGTGAAATAGATTGCATAATGGAAGCAGAGGTCATGTCAACAGTCGGCGGGGGATTGTAAATCTTTTCCTTTCCAAAAAATATACGAGTGAGCTGTAGGAGTTTACATTCGATTGAGCAGATGAACTTTGTCGTTAGTCCCCGAGAGAAATCGGAGAGTTCAAGAAATGTTCTCACAGCAGCCGAGAAAAGATTCCCCTGTGAAGATGTTAATCGCTGAGAGTTTGGAGTGAACCAACCTGGTGGCTTTGGCTCTTATTTTGAAAAGGTCAAAGCTTCAACTCCAAATTCAAACTTCTTACACTGTGCAGCTGTTATTTGTAGGTCAGAAAAAACTAAAGAGCCACATTTTTTAGACTTTTTTAGACATGTAACATGCTGTTTAGTTTGCACCTGCTACATATTTGAATTTACTTATAAGTATTTGTGACCTCAGTATTTAAAATCCCTTCCAAACATGTTCTGAAAACACATTTCTGTCAAATTTAGCTCAGTGCCTTTTGATCTTAAAATCCTCCAAATCAATACAAACTTGGATCTTCAGAGCATAATTACTGATAACTTTAAAAAGGCATTTTACTTACATTTCAGATCATGTTTGCAGTAACTGTTTTTGAGACTATGGTACAACAAACCAAGCAAGTGCAGTAAAAAGACAAATAACTGCAAGCTCAAATTAGAAGCTTCAGCTTTAAAATAAATCCGGCCATCTGCACAAAAGCCTGTTCATTATTGAACCAATCTGTGGTCTGATTTGGGTTTAAAGGATAGAAAACCTTTTCTCTTAAGCACTGATGACTTGCACATTTTGCAGGTAAAATACAGCAAAATAAAAATGAGAAACTCCTTGTATAAAAAGAATGAAATGATGAATAGATTCAGGTCTTTAGAGCAAAGTAAATGCATTTATTCCGTAAATTTACTGTGCATTTTTAATGGAAATAGTATATTGCAGGAAAATAGAATGTTGCAAACTGTATCCTAAGCTGTGTGGTCGAAGGATGTTTAGATGAACCCTTCTCGCTCCCTCTGGCTCTGCAGGAGTCAGAGTGTGGTTCAGGCCATGGAGGAGAGCTATGAGGTGGACCTGGTCTACATCACAGAGAGGATCATCTCTCTCTGTTTCCCCGCCGCCATGGAGGAACGCAGCTACACCACCAACCTCAAGGAGGTGGCGACGATGCTGCGGTCCAAACATGGAGAGCAGTATCTGGTGAGCAACAGCCCCTAAAATTACACCAAGGCTAAAATGCATCTCAGGGAAGTGAATGCTTTCATATTTATTTGTTCACTTCATGATTTCAGGTTCTCAACCTGAGCGAGCGGAGGAATGACTTATCAAAGTTAAACCACAAGGTACAAACATCTCAGCATCCTCACATCAATCTATCAACGTGTTTTAGAGGAATAAGAGCCGAAAAGAAGCCTTGTGCTTTTTAAACTGAGATTTTTCCTTCCTTGGTCTTATAATTCTGGTCAGGTTCTGGAGTTTGGCTGGCCAGACCATCATGCACCGGCACTGGACAAGATCTGCAGCATGTGCAAGGCCATCGACACGTGGCTCAACGGAGACCCTCGCAACGTGGTGGTGCTTCACAACAAGGTAAAGCAGGAATGACCGGCACACAGATGTTATAATGGTTTTAAAAAGGCTCTCAGAGAAATTTACATTATTATTGTCACATAAAAAGGTTCTTATACCTGTCCATTCTTAAAGAAGACAAATCCAGTAGCGAAATGTGACTGTTTCTTAAAATTTACATCTATAATAACATGTGCATATGTGGTTTGCGACCTCTTAAATTCAGCACAAATTCTTGTAGTTATTCAATTCCTGCAGTTATACGATCCATTCTCTTTTGTCCAAACAAACACAGTGTTTGCACATGTTGTACAGATGAAGCATAAACAGCGGAAAGGAAAACATTATTGGAGCTAACCTGCTTTACCCTCGAATAGACTTGTTGCTTTTTAGAGTCTGTCTGGTTATTTTAAACAAACAAGGAGATCAAATATTATTTCATGTTATTTATGCTTCCAGCTTTTGGGGTTTTCAGATTTAATTCATGTAGCTTTCTGACCTCGTGTTCACATGTGAGGATTTATTTGTTCCTTTGTTTCTTGATTAATGCATAAGTTTTTCATCCGTTTTGATTCCTGTTTCAAATAAACTTTAAAATCACACATGTTGAAACTTTAAATCGTGAAACTGAGTCTTGTTTTCTCTGTTTTTTGTGTCGCAGGGGAACCGAGGTCGAACAGGGGTGGTGGTGGCTGCATATATGCATTACAGCAACATATCTGCAAGGTATAACCTCTTTGTGGAAATCAGTACATTGTTATTGGCTGTTCTTAGTTTAAACAAACTATTTAGGCGGCAGAGGTGAAGAATTCAGGCTGTAAATATTGAAAAAAGGTGATTTAAGTCCATTGCATTTCCTCATAAGGTTTTATAAGGACAAGAGCTGGAACTGAAAATTAAACACTGATGTGATTATTATGGCAAAACACTCCATCCCTGCCAACTTTTTTATCTTGGTTTTGAGAGAAGCAGCCCTGCAAAAAAATGTCATCATTCTTTAATGCATCCAGATGTTAATAGAATAGATGAAGCCAGGAAGATTTCAATCTGCTCTGTAAAGGATGGAGGCCAGGAGATATCTCTAGATCTCAAACTTTGGAGAACTCTGCAGGCTTTCTTCAGTAGAGGCAGTTTTTATTGGTACTTTGTAATCTGTGAATGCACTGCAGTGTGCCGGTGATGATGCCCCTGTTATGTTGTGTCATGCAGTGCTGACCAGGCGTTGGACAGGTTTGCAATGAGGCGCTTCTACGAGGACAAAGCACTTCCTGTTGGTCAGCCGTCACAAAAAAGGTCAGTAGCTGCAGACACCTGCTATATGAATCTGTTGTTTTGCTGCAGTGATTTGATTTTTTCCACTTTTTTCTGAATTCTGAGTCTGAAAACTGTAGCAGAAAAAAAAGTTGCAAAGCTATGACAGGAACTGATGTTTAGCTGACGGTCACTTGAACTAAATATCAAAACAAACATGCTGATCAGTGTTGTGGCCAAACTCCATCCCTCCCATTTTGTTTTAGGAACATTTCACAGAGGAAATTCTTTCTCGTTTATCTCCAATTTTGTTATAATTGGGATAATTGTGAGTCTGGCATGCAGAGAGAAGGGACCCATCTCCTCTGTCTTCCACTGATGTCCCTGAGGAGGTTGAAGGGCTCGGTGGCACTTCATTCCTATCTTCTTAGCAAATCAGAGCATGTTTTCCTCCAATTATTTGCCCCCTGTAGCATTAAGTGTTTTTAGTTAATGTCCTTTCCATGAATAGAGAACAAAACAGAGTCAATTCCAAACCAAGAACAGGTCAAAACAATCCAGAGTGGTTTAAAAGTATTTAAGCATTTTTTTTAATTTGAATGCAGCTCCCTCTAGAGGGAGTTTCATCTGAGACATCCTCCTTTAAGTCATTAATCTGCTCAGAGTGTATTATTAGTCCCCTCTGCATTATTAGACAATCAAATTCTTTAAGTCTTGACCCATCACCGTCTCTCTTCTTCACCTGTGGAGAGAGGAATCCTGGTCCGAGCGCTTCTTGGAGAGGATGAGCAGGACAAAGGTTACAGGGAATAAAGGAAGAAGCACAGGAAACAGCAGGGGGACTTAACACTGCTTCATTTCAGCTGGTGAATTAGACAGCCAGCCGTTCTCTAACAGGTCTATAGGCTGGCCCTTTGCCCCGCTGTTATTTCCTGCTTCGGATATAATTATCTCTGCCCCTGGAGTCTGTCAGTATTATGGTCTGGAATGTGTGACATTAACATCAGGAGTAGGAGAGGAGCTCAACCTGCTGCTGCTGTTACAAAAGCTTGTAAAAGTTTGGATTAAAGGTGTAACACGTAGTATTTTTCTTGTATTAAATGATTATGATGTTGGTCGTGGAAGAACACAACACAAAAAACAAACTGAGACCCTGCAGGGAGGATCAGCTGCCTTTTCCAAGCTTTTAAAAGCAGATGAAAAATAAGAATCAACAGGAATCAGGAATAAGATTCCAAGAAACAAAATGGATAAAGCTGTAAAATAATATAACATATAGAGCACCCATTTGACTTTCTGTGACATCAGTAACATTTCCCTATAAATATACAAAGTGCAGGAGCAAACAAAGAAGCACTTGCAACTTAAAGTCCATTGTTTGTATTTTCATGTGTATCTCTACCTGCATTTCATACAATAAATAATAGTCTTGTTTAATTAATATGCATGTGTGCAGTTTAGTATGTTGACATCTGAGAGGTTTCATGCAAAACCTTCGATATAAGATAATTTCTTGATACAAGACAGAGCATCATTTGGTCTTTAATCACACACACACATATCCTCACTTGTACACGCGCGCACACACACACACACACACAGCTACAAGCTACAAGCCACTTCCTCCTCTCAGCGCTGCTCTCGTGGCATCCCCCGCTCAGTCTAATTGAATTACAGAGAGGCTAAACCATCTGGCCACTGACAGCAGAGCAAGGCAGGCGGCCGGCTGAGGAGGAGGGGGGGGTGGTTCCTACATGTGGCGACTCCACGGTCAAGGTCACACTTAGTACCATCATCATTATCATCATTAACAAACAGACCACACTAACTCAACAGACCCCCAACTGGCCTCTGCACACACCGATTCAGTCTGACATTTCCCCGTCGTGGATAAAGGTTGTTTAATAGTCGCGGTGGATTTCTGTTCCTGCTGGGCTGTTGGAGTTGATGGGCGGTGCAGGTGAAGACACAGGAAGCAGGTTTGTCCTGTTAAGATTAGAGCCTTAAGATCCTGACATGTTTATAAGGAGAATAGCCATTTAAGACCATGTATCTCAATAAATATCCGGCTTATTGCTGTGGAAAACATCCCACAAACCTTTAATCTGGTCCCAACATCACGTCAAAACCTCCCCTTGATCACCAGTTTGTTCTGTGGCCAGGTATAAAAAAAAATTCCAGGATATTCATTGCTACTAAAAGGCAAAAATGCCTGCTTGTGCAGAAGTAATAAAGATGTGTAATGGCCAGAAATTCACTGAGCACATTCTGTGTCTAAATGCACCAAACTTGTGCCAAAAACCAAGATACCTCATAATTTATTTGGCAAAGTGACCTGAAATTTCCTGCACAAGAAATGTTGCCAAGGGGATAAAGTCCTGATTTTAATGACCACCACTGAGCTTCAGCACCGCCAGCAGGAAAACTTCACTTTTATTCCTTTTACTTGTGAGACTGTAAGAGCAACCAAGTCGTGCTTTCACACATTTCCACTGTACAATGTAATAAACAGAACAGCAGGTCATTAAAAATAGCTTTACATGTTTCTTTAAATTATTTTGTGGCATTTTTATGCATTTGTTAGACAGTTAGAAGCAGAGAAATTAGAACAAAAAGGTTTAAATCTCTCCTCAGTCACAGTCTGACTGGCATGTTTCACATCTTCTATCATCTCCTGTTAGTAAAATAAGATATAAGGTGCATTTATTTCAACATAACGTGGTGTATAATTAATAGTTTTAGCCAGCTTCAATCAGGCTTTATTTTAAGAAACAGTATTCTGTGACTTAGAGCTGCTTTCCTTTGTCTGCAGGTATGTGCGATACTTCAACGGCCTCCTGTCAGGACACATAAAAATCAACAACAAGCCTCTGTTCCTGCATCATGTTATCATGCACGGCATCCCCAACTTTGAGTCCAAAGGAGGTGAGTTTCAGCCTCTGCCAGATCAACAGGAAGAGGGTTTTTTCTTGAAAATATTTCTATTTTATTTCTTATTTTCCTTTTGCAGGCTGCCGTCCTTTCCTGAAGATCTACCAGGCAATGCAACCAGTCTATACATCAGGAATATAGTATGGAAACTTTTTATTAAAATTCTGTGTGGTTTTGTGTTTGAATTAGGGGCAAAAAGACCCTTTTCTGAATCCAAGTGTTGCATTTTAACAAGACTTTATTCCTTTTATTTCTACAGCAATGTGCAAGGAGACAGCAACACCAGTATCTGCATCACGATTGAACCCGGCCTGCTTCTGAAGGGAGACATCTTGGTAGGATTTCAAAGAAAAAACTGATTGAACGTTCAGAATCTTAACAAAAATAACCAGTTCCCTCCATCGTTTTTACTCTTCATCACAAAAATGATTAGGTTTTGCTTGTTAATGTGTCATTTTTTGACAATCTGACTTTCCCTTTCTCACCGTAGTTAAAGTGTTACCACAAGCGGTACAGAAACCCGACCAGAGACGTTGTGTTCAGGGTGCAGTTCCACACCTGCGCCATTCACGACCTCGGGGTGGTTTTTGGGAAAAACGAGCTGGATGAGACCTTCAAAGGTAACTGCCTCCTGGGTGGGTGTGTTTGTGCTACACATGTCTGTGTTTTTGTGGTTGGCAGTGCTTTGTATCATTCTGTGTTCATGAGCAAAATACGTCTAAACAATCAGGGAAAGTGCAGATAATGGGAGCAAAGTTAAGCAAAAACATTCAGCAGCAGTTTCTTTCTGTAAACTGTTTATTCTACAGTAGTTTTGAACTTTTTTTCACTGAGATTATTGGTTTCCAACATGTAAACTACTAGCACACTGCTGCAGGAGGAGACAGTTCATGATGTTTTTACAGTAAACAGGGTCCTCTGGTGGTGAGGCAGCTCAGCATTCATTTACAGTGACATGAGGGGAAGGAAAATAATGGAGGAAAATGCAAAAGATGGAAATCTTTATTTACATTAAAACTGAAAAATATGTGATTCCTTTTTTTGCTCAGTGGAAACTGAAGCCTCAACATCAGATCTGTGATTGTCAGTGTTATTTTTTCAATAATTTGTTGTATGTTTTGCTCTGATGTTCCTTTCACCATCATATTTATCACTTGCACAAGTTCATTCATGTCTATGCTTTTCTAAAATATTATTCTTTATATGCTGTGTGTCTCTGCAGATGAGAGGTTTCCAGAGTATGGGAAGGTGGAGTTTGTTTTCTCATACGGACCAGAAAAAATCAAAGGTAATCAATGTTTTTCCTGACCAAGAGTGATAAAATGAAGAATATATGTATGTTTATCTGAAGTATGAACTGAATTCATTAACATGTGTTATCAGACCTGATGGATTGGCAGTAATGACAATTTTTCTTAATTATTTAATTTACATTTTGAAAACACTGTCACACACTTTGAGAAGACTCTGTTACCCATGATCCCTTGTGCTCCTCAGGCCTGGGCCACCTGGAGAATGGGCCGAGTGTTTCTGTGGACTACAACACCCAGGACCATCTGATTCGCTGGGACTCGTACGAGAGCTTCAACCAACGCAGTGAAGACACTGTGGATGGCGAGCACGGTATGTCCACGCGTGCACACACACACACACACACACGTATATACACACACACACATGGTTTGATGGATAGGTTGTCTTCACTCATCCACGGTTACTAATAGAGACTCGCAGACTCTCATGCTGTCCCATCTGGCCTTGCTGCTGCTGTTTTGCCTGCAGTGTGTAATGAAAGAATTTGTCTGCCAGTGTGACGGAGCAACTTTGTTACAGTGTCGGGTTTTAATAGTTTTTAGGATGCGGCTTGTAGTCTGGAAACAACAAGCTGAGACTTCTGCCTCCCAAATACACTGCTGAATTTTCCCTTTAAAATATTTACTCATGAGTTTTGCAGTCTTTGGTTCCTCTGTACTGACCTAATTTTAGCCCAAACATTGTAGTTTCTCTGCTGTAATACATATTTTAAAGGAGAAACATAACTGTGTTTCAAGTCCTTGTGCAGCAGAGGTCTGAATTACAGTTTTTTAAAAAGCAGCTTTGTCATTTAAAATGTAATTTGATTCACAAATGAAGAAATAAAGGATTCAATTTTTCCTGTTTTAGATCTGAAGCTCAGAATTCATTGTAACTGAATCATCAGTTCTGATTTCAGACCCACATTTTGAATTTACGACACAAAAATCAAATATCTTAGTCCCAGACACAAGTCGAGATCTCCACACTCTTTTGAAGAGGCATCTTTTTACTCTTCACCCATCTCTCCACCTCTAAGCCCTACATCTTTGAGCTGTGGCCCCCACACATACACACACACACACCCTCCTCCCCCGAGCCTGTCAATTAGTACTTTAAATAGCTGCTGCAGAAATAGGGGGGCGTCAGTCTCCCTGCTACTGGCTGTGCCCTCCTCAGGGGGGGGGTTGTAACCTGAGACACCACCAGCAACCAAGTCCCACAAGTGCACCAACTAACCCCTCTCCATCCAGTCCAAGCTTTAGCTTCTGTAACAGGACTTCAGGAATTCAAAAAGCTGGGCGTCCTGTATCATTTACCCCCCCCAGTATCAGACACATGAACACTGAATGCAAAAGATATTTAATTTCGTTCACTGCATTGTCCAGCTTCTTTTTCCCTAACAACAAAGTTTTTAAAGTTGGACAGTATTCAAATTTGACAAAGTAAGTTTTAAATCAGTGAAGAAATATTAAAAATCCAGTTTAAAAGGGAGCAGATGAAGGTTCACTGTCTTGCAGTTTTGCTCTTAGCGGGTCAGAAATTTGTCTTACAAGCTTCAAGTTAGTGCCAAGAAAGTGATTTAGTAAATTATCAATCCTAGATCCCTGGCGAAACATCGATAAAAAGACATAATTCTCACCTCTTTCAAATGTCTTAAAACATCAACAGCATCTTGTCCTGCACTATGAAGAGTAAAAGCTTCTTTTGTATCATTTTTCACTGATGTGAAGCTCTTCTGCAGTGACAAATCGGTTGCAGAAGAGGCATATATGCCCATTTTCCACTGAGAGCAACATCACAAAGTCAAGAACCATTTTTGTAATTTGCGCAGCCATAGTAACAGTCATGGACTGTGACTGTCTTTATGATCTGCTATTAATATCATTGTTTTATTACTCCTCCACACATGCATTAGTTTGTCCCCTTTGTAAATGAGCGCGGCAAATGAGCAGCCTATGAATGAGTAATTGGAGTCACTAAACAGCCGAACATAATCATTACAAGATCATTTCTGAAATAAGCTGAACATCAAACATTAAAAACCTCATAAAATATCCTGTCTTGGAGTTTTTTTTTAAGACTGTTACCCTCTCAGTAATGATTAGATTCATGATCACTACTGTTAATCTGAGAAACTTGCACCCACAGGACGATGCACTCACCCTCAGTTGAGTCAGGACTTGGCAGCCATTGTAGTTCTGCATTCACTTTTATGGGATTTTTTTTTTTTTTTTTTTACAGCTTCGCAAAGACCCATTTCATTTTTATGAACATCCCCGGAGAACCGTTGCGGTAATTGCTGTGTTGCAAGAAGGTCGGTGGGAATCGCCAGGATTGCAAGTTTTATCCTAATTGAATGGGCAGCAGTGCTCTCAGCACTCAGCAGAAAAAAAAATAAACTCTCGGCCAGTTTATTCATTTCTCTAATTGCAGCCTTCGTTCTTACACTCGGACGTGACAATCTGAATGTTCGGAGGAAGCTGATGCAGGAAAAGGGCTGAACAGAGTGGAATAAAGCAGGTTTTTCTCATTTTGGAAGATAAGATGAAACAAAGCCAGAAGGACTTTTAAAGGGAAATTCCTGTAATTTTAAACTTGGGCTCCATTTTTACGTATTTTAGGTTGTAACATAGTCTTTGGGGGAAAATTTACTGTCAGAGTGCATCTACTCAGAGTGCTTGTTTTCACCACAAACAGGCTGAGATTATTCTGACAGCATTATAAAAAAGGATCCTTACAAAAGCAGACCTTTTCAAAAAGCCCTTTGCGACGGGGAACTGAAGTTGTTAAATCGCTTTGTTCAAAGCCACCAGACTCCTTTGACAAAAACAGTAATTTTACGCCGCAGAACATTGACTGCTTTGATCGGTTCGTTTGTTTTTTCTGTTATGTAACTTTGGTGTTTTACAGAGTTAGTTCAGATCCAAACTAAACAACAGGGTCTTACTCTTTAATAAAAAGGTTTATCTCTATCAGGATCTTTCTTATAATGTTGTCAGACACTTATAATAACAAGCTAAGCTTGTCGGTGGCAAAAACAGGCACTTTTAGCGGATGTATCCAAGAATTATGTAGCAGCCATTACAGCCTGGCTTGCAGCTGTTTGTCAAAGTGATCTACTAGACCAATTTCAAAACTTTTTTGTACAAATTATAGTTATTTAAAACCCAAAACATGTCAAAATATGTCTTATTTTTAAGACTAGAACAATCAACCTCTAACAAGTTTGCAGGAAAGCTGTTTTCAGAGTTATTTAGAGCATTTAAACTATGATAAAAAAGTTCTTTGGAGTTCTGTTTTGTTGTCAGAGAAGTAGATAATGGCAATGGTGAAAAGCCTCTTGTCAAAAGGATCATTAAAAGGTATTGAGAGAATGTTAATCAGGTGTTAGATACAAATTCAAGTTGGCAAACCCAGGTGACCACATACACCGCTGCCACATGAATAAAGCTGATAAGCTCTGTGACAGAATGGTCTATTTTTGCATCCTGCAGTGCAGTGAACACTAATCACTCATCAGGTATCATCTGGAGAATTCAGACTTGTTTATTTGCACGGGCGCTAAATAAATGCTTCATCCTGTGGGGTTCGGCTAACTCATCCTGACGCCATTTTTAACAGAGTCCAGCGACCTTGGAAATCCAGTGGAGAGGACTCAACAAGAGAGCGGTGTTTTAAAAGGGTCTGCAGGATTAGGCGGCTTAGAGTTGTGTGCATTTCATACTGATGCGTGCACTCGTGAGGTACGTGAGGAGAGGCGTCCTTAGCTTTCTTTATAGGAAGGTATTTGATGAGTGTTGCGCTCCAAGAGTTACTAAGCGTGGTGTGTGTAAAGGTATTTGTCCAGCTGTTTGTGTTGGTGTAATACAGTATTTTTGCACTTTACAAGCATGCTTACCTGTCTGTGTATGCCTGTAAATTTTTTACATTTTTGTTTGACTCTTCCGCAGTTTTTTCTTTTTTTTATGTGGTTCGTTTAATTGTGCCTAAGTGTGTGTCCATTTAGTGCATCTTGTGTTTGTCGGCTTGCCTTTGCTCCACTAATAGCCCTGTGGTGCGGTGGCAGCTGTCGACCCGCGGGTCAAACCAGTCAGAAGGCCACCGTTTGGGCCACTGAGCAACAAAAGAGCAACTGCAACGCTGCAAGCAACTTTGCTATTTAAAAATGACATGTAACACATTTATTTTAATGTCAGAAAATAGTTCATATCAAATTTTATTACCATCACAATGTCCAATTATGCAAGATTTTTGCAGAACAGATTTAAGGCACAAATTCTAGTTGCTTTGTGGCCTTAAAAAGACAAAGATAGAGAGAAAAAGATGTGCTTAAGCTGTCATAGAAACTCTTTCAACGTATTTATCTTGTTCAGTCAAATGAAATCAAGAAACCAAATGTTTAGAGAGTTCAGAGAAGACGCTTGGTGGCAATTTTAGTCTTAAATTTGGCAAACAACACTGCAAAATAAATGGTTTTATCTATTTGTACCAGTTAAAAAAACACAAAAACTTAATTCTGATATTTGCAAATGTTTCACTCAGCATTTTAACGTTTCGATTTAATATTTAATACCTTTTTTTTACTGTTCAAAGAGTCTTTAAAAAGCAGGACATAAATACAGTAATCCAGCTTTAGTTATTAAGCTATTAAATAACATTTAAGGTTGAATTATGTGTTAGTTGATGCAGTGAATGTTCTAGGAATATAATGATCCCTTGAGAATAACCACTAAACATAGTGTTTTGCTACTGTTGAATAAGCGTGTGTGTGTGTGTGTGTGCGTGTATGTGTGTGTGTGTGGTGTACAGTAGGGCAGCGGGCCCAGTCTTCCTTGTTTACCGCCCACCTCCCATATTTGGCTGGGGCTGAGCCATGAAACATGTCTGGAATAGCTGGATAGAGACAGACAGAGAGACAGAGAGACAGGCAGAGAGAGGCAGAGACGACCAGACTTTTAGCAGAGTTTTGCCAATAGTTTAAAACAAGTTGAGTTATTTTTTATTGTATCTTAAAGGAGAAAAGAAAAACAAGGAGAGATTAAAGTAAAGAGTAAAATCAAGTGGAGTCCGAGAGCAGCTGAACAGCACTGGTTGGTGAGTAGCACTGTGAGGCCTTGGGATTATTACTAGCTGCTGATTTTCAAATTAGCAACCTCTTATAAGCTCAGAAAGCCATGCATGACCGTCTACAACATTCCCTGAATTTAAATAATATTATGTTATGCTAAAAATATAGAAAAAATTGAGTCATTTTTAGAGCAGGCAAATTGTTTTTTGGCAAATTGATGCAGTTTTTGCCTTCTGAAAGTTAAGTTCCTCGCTCTTTTGCCCAGACAAAATGACTAAAATACAACTCTTTGTTCATGTGGTCCAACTGTTTAAGTCTGTTTGTCTGTTTATTGCGTTTCCATGTCAACATTGTTGCATCCTGTGTGTTTGGCCACCTATATGGCATAAAATGAGTCATGGAGCGAGCAATTTGTGTGCGGAACATTTTATGAGTGGGCTGCAATTTGGGTACACCAAAACTATTAGCGACCTTTGGTTGGTAACTTCATGTAAAAACTCCAGAGAGTTTGGACTGGGACATAATGCATGGAGGACTGGTTTTGAAAACTATTCTGGAGATGGTGTTTAAAAAGCTACAACTTTTAGCTTGTTTGTGGGTTGATTGCACAATATATATTTTACATATTTGTGTCTTTTTCCCTGGGTTCTGCACAGCAAGTAAATGTATATGAAGTTGAGTTCATTATTGTTGATACATGACATTGTGTTTGCTTCTTTTTGTTCTTCTGTCATCCACCAAGAGTTTACAATGATCCTAACTCCACTTAGGTTTGTAACAGATGAAAAATCCCTCATAAACCCAGTTTAAAACCCCAATCTGTAGCTTAATCTGGCATTTCCTCACTTGCAAAAAGCAAAGATTCTGTGGAATCAGACGCGTTGCACGGCTGGTAGTCAATCAGATATACAGACAGTCAGACGGACGGCTTTTTTATGACTGTCACTCAGATGACAGACAGGCGGATGGATGACATCATCCTGAAAGCAATCTCGCAGACAGACACTGATACAGTCACGTCACATTACCTCAAACTGTGACAGCTGGACACTGGGTGATGGATGGACTAAGAGGCAGACATGGCAAATATAAAACCGCGACAGTTTTCCTTGTGCCAGTCACTGACACACCAACCATGACACCTTTTTCGCTGATGGATTGTCACATCAAACCTCAAGAGGATGTCTCTCTCTTACTCTCACTGCTGCAAAAAAATGTCCAACCTTAAGAGTTTTCCCCCAAATTTTTTCTCATAGTCTCTAAAAATGGTTAAGTCTTTAAAAATGCACAAATAGAAATTGATTAAATTGGAAATTAGAGAGGAAGAAATTAACATTTTTAGTTTCTACCATTTTACAAAAGGGAAGATTTTTGAACCTAGCACTAGAATAAATGGCTTACAGAGGATATTTTTGACTCTGGTCTTTGAGACAAGTCAGTCAGTTGTCAGTCAAACGCAGTCACCCGCTGCTGGCATGCAGACTGGCCGTCTTCACTGTGATATGAAAGCTGTGAAGGTGAATGTCACATCCTGCTGTGAGATACCCAACTCACTGACAGCACCATGCCTGCCACTGCATGTCACTGTGTATAACTGTACATGTGGGAGTCACCAAATCACTCAAAAATGCTGTGCCATGTGATGAAAGATGCACTTAAGATGTTCAAAGCACATAGCTACAAGAAGATTGAGTTACTTTGGCAACACAGGAAAAAAATATACTTCTTGAGCTATTTATTTTCACTGCAGGTTCTTCAAGAAGATTTAATTATAAGGAAGTTGGGTGAGTGTTCAAGAGCATTAATGTATTACTGACATTAAGTTAAGGGAACCTTTGTTAACCAGAAAATAATCTGGAAACTGTAAAACAATTCACAAAATCTGTATTTTTTGTGTGACAAAGAGTGTAAAAAAGTCATAGTATAGTTAAAAACAAAATTCCTACTTCAATCGTAATAACAAAACAAGAAATTGCAATTAATATTGTAGTAATTTCTAATAAAACTAAGTAGAAACACTCCATTTTGCAAGGAAATTTGAAGAAGTCTATGAATCAATTGTTGTTAAAGTGTTGTCTCTCCTCTGCTCATTCCAAGAATATTCCCTGTTTAATCAACAACCTTAATCTTTCTTAAATTGAATACTTTTTTGGAGAGACATTTTTGCAATGCACTACTCTTATCCTGCTTCTTTAAGTTCAAGTTTAGCATTGTTTAGGTTTTTCTTTCATGAGCTTTTGGGAACAAATGGTTCTTTTCATCTTTGTCACCTTGGCCCTCTTCAAAGCAGGTTGCTTCACTTTTTCCAACCTCCCAGTTTTACTGCTGTGCCCACCCAGTTTCCTCCCAACCTATAGACTTCCTCCCAACTCCAAAGAGACCTGCAGGTCAAAGCTCTCACTCAAAACAGCTCTTACTGTAGTCATCTGTTCACATGCATGTGCGGATGTACGTTTATACACATAGATGGAATCATGTGTCTGCATTTTAAAATGGGTTTTTCACCTTTTTATGAGGTCATTGTGTCTCCTATTAAAGAGTCAAGCCCATCTTTAAGTTTCCATCACCTCTGGGATCTAAAGGAAAATTCCTTCCACAAATCCTTCGGAATGATTTGTGGTAACATTGCAGTTGTTTTAAGAAATTGCAGGTTTTTTTTAAATTGCAAATTGAACCAATCCTTGTGTTATTTTACTATATTTCTAGTTGAATATAAATGGTTCCCAGGTCCACAGAGTCTACTTTCATCAGTTAAAGCCAAAATTAAAATGTCAATATGATACAAAATTGTGTCATCATCATAAAAATAACATTTATAATACTTTCAAGTAAAATTTATTGATGCTTAGGGGAGCAGAAGTGGTCTTAAAACAGATCCCTGAGGAACCCCTTTAAGGAGACTAAGAAGATCAGCGTCTTAGCTTGGTCAGTTTAGCTCCTAATTAGGAAATGTGTTATGGTATTATGATCAACTGAATACACTTTATGAAGAAAGCAAGTGTTCAGAGTTTAATTTTAATGGTTAAACCTGTGCAATCAAAGGATTCAATAATGATTAAATAGTGATGATTAAATAATGTGTCTGTTAATCTTAAATGGACTAGCTATGTATATACTCCACATCCCAGCTGGTGCATTTGATACAGCCAAAACATTGGTCTATTTATAATAAACCATCGGCCACAGGTGCTTAAATGGCTTTTTAATGGCCTCCAAGGCTGCGACGTGGCGATGAAACACTCAAACAAACACTTAAGAAGATACATCCCAGAGGCAGGTGCTGTGTGTGTGTGTGTGTGTGTGTGTAATCCTGTAAAAGCAATGTCTCTGGCACTTCCACAAGACAGGAGAGCACCTGTCACATGAGAGGATATAGAGAATGGACAGGTGTGTGTGAGAGAGAGAGTGAGAAAAACAGACAGAGATGAGTATTATTCCCACTTTATAAATGCATGGTGGTGGTAAACAGTAGCTTTTTCCTTTGAAGCAGAGATATTGACATATTACACTCATCAACTGCAGCCGGACAAAAGTTGTTGGCAACCTGTGTTAGCAAGAATTCAGTGACTCAACCGATCTAATTTGAGATCTGCTGCAGTTATTTATTGACTGCAGAAGAAAGCTATTTGTCCAGATGGGGGGCTGCTTGTTTGTGCCATTCAATATCAGGGTCACTGGATGTAATGCCAGACTGGGCAGTACAGTCAGGTGACGCAGGGTCACTGAAACTGAGTATGTCGTCATCCTTGGATCATGTCTGGATCCCTGCGTTGATGTGTCAGTGCCAAGTCAGACCTACCAGAGGATCAATTTCTTCTGTTCCAGCACTTATTACAACATCATATTATTAAACCATAATAGCCTTTTATTATTAAAGTATTCACTGTATATGTTCATAATGTGACAGGCCAGATGGTTTTTAACTCAGAGTCATCTGGGAAGTTTTCCTTGGATCTGTCTGTAAAAGTGCAGGTGCTTTCAAAAATATTGGAAAGGTGGTTGGATGAATCATCTGTCTATCTCAGTCTTTTGCAGGCTAACTTCAACCAATCAGATTAATTTATTTATATTGCATAGTAGTTAAGCACTACCAGCAGATGGAGTTGTTAAATTAAACAGCTTAAATCAGTCTGAGAGGAGTAAAAACATCTATGTCCTCGAGAAAAGCCTTCAGTGCTGTTCTTTGCTCTTCTTTTAAAAAATACTTTCTAGTTCTGATAAATCTGTTGCTATAGCAGCATTGACGATAATTCTTTAAGAGCAAACAAAGTCTGGCTGGTTGTCCACCTAAATCACATCTGTAGCCACCAGCAGTTCTTCCTCATAGGACACTGATTGGTCAGAACCAATGTGATTCTGACAAAAGCACAGAACTTGAAGTCTGACAAGATGTATTTGCAAGATCAAATGATCCCAAAACTGCAAATCCAGTTACATTTCTTCAAAGACACCCTGACATCCAAGACCTAACAGTCTGCTGCTGAACAACAACCCTCAGAATTCAAGAATCAAACATATTTGCTTTCCCTGTTTGCAGAGTGTACATGTTTGTATTGTATTTAGCATAGCTTATGATTGGTTTACAACTGTATCACCATGCAACAGCAATTTAACTTAAATTGAGACCCACTCATTTGCCAATATAGAGCTTTTGATTAAATCTTACTCAGCAGATAGAATTTGTGCAGTTGCAATTGAAGATGTTAACAGTTTTTGGAGACACTTGACGATGTTGGCTTAGATTTTCCATGTCTTAGACAGATCATGTGATGCAAATAAAGCTCCAGAACAGCTAGTTAGTGAGATTGTCAAGAATTAACTTTCAATCTTAAGATTTTCATAATTATCTGATGAGATGGAGCTCTGGCCCCTTTGAAAGTATAAAATCTATCTAAAAATGTACAATATTTACAGTATACATGCAGTTAGTTCTGTTTGCACTACTCTGTGTAGTGCCTCATGTGCAGAATTAACAGAAAGAGTAACTTTTAAAGCTGTTGAAGATTTCGCGGGTAAGATTTTAGTCACCTAAGCTGAAGGACAAACTCTTTCAGCTCAAGTCACCTCTGCTGCTTTCTTCTATGTAAAAAACATATGTGTTGTAGTGTATGTAGTGGTGCTGATGTGCATAAGCCCATGTTCCTTCCAGCTTAAGCACATGCCATAAGTGTGGGGCAAATGTAAAGGTTGCGACCTTGCAGCGCTTGTTTAGTGAATTCCTCTCATAGTCAGCGTTGTTTGTCACTTCCGTTCTTTACTAAGTCGAAAGGATAACGACAATCACTCAGGCATCTTCTCCTTGATATGTAAGTGAGAGGAAAAAGTGAGGAGGGTGTTTGACTAGGTGAGACTCACCCCAGAAACATTTAAACTTAAACACTGAGTCACTCACTAATGCAACAGTCCTGTCTCCACTTTATCCTGCTGGCATTCATGACCTTAAAAGTATTCAAATTTGACATAGAGAGAGTAAAGAATTAAAGCAGCAAAGACTGCAACTGCTTTATTAATCCAATTTATAATTTTGTTAAATTTGCAGATCTGTTTTTTCGAAAAAAAAATCTTTTTTATCAAAACTGCGCTAATAATTGCATTTGATTGTGATTATTTGGATTTGGAAGATTAGCTGAAGTTGGTATTTGTGGGTTTGTCAGCTTGTTATTTCAGTGGAAACTTCTGAGGCAACATCCTCAACAAGACGCACCAAGCAGAGACACCAAATCAAAAATAAATCAGGATATTTCCTGTTACTCAATTATGTTTAAGATACCTCAGCAGCTTCTTGGGACTCCTACCCAACAACCATTACTTTGTGCGTATTTAGTTTGTCTGTTTCTTTCTTTACTGTTTGAGCTAAGATGTGCCAAAAAAACAGTCTGCTCCTCAGATCCATCCTCAGGATGAGTTTAACCAGCAAGCGGAAAAAGTGGCACAATGGCAAACTTTAGTCTTTTTTTGCCACAGAGGGCTAAAAGATCATCTTTATAAACTAGAACAAGGGCACTCCCTATTCTACTAAAGGTCAGGGAGAAAGAGAGGGTGTCAAAGAGAGAAAGCAGAGGAAAAATAAACCATTGTTCTCTGAAATGTTTTGAAACAGATAACGTAGAACTAGAAAGTAATCAGAGTAATTAAGGATTTGCAAAGTTAAAGCTTTCACTGCATAAAGGTTTAAACTTTGACTTGTAAGACTTGCAGATACAAAAAAGGAGGGTCACCCTGAGAGAGGGGATCCTCCCTGATGACATCAGTAGGCAGGGGTGCTGTATTCCCAGGCGAACAGATGGTGTGGGACTTGTAGTTTCTCTTTTTTTTATTTCTGAAGCACCGTCGCTTCACAGGCAGCTGAGAAGCGTTGGTGGCAGTGGCGGAGTCCCTCCTCCCCCGCTGCCGGGAACAGCCAGGGATCATCCCAGAGTGCCAGCTCACCCCTTTCGGCGGCTTCAGCGGTATGGCCCCGCCTCACTCCAGCAGAGCACATGTTAGGTGATGAGAGGACATGAATCAGAGAGGACAGGGAGAGTGAGAGGAGAAGCTCAGAAGTAGAAAGCTCAGTCACCAAGAGGCTGCTGAAGGACTCCTGTTTATGATGTTTTGACTGAAACGAGGACATCATTGTGGCTTCTTTTTATCACACTTACTGCCTGAAGAAGAAGAAATATTTCATCTTTTATAGGACATGTTGGGAATGATGAAATAAAAAAATAAGAGCTAACCTACAGGACTGGTAAGAAGGATGTTCTCACTAAATTTGATATCAATACATAGTGATGCATTTTTGATTTAAAGCATTTTATCAATGAAATAGAATAGAAGTTACTTAAAAGAAATACTAAAATTTAAAAAACAGATATAAAGAATTTGGAACATGTGATTGCTGGCCATAAAGAAGGTATTTTTTTGTTAAAATTACTACATTTTTTTAATTTAAATTATTATTGTCCTCAAATTTAAATTTTGGAGTAAAGTTCTCTAACTATAAATAAATTAAACCCAACTCCAAAGATAATGTAACACTAAACCTTCACCAGTTATGCTCATAATGTTAATCCCGGTGTCATCATTAAAAACAACCGCAGGATCAAACTGTGTTTACAACTTCCTCGCCTGCCATCTCCTTCTCGTTGCTACTGTGCCTGTGCGTTTGTTGTTGACATGGGTTTTGAAATAGCTGCGGTCCAAGTGATCCGCCATATGTCCCCAGGGGTCGCTCAATTTGGAACATCCCACATATGAGCCAGCAGCGGTCATGTATATGTTGTGTATCACTTTGCAAGTGTATGCAGGATACGTGAAGCCAGTATTGCTGTATTATTTTCTTCTTGTAAGCAGAAGTGTTACCACAGAACGAGCTGCTGCACGTGTTATTGTTACATTTCATTGAAGAAAGTAAAGTTGCTTACAGTTTGAAATAGTATCCTGGCTTGTAATTGAAGAGCAGATTGTGTCTCCCACTGCGTGAAATGCACTTTGCCCGACCACTGTTTGTGTTCATGTGCCACAAATGTGTTTTGCAGTGCTTTATTTAATCAACATTTAACCTTTTTTTTCTTTTTTGGTTGCACCAATTTTCAATTCCCTTGGCTGCCATAAGTGTTCAAGGAATATTAAATTAGTTTCTACACATTTCTGAAACAATAAACAAAGGTGATTTTGTTCCCCATAATTGCTATTTCCAGAAAGAGCAATTGCTGTCCTATTAGATGTAAAACTGAGGCTTTTGGGTTCTTTTGCATGACATCTGACTAACAGACTGTTTTGAAGGTTGTCATTGGTAAAGTCAAGCAAAAAGAATTTTAGTTTTTCAGTTCAGATGACATATTGCCCTTACAACAAACTACATGCACCAAAAAAATGGGTTATAAAACTATGCTGGTGCCATAAATAAATATATATGCGCCACATATATGTTAAACATTGCGGTTGAAAAGTATTTACTGGAAACTTTGGTTGTGTAACATGAAGGCAATCAGTCTGTGTTGCTGGCATGATTCAGCAGCCAGAAACCAACTTGGGGAAGACAGCTCATTCTCTCCCAGTCCAGCTCCGGGCTTTCAAACTGGCACTGGTGCTCCCCTCTTTGGCTCACACAGACCAGCTGTTTCAGTGTGTTGGACAAGACCCACCCCGGTTCACATAGAACCATGTGGGCCTGCGCTGACGCAACGTGACAGGGGCTTTAGCCCTGCAAATTGGCTATTAATAGAGCTGGAACGGGCTGTGTTGCTGGTGGCTGGGCTACATGCTGAAACTCAGTCAAAAAAGACGGGTGCAGAGGGGGGTCACTGTGCTTGTGTTGTGGGTGATCCTGTCCCGTGAAATTTTAGGATTCAAGCCAATGAAACCTAATAAAACTAGTTCGTACATGAAGAAATGATTTAGGTCACCCTCAAGCAGGTTTCATATTTACTGGAATCGTCTCAGTACAGAAAAGACAAACATATGTTCCTTGAATCTTTTAATGGTTAAAACTACAATAAAACATGCAACTTTTTAAATAATTTCATTATATGTCTCTGTGCATCTCTTTCAGAAGTTGTTCACACCCAAGGTCCACTTGATGGAAGCCTGTATGCTCGTGTCCGCAAGAAAGACTCCCTGGAGGGAGTTGTCACCATCAATGGCCTCCCAGTCCATGAAAGCCCCTTAACCAATGCAGAGATTCCATTACAACACGCCAACCATCCCCTCCAAACCACTGACCAGACCCTTCCCGTCACAGGCCATGCCTCTCTCCCTGCTGTCGACCACACTCTCTCCGTGAGCAGCGATTCAGGCAACTCTACCGCATCCATCAAGACCGATCGTACTGACGAGCACAGCCAGTCCGTGCAGAGCGCTGCGAACCACAACAACCCTGCAGCGACCCATCCACCGCTCAGCCCACAGGAGAAAAGAGAGCTCGACCAGCTTCTGAGCGGCCTTGAGGCACCAACTCAACGGCAGGCGTACTTGTCCACTTCCACCAGTCCAGGAGGAGGTGTCCGAGACCTGGTCCCAGCGCAGGTGCATGTCAACGGGGGCCACACAAGGCTGGTTGGTGCCCCATCAACAGAGGAGCGTGAGACAGATATTCTTGACGACGAGCTGCCCAATAGCCAAGAGGGCAACAGTGTGGACAGCTTGGGCACTCTGTCATCCCTAGAGGGCCAGGCAACACCTGCTGACCTCTACTACCGATCACAGACGCCCACCAACAGGCAGAACGACGGACCCTACCTCGAAAGAGGTGTCCTTAGGGAAAAGTTAAACGAGATGCCTGTGCATGGAGTACGAACTCCCACAGTGATGCAAGAGAGGTCTGTGGACTCTGCATCGCCACAGGGGGGATACAACAACTACCAGAATGGAGGAGGGATGTACCGTTCGCAGTCTTTTGGCAATCCACCAGCCAACAGCCCTGAGACTAACCCTAAACTGATGCCCAGGGCACCCGAAAGGAGCACCAGTAGCCGGGAGGCTGTTCAAAGAGGTCTCAATGCCTGGCACCAGCATAGCCTCCCAGATGATCCATTTGGCCCCCCTCTTCAGTCAACCCATAGCCTGCCCCACTTCCCCACCTCAGCCTCACAGCGAGATATCGAGCAGTCCATCGAGGCGCTCAACATGCTCATGCTCGACCTGGACCCGATCAACTCCCACATGTCCAAGTCCCACAGCGCACCACCTGGTGAGAACAACCTCAGTTCATCCCAGGCGCCCTTCTCCCAGACCCTCGCAAGACCCTCATACCAAGCAGACTCAGCCATCCATGGTTACAACAACTCCGGGTCTGTAAACAACTCCCTTCATCAGCCAATACGGCCAAATGGGAGAGTTTCAGCATTATCCAACCAGAGCCCCATCATGGAGTCCCCTGCGTATTCTCCTCAGAGGTCCAACGCTGGATACCAACACCAAAACACCACCCCGACACACACCCAGGATCCCTACCTACACACACGCCAAGCAGCTCACAACTACCCCATTGATCCCTCCTCTAATCTCAACCAGCAGGTGTCGGTAAAGCCTGTAAACTCGTACCCAGGCGGTGGGGTTTCCCACTCACCCGACCTGCAGGGTTCATCTCCTTACCCAGGCTACAGTGCCTCTTCCTCTCCTCTCCCCGCACTAACCCCCCAGCCCAAGGATACATCTTCAACATCCCTGCCCAGAGAACAAGAAGCAGAAGAGGAAACCCTAAACCTGGAGGGCCTGGTGGCACACCGGATCGCAGGTAAGGAGTTATTGTCTGATACATGAATGCTTGAATTAATGAGGGAGGAAAGGAGTGAGAGTCATAGAAATCTGACTGTCGGTTTCCAGTGTTTCACTTCTTTTTCAAGGATTTGTTATACACATGCCACATATACTGTGTTTGAGGGAGTTTATGTATCAGATTTAACTGAATCAAAGAGAAATACAACTCTTTCATTCATGCACCTGTCATCAATTGTGTCATGTCATGTTTATTCTACCACTGCATTGTATGACCTGCAACTCTGGGTTTATTTACTCTACAGGACAACATTAGTTATTTGGGATTTTTTTGTTTTTGTTTTTGCAGATTTGGTTAAAAATACATAACATGGGCTGTTTTTTAGGGTGTATTCATTAAATTTTCAGCTTCAGCTGGAAGCATCTTTAGTCCTGAGCACCAAGCAGCACGTGAGCAGTGCAGCTTTCAGGAGTTTCTGTTACAGATTCATCATGGGGTGCCGCACCAGAGGGATGACCCGTGATCATAAAATTAGCCCTGCAGCGAAAATAATGCAAAGCTGGTGAGAGTGGAGATGGGAGGAGAGTAAGAATAGCCTCGTGTTTAGAGGCTCCAGCTTCCATGCATTGTCTGCATTCATATTTACCTTTATGTGAAACCAAAAGGCTGCTCCCAGGCGCCTCCCAGTGGAACAAAGTTGTAAATTCCTCCCATATTAACCATTTCAAATACATTATGTAATTATCAACCCATTAGGATTAAAATCACCCCACCTTGCAGCTCTGCAACTTAATTTGCCTTTGAAAGAGATTCATTTGACAAATTTTCATTTTCATAAAGTTCATTTCTGTTCTGACTTTTCTTCTTCTTTTGTGTTCAAACCATCTCCCTGCTGTATGGACAACCCTCCCCACCTTTGCTTTCTCCTCCGCACTCCTCCCACCATCCTCTTTCACCTTTCTCCTCCACCTCCTGCCCTACATCCACCACTCTGACCTCCCTCCCCGGCAACAGAGTACAACGCCCGTATTCGGGGCATCAGTGAAAGCATGACACCGCAACAATCTGACCGCCATCGCTCCTATTCCTTCTCTGGTTTGTTCACTTTCCCTCGCTTTTATTTTATGGCATTGTTTCCTTTTTCCCTGCATTTTTACAAGCTTCTTCCCAACTATTTTCAAATTTTTTTAAGTATGATTACTTTCTTTGTGACTCTTCATCAGTTTTAATTTCTGCTCTATTTCCCCTTTTCCACTGCTTTTTCTGCTCCCTCCACCTCATTTCTTTGCAAACGTTTTTCACTCTCTGTCTTGCTCTCTTTATTAAAGCAGCTTAAGGTTATGTCTGGGTTAAGCATTCAAAGTTAAATACACCAGCTGAATACATGAGAAGGGTCATAGAGAACTGAGACTCTGAAAAAGTTTTTCACTCAAATCAACAGATCATTCTGTTTTTTCCAGCGTTGCACATGCAATATAAAAAGCTATTTTTAAAACATATCCAGTAAGCTGCCAGTTCCACACAGTAAGCAAACTCGGGTGTTTCAGGGGTTCGTTCCAGAGGAATGACCCCAGAAGTGACGCAGGAGACCGGTCGGCGTCGGACCACCAGTGAGGGACAGTACCAGAGCAGCCACGAGAACACACCAATGGTGGATTCACCAGACTTTGCCCACAATCTGGCCCTCAACCCGGGAGGAAGACCCAGAGAGGTCAGCGTTCAGTTTTAACAGTGTAAAAACAGATTTATAAAGCTCATTAACACTCTGAAGTGTTTTCAGCCAATCCACTTATAAAATTATAAAGCTTAATTACAGATATAGACAAGAAAGTATGAAAGGGTAAAATGCAATATGATGTACAAATGTATCTGCAAGAGCATGGCAAATTTGAGAAAGATTGAAAAATATTTTAATTATTCTGATTATTCAGTTAAACCAGAGGATGCAGTCACTGATGTTGATCTTGTGGATCGTTTCTTTGTCTCTCTCGTTTGTTTTGACATCTGTATCCTCTTCCTTGAACCTGTGTGTGTGTACCTCTCCCAGGGTCCAATGCACAGCTACAGGGAGGCGTTCGAGGACGACGAGGCAGACGGGTTTAACAACAGTCCCAACTTTGGAGGCGGTGGTGAGAATTCCCCCCAGACCCCCAGCTTCCCTGTGTCACCACAGACTCCTTACTTCAACATGTGTAGGTTCAGCCTGTCTGCACACAGGGCCGCTCTCCAGTCCTCTCAACACTGACTTATGACCTGAATTACTTTCTCTGCTCTTTCTCTAATTGATTAAAAATGATACGGGTAGGGAGAAGATGGACATCAGGAATGCATTTTTTTATTTATTATGTAGGGTAATCATAGTTTAGTTGTACAATGGGAACAAAAATGTTTAAAATGTGGCACAAAACAAAATGTTCACACCTAAAAAATATAGAGAAAAAAGCACTGAAAACTAAAGAAAGTTTTAGGATACACAGTCAAAAATATGCAACTAAAGTTTAACATATCAGCTACTAAACCAAGAATACCAACCAACAGTACCTGAAATTAATTTCTCAAGTAAAACTTTCAGTAACATAGAAAGTGGAGTCTCTTCTCGCAGTCATGAGCCTCCCATACACAATCTTTTGCACAACTAGCTGCATTAGATTCACTTAAACTATCCACCAGGTCCCGTGGATCTTCTTCATTACTCCCTGCATGGGCTTCCCCTGTCAACTCATTAGAATTACCACCGGGGGTATAGTCCATACCGTTGGCTTCCTGCGTCTCTTCTTTCACCTTTAGGGCCGCACACTCCAGCTTGACTTCAGGACACTCAGGTTTCTCTTTCTGACTCCAGGCTTCGTAACTCAGCGGCTGCCCGTCCACCCACAGCCAGCGTCCGGGGAAGAAATGCAGACCGATCCAGACTTTGCTTGTCGTATTGCTTTTGCTCAACTCTTTCTTGATCAGCATCATCTCTGTCTCCGACGCCACACTAGCCAGGTCCCGATGATGCTCCCTGCAGTACTCCAGAGCTTCCTCCCAAGTCTTTTTCTCCCTCACCACAACCACTTTGTAGCAGAGGAATTCTTTTGCATGGTTTGGTATTCCATCATGCCATGTATTAAAGTGAAAAAGGCCATAGTCCTCATTGGATCGGTTATCAGGTTGACCAGGCGCCCAGAAAAATGTGGTTACCCCTGCGCCACCTGACCACGTCCACTTCTGACTGTCTGTAGAATTCCTTACCAGTCCTATCCAGTAGTAGTTGTTGTCCGTGACTAGTTCCAAAAGTTTACACATATCCACTGAATTACTGACAGGAGCCATGTCCGTGTGATGCTGCCTGCAGTACCTCTGAGCACTGTACCAGTTCATTTCACGCTCAATGTGAACATACTTGCAAGAACTTGCAGAAAAGCTCAGCAGGAGCAGAATGCAGGTGACAGTTTGATCCATTGTCGTCTTGTGTTAAAGAAATACTGCAAGTCCTGCAGCGCACTGAAGACACAGAGGGTTTTGGAGGATTTTCATGCAGTTTATGACCCTCGGTGTTTTGCATAGGGTGGACCCTCTCTGTCACTGAGCCGTTCTGTGTTCAGAGACGAAATGAGAACTCACAGCTGCTCACTTCTTCTTCATTAAAGTCTTAACATGTTCACTTTGTGTGTGGAACCTCAAAAAACAATAACAAGCAATCATAAGCAACAACTTTAATAATAAATTTGAAATTGAAGTCATTTTTCAGTCAAAAACTACACCAGTTCTGTGGATTTTGCCTTTATAAAGTAAATATCTTTAGGGTTTAGTTGGTTGGTCAGATGAAACATGACATGCTAAGTGAAGCATTCGTATTCTTTCTTTAGATTTGGAAACTAAAAGTCAAAACTTTTTAAAGCTTTACACTGGAGCTTCACATCTCATAGTCTTTTCTCAGTCTGAGGACTTTGGCTTGATACCAAGATCTCTACCATAAATTTGATGATTTATTATGAAAATATACATCAAATATTAAATCAAAATATTATTAGTTGCAGCCTTAATTATGAGCACCTGAGATATCTACCTTTGTGCAGCCTTTTTAGAGACAGAAAAGAAAATCTTGATAAGCGATGCAAATAAAGTTTAAAAAAAGCAATATAAGGTAATTATGTTAATTGGGTTTTAATTTCCTTCTTCAGATTTTTTCAAATTGTTAAACCTCACCATTGAAAAATAATCATTTTGTTTGGAATTTGTAGCATTTACAATTTCTTATCTTCACATAAGTCTGGTCAGGTTAAGTCAGTTTTGTTTTCAGAACCCAAAAATTGCAAATCTGATGTACTGCACAAACAAATTTTGAATTTGCTTCAGGCAAAACAACCTGGAAAGTGTTGCATGACTTGTCAGCAAACAACAGCGACGAGCAGGTGTGTGCAAATCAGACTTTTGTCAGAGTGTGGTGTTTTTTCTGGCAAAGCAAATTGAGAAAGGAACAATGTAAAGTTGAGGTTTCAAAAACATTAAAAGCAGTGCTGTCTTTTAATCGCACTTCCTTTATTTCTTCTACTTTTTTAAAATTTATTTTTTAAATTATCTATGCATTTAATCAGATATATAGAAACATGGAATTTAAATTGAGATTGAATAATAATTATTGTACAATGTAGGTTATCTGTGAATTACTATTATTATTATTTATATGAAGCATATTTAATATTTTTGTCTTGTTTTTCACTGCACTTTAACATAAGATCTGCAACTTCTTCGTCCTGCAACACTTGAAAGAAAATGCAAAGTTTTAGCATTTAGCTTTTAGCATTCTGCCCAGTGCTGCAAATCGTCATGTTTGCTGGATTTGAGCTTTTGTTATGTTCTCGTTGCATTTATTCTTTCAAGTGCACAAACAGGCTCGATAAAACACATCCACTTGAAGCCTTTCAGCCATTTATCTTAGATTTCCAGCCACACAGTCGCTTGCAGGTCTGTCAACCTTGTTCAGCAGCTTCGTTTGACAGACTGTGTTGACGGCGGGGACGCTTTTGTAAGCCAGCCCTGCCCCCCTATCTCTTACACTCAGCCCTGAACATGCAGCTGTTGCAGTAAGAATCTGCTCTGTGGCACAAACCTTCACATTTACCCCCCCATCATCCCTTTCCATGTCACCTTAAGTGAGCCTGAATCCCTGTCATGCTTTTGATCTGGATTCTTCTGTAAGTAGAGGATTAAAGAAAATGAAGAGTTCATTTCCAAAATGCTGGATGTCCTCTACCTGGAATTAAAGCACCCAGTCTCTAATACAAACAATATAGTCTGTAAAAGGAATTTAACCATGCAGTTTATAAGCAGATTTAATGGCAAAGTCAAAGTTTCATTACGGCATCAGTGATGAGAGGAGAAGAAAACCAGACAATATCAGCTCTTATTTTGGAAATGACTCCTCAGTTTTTGGCGACTTCAGTGTGTCACTTCCACATCACATGGCAACATTAAAATGACTGCATCTTCAACCATTAACCTGATGTATTCAGTCATAATCTCCCCTATAACCTGTCATTGTTTGAGTGGCAGCATGCTTTAAATCATCTAACACTTTAATGACCACATTCTTGTGTTTGTGGAGAGATGCTCATTGGCTAGTTTTCAGCTACAGAATCATTGCTTAGATTTTGCAAGAAGTTCCTCTGATGGATTTTTAAGATACCACAAATAAGAATATGAAGGGAAAACATGACATTGGATTTTATAGGTGAGACAGTTACGCAGCTAGTTACTTAGGTTCTTACATAATATAAACTTGGAATAATGTGAATTCTAAATTATTTTCTTTTTCATGAAACATCTTTTTGCATCGTTTTGTTGGGATGAAGATGCCTGATCTAGCATTTAGAAATATATCAAATGTCAGCTTTTAAACTTCCCCATAAAAAAACCCATAGCTTCATTCAGCAGGTCTTGGGTTTTTGCAGTGATGAAAGCACATTGCCTCTGAATCTGGGGCCCTCTGACCTTGGAAATAACTATTTTATATTCCATTTCTGTGAATGAATAGAAGAGAATTTATTTTTGTGCATGTGTCCTATTTGTAACCTTTGCAATGGAGGCAGTGCCTTGAGAGTGTGCAATAAACAAAACTTTATGAGCTCTTGAAGCAAGGAACTAGTTACTCTTATGTTTCCTGCAGCCAAGTGCATCTCAAACATATTAATTCATCATCTTGACCATTTTCATGTCAAACTGTATTGATGTTTAAGTAAAAACATGTGTACTTTTATGCCTTACATTGGTTGTTTTACATTCTTTCATGGCTTGTGTGTACAGTTGACATTTTTTAATGTTTTTTTTTAATATTTCCTTTTCTTTTTCTGTCCTCTTCCATGTAGCTCGATCTCCTCCGGGTTTGGCCAAGACTCCTCTGTCAGCACTGGGACTGAAGCCTCATCAGCAGGGTGGAGCAGGTCAGTTTCACACACATCAAATGTAATCAACTCATCTTATTAGCACTGCATCTCTGTACAGAATTAACATAATGGGGTAAATATTCTGTTTATTTCTTCCCTGATTAATCCAGTTATCATCTGTATCATTCAAATGTGCAATGCAGACATCACTGGAGTTAAACCTTCTTTCTTCTTCCTCCTGTTTGCACCTGACCTCATCAAAATCTTCAGTTTTACAAAGATTTCAAATTACATCATGCTGAAAATATGTAATAATAATAATAATAAACTGTCACAAAAGGTAGAATTAGATTGTCTTAAAAACTACTTAAGTTTATTGAAATGCAGAATAATAAATTTGCAGCAGCTCTGACTCTGTGCAGCATCTCTGCATTATGTCATGTGTAGCTGAGTGAGCAGAAACTGGCTCCAACTCTGTGATGTTTAGAGTCTGCTGCCCTCTGGTGTTCAAAGCTGTTACTGCTCTTTAAAATGCTTTTACTAAACACACCCCCTCATGTTCTTGCCTTACACTCAAGTATTTCCTCCTTGTCTCCTCCTTTTCCACACGTTTCGTGTTTCTCTTCTTCTCTTGCTCTCTGTCATTTCTTGCTGTCAGGCTCTGATTCTAATGATGGAGAGCAAGGTAAGGTCATTTCTGTCCTGTCTCACAGCACTGTCTTCTGACCTCAATGTATTTTTTTTTAACATTTTATAGCTTCACTGCAACCAAATGTTTTCTTTTTCAGTTTTGCATCCCTGTTTTTCATACAATGTTTGTTGAATTTGGAGTAAATTTTGTAAAAATTTCCCTTTTTTCTCTTCAATTAAAATTTTTTTGCTCCAACGTCTGACAATTGAATCTTGTGGTGCTCTGGACAAAAAATGTTGGGTAACAAACAAAGTTTGGACTAAACATGTGTGTTTTAATGCTTCCTCAGATAATCGCAATTTTGGAGACTCCAGGACACAAGCGTTCAACGCTCCTCTCTCCTCCAGCAGTCCCATCCACAGCCCTGATGGGTGAGTCATTATCGGAGTCAGATGATTTCTGCTTTGACCTCAGAAATTATCACATGATCAACCAACACCTCATTAATCATCAATAGTCAGGTTGCAAACTGTTGCAAATCATAAAATCATCAGGGACATTCAGACATCCTTTCAATACAGTTGCTTTTTTATTGATTGGTTGTGATGATGCTGTTAACACATAACAGGATGTTGACCCTTGACCCTATAAGGTCAGACAGGCAAATGACAAAGTCTGATGGTATTAATTATGATGCTGTCATACAAAACACACCCTATGTTTAAACATACTTTTACTGGAAAACAATTCAGATAATTGATCCTTAAACAAAATGTCTCTTCATCTCTATTTACAGTGTTTTTAACTCAGTATAGAAAAATCAAATGAAGCAAAAATAACAAAGATGTTCCTGCATATTTTTCACATTAATTCAAGATCAGATTGAAAATGCAGAATAAAGGTGAAAAATAAACAATATGTGTCTTTGTTTTTTTCTGCAGGAGGAGGACTGGTTCTTCAGATGTTGCCCCCTCCTACCCTAACAGACCCGCCTCACCTGACGGCTCCCAAGTCAACATAATGGGTGTTCACACTGTCCCTGGCAGCCCCAACACCCTCCACCGCACAGTGGCCACCAACACGCCACCCAGCCCCGCCCTCCAGAGACGCCTGGGTCAAGCCAGCCCCTCTCTGACCAGACACGCGCCACCTGCTGGCGGCAACAGAGACGGCGTCCCCTCCAGCCCCCTGATTTGCCGAAACCCTAAAACAGCAGCTGCTGGCATTCCCCCGAGCCCTCTGATGGGGCGCCGCACGGCGACGAGCGGCCACAGCACACCCGATGACCTGAGTGCTACTTCTTATCAGGGGAACACCCAAACACCCTCCACACCTGCCTTCCCCGTCTCCCCACAGCTGCCGGAGAAGAGGCACATGTCCAGCGGGGACGCAGAGAGGACAGACAACAAGAACCTGATGCCCACACCGACCAGCGGGGGCAGCACGCCAAACCTGTCTGGCACAAACACCCTCCCCGACATCTCCAAGTCCATATATGGTGAGATTCTGAAACATGAGATGATACTTTAGCTTCCAGATGTTGTTTTTATCCTCTACAGTGATGCTTTTCCTTGTCTCCGTGGTCCAAACAGATGGTTATCCAGACATTAAGATGAATGTGAAGTTTGTTCAGGACACCTCCAAGTACTGGTACAAGCCAGACATCTCCAGAGAGCAAGGTGAGAGCTAAACGTTTCCAACATCCCACTGCCATGAACGCAATGGTCAGAGTGAAAGAGTGTCGACAACAATGGCAGCCATCCTCCTCTTGATTGTGTATTCTCATTTCATCTTCTTTGCCCTCCTGTTTGTCCTCTTTCTGTCCTCTTGTCCATTTTATTTAATCAACATCTCTCATGACCCTCATCTTGTTTCCATCTGTTTATTTCCATTTCTAACTCACCCTTTCCAATCTCCTCATCCTCTTGCTTCTTCTTCTCCGTGTTTATCTCCTCCCCTCTCCTTCTTCCAGCCATCAATCTGTTAAAGGACAGGGAGCCCGGAGCGTTCATCATAAGGGACAGCCATTCCTTCCGCGGAGCCTACGGTCTGGCTATGAAGGTGGCCTGCCCACCGCCGACCGTCCAGCAGAACAAAAAAGGTAAAGAAACACACAAAATATCTGACTTTTGATGAGGGGGTTTCTTTTTCTTCTTGTTTATTCGCTTTCATCTGTTATCATATATTTTTCCAGTTGGTGACATGACAAATGAGCTGGTGAGACACTTCCTGATTGAGACGAGTGCCAAAGGCGTCCGTCTGAAGGGTTGTCCCAACGAACCCTACTTCGGTGAGATTACAGTTCTGTTCGTTCATTTGTTTGTTAAATTTTCAAAATGATCTGGTTTAAAAGAGAGATTCCTTTGTGTTTGCAGGTTGTCTCTCTGCTCTGGTTTACCAGCACTCGATGACCCCACTGGCTCTCCCCTGTAAGCTGATGATCCCCACCAAAGGTCAGTTTCACCTCCATTTATTTTCTATTTTGTGTAAAAAACCTCCTTTTACTGTGAATATTTTTGCTCAAGTCCATTCAAATTATGTTTTTTGTCCCATCAGATCATTTATTTGTAGTTGCAGAACCTTCCAGAATTTATCAAAATGCAATTAGCAACAGTTTGTTCATGCATATGTTGTGTTTGCATTTGAAGCAAAAGCCTTGCAGTGTTTATAGAGGAATGCTACTGGTTCTGAATGCGATTCAACACCCTTTCTTTGTATTAATCTGTGTTGTTTCCTGTTCTTCTCTCTTCTTCACCGCAATTCACAGACCCAAATGAAGAGGCGCTGGAACTTGCCACACCCACTGATCCAGCTATTGAGCTCCTGAAGCAGGGAGCAGGTAAGCAAAGAGGAACTTAAAATAATCTTTACTGCAATTTGAGATGAAGAAGAAGCGAACACTCAGCTAGAAGCCAGAGTGAGATGTAGTTCCATGCAGCATCCAACAGTTAAAGCCGACTCTCCAGACAAAGAAGAACAATAAACCATCATTGAATCAGTAATTTGCTCACACGTTGTCACCCTTACCTTACAGTTCAAAAAGTTCCCGAGGACGCTCATGGTAAATGCTGGTTTCACTGTTCTGCTCCATCATGCACTTTGACTGAATGTGAATGCAGTGATCCCTCATGTTTATTAACACTTGAGAGCAACTTGAAATGAAACTTCTGGGGGTAAAAAAAGTTCAAGTGCATGCACAACATGTTGACAGTTGCAGTCTTTTGAAGACTGTTGAAGGATTCCTAAATGAAAACTTCAAACTGTGCAAAGCATGAGAATCTGACCTACACAGCATTCTTCACTGTTTGCTCCTCCATCAGCTTACATTAAACTGCATGCACACTGATTTCCTCCTGTGTCCGGTTTTATTTACCAATGACTCTGCTTTGTTCGGCTCTAGCGTGCAACGTCCTGTACATCAACTCTGTAGACATGGAGTCTCTCACGGGGCCTCAGGCCGTCGCCAAGGCCATCAGTCAGACGCTGGCGACCAACCCTCTGCCCGCTGCGACCACCGTCCACTTCAAAGTGACGCCGCAAGGCATCACGCTCACGGACAGTCAGAGGAAGTGAGTCGACAGATGCAAAAATCAGCACTTAAAATATCAGATGCATTATTTACCAAAGCGTTTTCCCATATTTGATCAGTTTTTATAATTTATCAGGCTGCTAATTGAGATGAACGAGCAAAAATGTGGCCTGGTTTCATAACTAAACAGGAAGGTAAACCTGAAATCAGAGAAGACTGCAGAAAAAAATGTTTTATAATAGTATAAGTCTAAATCTTTTGCACAGGTTTACCCATTTTTACCCACACAAGGTCTTCTTTTGTCTCCTTCCGTTGATTTTTTTCTAAAAATCTTACTTTGGCGACCCCAGGTGGTGATCTTGAAGAAGACACTGTGGCAGACAATAAAACTAAAAGCTTTGCACTGAGAGTGTCTTTACAAAAATTTCTTAGTAACTAAAAAGATGCTGCAAATCACATTACAACACACCCAACCAGTGGATCCCAGCATCCACTAGGGGTCGCCAAAGCCTTGTGGAAGTTGCAAGGCCTTTCTTTCGAGGTTGTAATGAAAACCTGTGTAATAACTTTTTCATTCCTCTTGCGGCAGACTTTTCTTCAGGCGACACTATCCCATCAACACAGTGACCTACTGTGACACTGATCCCCAGGACAGAAAGTAAGAAATATTAACTTTTTAATGGCCTAATGTGAATAACAGAAAAGTAGTTTTTGATTATTTTATCTTATAAACAATCTTGTGTTTCTTTCCATAGATGGGGCAAAGAAGGAGGTGGCTCAGTGAAGTAAGTTTAAATGCTTTAACATTAGATTTTTGCAGAAATGGGACATTAAATGGGTGTTCAAATGTTTTTACAAACATGTCTTGGATGCTTTTTCAGGTGATAGTGTTGGTAGAATATTATCAAATTTAATGCATACTAACTGCAGGGGGTTTTTCTCAATCCTACCAGGCTTTTCGGATTCGTTGCAAGGAAGCAAGGAAGCACAACAGACAATGTCAGCCACCTGTTTGCTGAGCTGGACCCAGATCAGCCCGCCTCCGCCATCGCCAGCTTCGTCTCCAAAATGATGAAGCGGTGAAACCTCAGACGTCCGAATGGCCGCGGCCGTTTTGTCTTTTTCGCCAGGACTCGATGATGTCCTTTTTTTCTGTTTCCTGTCGGTTTGTTTCTGTTTCCCTTCTCTCTTTTTTTCTCTCTGCCTTGCTGGTTTGTCTTGACTTTGGTCTTTTTTGGAAGAGTCTCTATTTGAAGGGTTTGATGTGGATCTGGTGGAGCTAGTGGACGTGTGGTGTGGAGCCGTGAACGTGACAAACATGGAGGCCATCGAAGGGAGAAAATTCACCCACAGGGCGACCTGTGCGAGAAGAAAAAGCTAGCTAAAGACTAAAGGAGCAATGCTAAGTTCAGTCGGGGAACACGTAAGGACTCGTACGTTTCAGGGTTTTCTGTTGTCGTTTCGGTTGATTGATTTACCAAAGGTAGTTGCAACACAAGTGCAAGAACGATGTAGCTATTAAGCCATTATTATTTCCTCTTTTCAAAAGATGAAGTGTCGAACAAAAAAAAAAAGAAAAGAAATACGGTTTCTTCTTGAACTCGTCTTCAGGAAAAAAGTTGGCCTTGACGGCTTTTAGCAAAACAGTGTCTGAAGACCTTATGCATGTTAGCTTGATCTTTAAGCTCGGTTCTTCTACCTTCCACAAAAAGTCATTGTGAAATCCTTAGAGTGGTCATTTTTCCGGGTCTGTTGTGTGTTGGAAAGGGCTCTGCAGTGAAACAACGACTGATCTAAACTGCGCATAGCAGACCGGACTCTCAAAAAAAACAACAAAAAAAAAAAAAACGCCACCCTAAGGTCACCGCACTTTGTGTCAGTGCAGCCACACTTGCATCACCCTCGGCCTCATGGCCAAGCCTGATCTCTCTCTCTCTCACACGAAAACTCGCTCGTTGGATTACCTTTGCCTGAAAATTCAGCAAGCACCTGACAGCATGGCAGACAGAGAGAGTCAGACTGTTTGCCCACAAGATGGCGCCACTCATTCAGGCTTGGTGGGGGGGGGGGGGGGGGGGGGGGGGGGGGGGGGGGGGGGGGGGGGGGGGGGGGGGGGGGGGGGGGGGGGGGG
>JAPZDV010000017.1:4914801-4954532 GCA_029814665.1 Acanthurus lineatus | reverse complement strand
AATATAAAGTAACAACCCCAATCCATGGCCTCCTGAGTTTTTTCTTCTTTTTGCCCCCCACTGGGCGCCCCCATCTCCGCCTTGTCCCCCCCCCCCCCCCCCCCCCCCCCCACCTTCACAAAACTTACCCATCAACAACTGCTTGCAGTAGTGGATCTGTTGATAGACGCTGCCACTGAAACACACTGGAAATCCCCAGGGACTGGCCCCATGACCTGGACCTATGCACTGTTCTTTATGCATGTTGTTGTCCCAAAAATGCACCCTCCCTCATAGCTACATTCAACATCACTGAAAACATTCTATGCTTTACGCTAAAAACAACTTAAAAACCTTTAGACAAGTACACTGAGGTTGTACGACTTGTCAAAGACTGCATGAAATAGACAACATTTTTGTACTCTTCTCAGAGTCCTGAAAAGAGGTAGACAACCCATTGTTGAAGTAGTCACATGATGGTGAGATGCTCTATTTTTACTTCATTTGTTTCCTTTATTTTTATTTTATTTTTTGGTCCATTTGAGCCAGGGTTACCTTTCACTGTACCGAGGACAGTCCCGTCTTTGTTTTTTCTTTCCTTCCACAGTGTCGTCAAAATTTACATTTAGATACCTTTTAGGGCAAAAGGAAAAAAAACAAAAAACAAAAAACACAAGGAGTTTCCACACTGTGCGCAAATGCCTGCTTGTTGAACACGCTCAACCATTCACAATAAGCTAAATAAAATTGATATTGATATAAATGTACATAGATATACTACTTTGAAAGGTGACATAGCGAAAAAGTATTTATTTTTGTTGCTTTGGTCCCTCATGATTACTCATATATACATATATTGTACAGTCTAGATAAAGAAGATTACCTAAAATGGGTTGAGAAAAAAAAATATATACTTATTTTGGCTAATGATTTCAAAGTCTGACGATTTTGAAATGTGTTTGAATATATGGTGTACATTACTTTGTACATGTATATGTTTGTTTTTGGGCTCGTCATGTTTTTTCGTTTCTGCGTTCTCTCAGAACGAGGTAGGACATGAATGAGATAGATGAATTTGCATGGACAGAAGCATTCGAGCGTGTCTCCGTTGTTGGAACACACTCGCAGAAGCAAATGCGTCGTAGCTGGTAGATCTTAAGGTAAAAGACATGCCGATTTTAGTAAAAGGGAAGCACGATAAAGCTCAGCAGCCGACCTCAAATGCAATATGAAAACAGCTGTATGCACCCATGACAGTTACGATTTATAATTTTGCCAAAGATTCAAACACTTTGCACATGTATGCTGGCTGGCTGCATGTCGCTTTTTTTTTTATGTTCAGCTGCTTCTCAGTTTCCATTTTTTTTGTGTTTCACGCTTCAAACAGACCTGCTGCACACAGCTTCAGCAGCAAATTTAAGAAAGCTCAACCAGCCAGAGGACACAGAAATTTGTGTTTTTTCGCTTTTTAAAGTAACACATGAAGCTCTTGGGATTATACAGAGAGACATTGAGCTGCAGAACACAAAAGCATGGACTTTGTGTTTTAATTTGTTTCTGCCCTCGTCTCCAAAAAAAAAAAAAAAAATGTGTCCACCTCCATCGCCTGTTCAAGAGAGAGCAGGCCTACTGTGCCCCAACTGGAAGTGTGTAAACAAAGCACTTATATTCACAATACCAAAAGAGGAGTGACATGAATTCCATATGGGTGTCAGTGTTGGAGGTAAATAAAGTTCGACGTGTCTCACAGCTGTGCAGCTCCGTCCAGCTGCAGCTCTGTCAGACTGCCAAAGGTGTCTTCTCTGGCCCTCTCAAAAAAAAAAAAAAGTCAGCGATTTTTATTTATTCTTATTTATTCTTTTAATTTTTTTTTTCCTGATATGTTTTTTTTTTTTTTCCAAAACCTCGTGTCATCGTTGCATTATCACGTTTATCGCAGTTTTAACGGTCAGTGTTAGCGAATGGAGGAATGTACGGTGGCGCTTCATTGAGAGCAAAGAGGTACAAGTGCAACTTAAATCGACTACTGACGAGCTTTGTGCCGGTTTTAGTCACTTGGAGAAAACAAAAATTTTAAAAAAACTGATGTTCTCTGATTAAATTTAAAAAAAAAAATCAAAATTGCATTGTACCTTTTGGCTTTGAGTGAAGAGTTACCTTTTTGTTTCAGTGCAAAAGAAGTAATTTCTGTGACCCCTATGTGCAGATGGGACTTGTTGTATGAATGTGCTACTACGGATGTACAAAAGGGTCTCAGATTTTGTTTGCGCTTATCATTTACATTATACTGTCATGGCTTACCTGTTCCTAAGGAGAAAAAAAAACATTAAAGCAATACAAATCAGTTACATGAAAGCTATGTGGGTGTTCATTTGGCTTTTGTGACTCTTAAAAATGGGTTTTCGAGCAATCGTAATTCATGACCTCGCTGCCAAAAGCGAAAATTTGTAGCCTGCATATTAAATTATTTTGATCATTTCTCTCAGCTACACTTTGTTTTCCATTGGTTTTGGCATCAAACATCGGCTTAATCCCTCATCATTCAGCTTGTCTGGCAGGTGTGCAGCTCCGGCCTGAACTCACCTCGTCAAGTCAAATATGTAACACCTTGGGGAAGTTCATTTAAGGAGTCGCTGGCTTTCGAAATCCTCCGTGCCCTCCCTTCGTGTTCGGAGATCAACGTCAGTGAAAGTACTTGAAATGAATAGAAGGTGGCACGAGATTGAAGCAAGGTCTTAGTCAGAGTTAAATAAGGCGAGCCTTTGTTAGACATCCAAACTTCTCATGCGATCAACCGCGTATATGAACTTAAAAGTCGAAGGCACCTATGACCTTGATTTACCTGCTGTGCTGATCACCTTTACATCACCTACATAGTTATTTTACTGTCAAACTACTCCCTTGTTTTAGTTTTTACTGGAGATTGATTTATCTCTTTATCTCTGTGTAATATTTGCATTTTAACACAAAATGTGGGCGTCTTGATGACAAGCCAAGCTGCAGGTCAGAACACACAAAAGTTAAAAGTCAAAACGAACAGCGTTTTTTATTGTGTGTCACAAGTAGAAAAAGCAAATGTATGTTTCCGTCCAAAACTTTCCAGCTGATCTGCGAAAGAAAATGCAAATCAATGCATGTTTCCACCCACTGCTGTTATATGAATATTAGGAGTTGGGTGTTAAGGATAAACAGCTGGAGACGCTAATCGTCCAGCTGTGTGATGAAAATTGAACATGCACAGACACACAAACACAACACAAGTGGATGGAAACACACTTAGCGTCACGGCTGACTGATACACTTGAATAAAACACCATCGTTATTGTAATTCGTAACACCTGCGTGCTTTTCCTACCATGACACGTCACGGTGTATTTTGTGGAAAAGGCCTACTAATGTTCTGTGCAAGATTTCTTAGAAAATTTTTGTTGATTTCACAGTAAAGGGCTAATTTTTCTTATTCAAATTTAAGCTTTTTTCCCATTTTGTTCTCATGCAAGTGTTTGTTCAGTGATGAAATTTTCAGTTTGCACAAAACATTACATTGTCAAAAATGACAGAAAAAAGCAGAAAATGCAGGATTTTTTTAATATTAATTGATCATGAGTGGAGTATTTTCACCTTTTTACCCTCCAGCCTACAGAAAATTAAGTCACACAGTAGACAAGTCCAGTTTGAGTCACGTCTGCATTTTTGTCCAAGTCTCATTCAAAAGTGGACAAATGTAGTTTTCTAATGTTTCTTGTTTTCTAATCTTATTAATTCTGTTTTCCATTGAGTCTCTTAATATGAATCGTATGTCGCATCTGAGAAAATGTACCATAGTTTTAAGTGTTTACATCTTTAGTGTGGGAAACCCAGCATATGCATTATTTATTGGTTGATGGATCGATTAAGGCCTTTGGTTCTCTTATAAGATAGTTATTTTTTGTTGTTTAATTAGTTTTCTATTTGAGCAACTTACAAATGTGTTAGTAAATGATAAAGTGAGTTTCAGCCACAACCTGAAAACTCCAGAGCTGAAAAATCACACAAGGACGAACAGATTGACAACAGGTGTGTGTTTGTGGCCGCGCCGCTGAACCACTTGGGGAAATCCAGTGCTGCAGAGTCATCGCAGCGGCCCTCCCTGCAGTAGCTCAGTGGGTTTGTTTGTTTCGCTGTTTGTTTCCAAGTTTAGGGCCCCGAGCCCCACCACGCCTGAGACGAACGAGAGTCAGAGGCATGAGAGCCAGAGACTGGCAATAAAGAAATAAAAATCAAAACTCTGTGAGGTTCTCATGGCTGCAGACAGTGTTCAAACTCGCAAATATGCATGACACACTTCCTCCGTGGCAAATTACGTACGCGCTGTTGCTTTCTGCTTCGCCATGGCACATTATGAGCTGTGAGGGAGGTACGCGCTCCCACCATGTGCATCATGTGTCCCTCTCACGGGTCCTGGCTTAGTTCATGGACACTAGTATATATGCATTTACCCTCAAAACAGACAGTAAAGGTGTCAAGCTGCGGATGGAAGGCATGTTCCCACTCCTGCCATCATGATTTGATTTGATTTGATTTGACAACTTTATTTGAACAAGGAAATCCCATTAACAGCAAAGTTTTCTTTTACAAGAAATCCCCTGTGCAATCAGTTTTGCATTTCAATAACATGAAACAGAGAGAAATCAAAGCGAAATCCAAACATAAAATTCGTCAAGGCAATAAAAACACCCAGCGTCAGCTCAGCAGCGCGGCGGTTAGCATCCACCCCGACGTCGGGTGACTTTGGGTTTGATCGACAGCCAGTTCATTGAATTAAAAATCAGGACCAGATGCCTTTCTGCTTTGAAATCATCCATGAAGGAGGAGGGCTGGGTGGTAAACGTTGGTGCAATAAAGGTGTTTTACATCAAAAAACAAGCGGCAAGCAAAATAGGAATCAAAAGTCTGTGGCCTGTGATCTACTAAGGCTCTAACACACTTGACGAAGCATTTTTCAGCTAAAACACACTCATAGCTCCAGCTTGTCTTCAGTTCCAACAGATCTGAGCAAGAAAGATAACATTTTTTAGCCGTTTAATACCCATGGATGGAGTTATTTTAAGCACATAGTACAGTGATGTATTGTTGATTGTCTTGAAGAAGTCTGTCACCTCCAAACAGCAAGAAAAATCCTCTTTGAATATAAGATCTAACTACATGACACTGAAAGATATCTAAGTGTGGATGCTGCACAGACATCCCAGAAAAACAGCCCTTAAAGTTGTCTGTGCAAGCAGGTTTTTGGGTTTTTGCAATCTATATTCATGTTTATTTGTTTATTTTTGATTGCACCCTGTGGCTGTAGTATTTATGTGAGGGGGGAAGATGGAAGTCAGGTGACATTTAAGGAGCAAAAAAGTCTGATTATGAAGGATGTCGGGGTGGATGAATGGATCAAACAAACAGGGTTTTGATCAAGGAGACTGCTGTTCATGTTTCATGCAAAGCTGTAAAGTCAGTGTTAACTTAATGTAAGTTATGTGTCATGTACGTGATGCAAACCATGAGATTTTTGTGAACTTGATCAAGTTTTTTTGGTGCCTAAACTCAACAGCCGCTGATTCGAGCAGATCAACAATCCAAACAGTCACGCAAGCAGCACTGTGAAGTTTTAACACTTATTGTAAAAAATACCAGGCTTACACGCAAATTAGCACTAAAGTTTGGTAAAATATTGGAGGAATTAAATTTATTTGCAATATCAAAAGCCAGGGCTGCAATCCATTGGAATACATCATCTGGGAACCTTGGGACCAGATCTTGGGACCAGATCTGGGGACCAGATGTCAAGATATTTTGCTCGATAGGTGAACATTTTGGCCTTCTTGTGCCTTAATGAGTAAGGAAAACAATGAAGTCTTAAGAATTCTTCCTTTGGGGACCTTGAGATAAAATTTTATGACAGTTTTATGAAAATTGTGCAACCATAGGGGAGATATTTCCCTTCAAAAGAGCACTATCCTTTACTGTTGTATATTTAAGGATAAAAATGAACAAATTACTTTATTAATACTAACATAAAAAAGAAATGGTTTACAACTGGGTCTCAAAATAGTTAAATTCTGTAATGCAGCCTTCTAAAGCCTGCACAGCAACTTTGATTGACAGATTAAAATCAAATCAGAAGTAAAATCAATGTTGACACACTTGCACACCTCCTTTATTAAATTACACCAGTGCAACACATGGCCTAATGCAAGTCAAAGTGTGCATGGGGAACTGTTCATAGTCTGTGAGAGGCATCTCACCCAGGTATGACCTTCCTCCACACAGCCTCAGTCGTTTTGGAAAATCCTGACCCTTACACATGCAGATGCCACTGGACTGTAAATATTCAAATAAGGGAAAATTCCCACTCTGTTCTTATCAAACGGAAAAATCAACCTGCTTGTTTTGGTTTGCACTCCACCTCCTCCACACTGTGCCTTTCTTTTTTTTAACTTCACAAAGAGGACTTTTATTTTCTTAGATAGAAAACTGATTACATGGGACTGATCCTCTGTAGCTGCTCACAAAGCAGAGCGGCAGGTGCTTATTACAAGTGACGCTGTAATTGCCCTTTTGCCGCCTCCAAACATCCATGACGTGATGATACTGTCAGTGCGCGGGCAGATGATGACGAGAAATGTTTTAGGAAACACTTAAAAGCTTCTCAGTGATGTTCTTTTGTGTCTGCCAGTGATAATCTGCAACAGAAGTCTTGATTTTGCCCATTTTGCAGTGGAAAACACTCCTAACTCCTGTCATTTCCGAAGTTTGACCGATTCACAGCTCCTGAGGATTTCCTTAAGATAACAGTGCTGAGTTCAGGCTAATTAGGGGTGGAAACGGTACATTAGGCTTCTCCTCACATCCACATGTTGGTCAGAAGTGATCGAGGCCGGCGAGCGCTCGGCTCTGAAACAGGCCAGCTGTTCTCAAGCCAAAGCAGCATAACAGGCCCTGTTAGACTCTCGTCATGTCCCCGCAACAGCTCACTGACTCCCCTTTGGCTTCACGCTCGTGTGAAATCTCTGCAAAACAACGACCTTGAATCAAAAAAGCTCATCAGTGCTAATATCTGCCACTCTGACGTACATTTTCAAAGTCATGTCAGGACTCAAACCTGATTCGTTTTTAAATGGTTGAAGTTGTAGGGTTTGAGTGGAGACTTTGACGCATCTCAGTTAAGAATCGACTTGGAAGGAAACAAGCAGGTTTCTTTCCTCCAGGATCGGGATAAGGATAAATGTTTCCTCTTGTCTCCGCCAGAAAAAAGTTGTATTTTGTGGTTATGTTTGAGTTTTAACATGGCATACTGTATTTTGTGATTGGCCAAGTGATTTGAACTTTTGAGGGAAAAGTTCATTTATTTTGGAGACACATTTTCTTGCTTTTCTCGCTTGGAGTTAAACCACTGAAGAGGGTTATTTCAGTTAAGCATAAAGACAATGTTGCCCTCTTAACACATCAAACCTTACATTTTAAACTTTTGGTTTTTATGCAAATGAAATTATCTGTTCTAAAGTTAATTAGCGAGGATTTGGATGTGTTGGGAGGTGGATTTTGCTACTTCCAGACAGAATCAGGCAAGTTTTTTCTCCTTGCTTCCACTAGTAATACTAAGCTAAGCTAACTGTCTCCTAGCCCCAGCTTCAATAATGAAATAAAGCTGCAGAAGTCAAATAATTACAGGAATTACAGGTTATCTGATGGTTAGCTTAGCTTAGCATAAAGAAGACTGCACTCGTAACACCTTTTTACAAGGTGGATTTTGCACTGATTAAACATACATGATAGAAAAAGTTTAAATATGTTTTTTTAGCTTTTGGATGAAGTCAGGCTAACTGTTCTTCATTGCTAAACAAACCAGCTGCTAAATTTAGCATTCTCATACAAACATGAAAACTCAATCAATCTTCTCATCTTAGTCTTTGCTATAAAGCAAATAAACACATTTACCAAAATTTCATACTCTTCCTTTAAAAAAAGGACATAACATTTTTTCAACTAATGATACCTGGGATGTTTTTTGGGCTATTTTTACAGTCCTGTATGATTTGCTGTTTAGAGCTTAACCCTCTTTAACTTGAAAGGAAACCTACAATCCTGCAGACATCGTAAAACAAACAAAACACAGCAGCTTGCAGTGCACAGGTTGACACTGAGAGGTGAAGGAATTCAAACCATCGCAGGAATGATACCTGACGGTCCAGGAACAGACCAAAGGGGAGGAGGTCACCTGTTTTAAAAGAGCACAGCATATTACATTTGAGAAAAAACACAAACTGTCATAAATGTGAATACTCCCAAACTTGAGTCATGTTCGGGGCGTAAGTGTTTCTTTTTACGACGTGGCCTTTGAGGAGCCTTGGGGCTCTGGGAAAGGCCTGTCCTCGGGCCAGCTCTGAAGAGCCAGGATCTCCCAAAGAGTCCACAATGTATGGGGTTACCTGCATAATTTGTTTCAGATGCTTTTATTAAAATTTTTCCTCAGTGATATTAATCATGTGACATGCATACAAAAGGCGCCTTTTTGTCTTCACATAATTTTCTGAGATCTTATTTCTAAAAATCGTTCCAGAGCAGAGAGAAGGAAAAGAAACCCCATAACTTGACTTAAAGATTCATCTGGCTGGAAAGTGCCGGTTGAGGCGAACACGTCCTCCCAGAGCAGGAGTGATTTCTCCTCAATGGTTGCCCAGTATCAAAATGTTAAGTGTACCAGACAGACAAACACGAGCGGTTTTAGATTTTGGATCAAAGCAACACAGTTAGCGTCTTTCCAAAGTTCATAATTTCTTTGCTTTGAGTGGGTTTTGCCTTTTTCTTCCTGAAAAGCCAGTGATAATTACCAGCATGAATGAACATGACCACCACCATTTATTTCCTGTGGCAGCACCGATTCCATTACACAACCATTATTTAGTCTATGAATTCTGCCAATGGTAATAAAAATCGAGACGATCTCCTCCACGGTGGAACTTAACCCCTCGACACATTCATTCAGAGATGAAGCTGCCAGAAAACTGCAAAATCTGTCTATCTTTTATCTCCTCTTCAGTCTGAAAGCATCATATTTTACTAAACTTGGACCACTACTTTCCTTTATTCTAAATCAAATCAATCTGTATGAAGAATCAGAGTTGAACATTCATGTTCACACACCCTTTGTATTGTATATGCTGTAAATTCCTCGTTCTGTAAACTGCAAACATCCACCACCTTGTAAATCTGTCCAACATAGCGAGAATTCTTCCAAAGCAGTAGGAGTTCAGCATTAACACAATATCTAATGTATGATACAGTATATATAGCTTCAGTACGCTATGTGCTCTTTATTTTCTTTCTCACATCATTTATTTTTTACCACGTTAACTTTTCCTTTCCTTCTACAGTGAAGAAATTATTACAGTGCCAGTCAAAAGTTGGGACACATCATCTCATTCAATGATTTTTCTTTCTTTTTTTCTGCATTGTAGCTATTTTTCCACAACAATATTTACAAAAGTTCATCAATAAGTAACCTCAATCAATAACAAAACCTTTGGCAAAACAGATAATCAGCCTGGTCACCACCAAAAAATGCTAACAATTTACATTTTTTACAAACCATGTATACATATAATCTGTTCATTTCACATGTAACATATCGACTTTTCAACAGTCTATATTTATGTGATGTGGGAAACAAAGAAAGCAAACAAAAGAACTCAGTTTGAGACTCAGTATAACAGTTGGCCAATGAAAATAAACTGAAGTATCAAAGACAAGCTCAGTGATTATCTGACAACTCCAGAATTTAAGTCCCATAGTTAATGGTCTGTGCTCTGCTGGTGGCTCCAGGAGGTGACCGGCCTGCAAGCTGAGCAGTTTGATGATGGGCTAATAATCTGATTCAGTGGAGCTGGTGAATTACTTACTTTCTGGCTTGACGCTAGGGTCTGGCAAGCAAATCAACAAATGGACTGGGCCTCTTCCACTGCTTGGAAACAGGTAATTTCTAAGTTTATCGAAAAACTTGGAGGACCGAAGGTGGCCAATTGGCCGCCAGTTGAAGCTGAGTGGATTACTGGTTATTACATCAGAGATTGGCCTTTGTTGGACAGACAGAAGCACTTGTCTTCCTCCATGGCCCATTACATGAAACAGAATCAAATGAACTTTGACACTGTGAAACTCAGTGGAGGAGGCTTTAAAAACAGCCAGTTTAACTCATGAGTTTAAGGTTGCTTCTCATGAGGAATCCTACTTAACATGTGATATAATGTTTAATAATGTTATATAATGCTCCTATGGCTCTAAGAGGAGCCTCACCCTTACTAGGGGCTTAAATTCAGGATATCACTGCCTCTCTGCTTCAGTTGTGACTATTTTTTTATTCTGTCCATTGTGAGTCCCTCAGTCTTAAGAAGGTTCAGCAGCAAATAACTCCAGTGCCTCTTTAATTCTTTGTATTTTTCTCTGGATAGCAATCAGAGAGGATAACTGTATTTCATTGTAAGGTACAAATTGTTCAGGGTGCATATGTCAAAATAATTGAAATCTGGAATCATCTGCAGTCAGCATCTGTGTACAGTGAAGACTCAATATGAGAACATTTTATTTTAAGGGTGCAAATTGATTTTTTTGGAAGGAAATCAGTCGTGCAATTTCCAAGAAAAAGAGCACGAGCGCAGATTTTGAAAGCTAGCGATCTCAGCACCTGGCAAAGTAATCGATGAATCACTGGCATTGGAAATGGAGCCTGTCAATTCCCCAAAGATACATGATACAAACTCCCACCGTAGCCTGGAAACACACACACACACACACACACACACACACACAAGCCTGTGTCAGCTCTGTTCGGCCACTTTTAAATAGTCTGCCTGGAAAAGCGGGCATAGAGGAAGCGAATAAGCATAATTCACTCATCTCTCAACACAAACTGTCAGGAGTATCCTTGAGCAAAATACTCAATTCACTAATGCGCCGGTGGGGCTGCTAATCGGCAGGCAACAGTAGAAGACTGTGGTTTCACAAAGCGACTCCCAGGTGTGATTCTGTGAAACCTATGATGCAGTAAGGAGAGCGTGCCTGCTCAGCAAAACTTTGCTGGATAAATAAAGGTGAGAAAGAGAAACACATGAGTCACTGGGGAGTATCTCCTTTGTGGAGCGCACCGCTAGACCTGAGCTGAATTGCTTGCTGTTTGCCTGGAGGGGGGCTTACAATATGTTGTTAGTGAAATCCCTTTTCTTGCCTCGCCTGACAAGGAAAAAGAAAACCAAGTAGTCTGATGATCAGAATCTTTAGCTTCTCCTTAAACAAAAAGGTCACCAGTCAAAACCTGACAACAGCCAGTGTGTCTATCAGCAGCTGTTTGAAGTTTGTTCTTGTATCCAGGGGCGAAGTTCTAGTGTGAATGAACTTTGGATAAAGGTGTCAACGTAATGCCAAAAAAAGAACATTTTACCTTGTATCATCTTTCTGAGGTAGACCTCATGTGGTAATAAGGCCAGTATGAAACAGAGAAATGAGGTCAAGAGCTACAGTTACTGGCTGACGACATATTACAGTGAAAGATTTGTTTTTTAACAAATTCCCTTTAGATAGCAACACCTCAATGAAGTAGTTTTTTATTTGTAGACTCATCTCAGGTAGACCATGTTTACAGAACTTAAAAAGTGCAAACGGCAAAGTAGATTGGCTGCACATTTTCTTTATCATGATGTAAAATCAATTACCCAGTTAAACCAATGATGGTTTGACAATATCAGGCTATGATTACAATGTTTTTTGGAAAGCCACCAGGCAACAGTCATATCTTTCATCTTTCTTAATCATCTTGCAATTTGATAGACAGACCCTTGGCAAAAAAACATTAACTTGAAGTACTGCCTCTTTTACTTTGGCCCATCCCAATGTATGGCTACCAAGACCCTGTTATGTAGTTTTAATAACCACATCTGCTTTTGCATGCAGGTTGTTTAAGGTGTAAACAAAAAAGTTCCGGTGTAAATGCAGGAATCAGATATGGGTTGCATAAAAAAGTTGGTATAAACAGAAGGTCAACAAAATCAGACATGAGTGAAAAATTTCAGTGTTGTGCAGCAGTTAGTCAAGGTTTTATTTATAGGGTGTCTTCAGTGGCGGTAATTGTGACAAGTAGACAATATTTAAAACTATGCTGTAAATCTTAATGGAGCAAAAGTGAGGATGGTAAAAGGTGAAGAGAGGCGGAAAATCACAGGCTTTGACAGCTCCCTGACGATATGAGTATGCTGTTTCTTCCCCTGAGCCTTCCGTCAAAGGAAACCGATGATGGAGCCTTTGATGGCAGTGTCACAGTTCACAGGTACACACACACATACATCCTCACACACCTTGAGAGGCCCCATCTTTTACCTAGCATGGTTACCAAGTCATTTTAGCCCAGGGAGGGTCACATTTTTTAGCTTTGATTTCTAACTGCTATTATTTTATCATCTGCATAGAAATATGTATATTTTGTGGTCTGACCCATTAATTGTTGATAAAAATTAAGATATTTGAAGATAATTTGTGTGCATCCTGGCTGTGATCATTGACAGTGTATAAAGAAGGGCGACAAAGTGAAGCCAAAGTATATGACTGCCCCCTGGTGGCTGGCTGCAGTACAAATCCTGCCTCTTTTTACATTAGCGGATAGGACATGAGCAAAACTAAAAAAGGAAAAAAATAAAAATAAAAAATGAGTACATTTTCCATATATATGATTTCTTTAATTTTAAGCAGTTCCTTTCATGGTAGTGCATGTTTGAATTCAAGTGTTTCTTATAGGTAATTTTATAATAATAATAATGTGGTATTGTCCGACAGCTCATGTGTGGTCATGCAATATTGCCAGCGCAAGCTAGCAACGCCTGTATAGGCAGACACAGCATCCATTCTTATATTACAGTAAATGGTGTTAATAAACTGTTTTTTAGGGCACAGAAAGAGGCATTTTGATTAAAACCTCCCTAGAATTAAACATTCAGCGGTGCAGCATCTTTGACCCACTCTTTTAATTTTTCACAAATGTTTATGTCATTGTGTATGAAAAGACCAAAAATGAGTGCTGTAAACAGACTGTTTGTTATTATTCACACAGCATTTTTATGTTGTGATGGCCGCAATGGAGTAAACTGGGAGGCTGTATCTGTTTCAAATCTGTCACTCTATGCTGCAGGTCACTGATTGGGTAACTCAGTGCACCTGGGCCAAGTGTCCTGAAGTTACTTAAGTCACACATGAAGTCATTCACACTCTCTGCTCTGCTTCTTTGCAGTCACACCACACGTTTGGTTTGGTTCTGTTTTCTCATTTTACTTTTTTTTTGCTTTGTTTTGCACCTTTCAACACCCACGCCCACCCTTCACTCATGCACATCACACACATCTAATGGATTTACTCAACCCATATTGCTGTTATTTCATTTTGGCATTCAAATTTAGTTCAGTTTGGTCAAGGGTACTTTAAAAAACTTTCTTGTCAACAGTTAGCTGAGCTGGGTCAAGAAAAAAGAAAATATTCGGTCACAAGCTTTTAAAACTGTTAAAGCTGTTTACACTGTAATGCTTTAAATCAGTTATTTCCTCCTCATGAGCTCTTTGTGACTCTTTCAATTTTTAAATTTGATTTTCCCACATGTGTCTCGGTGATGTGGGACAAGAATTACCAAAACTATTCAATCAACACTTTGTCCTTTTGGTGTGAATAAAATCTTGACCTAACTAAAATGTAACAATGTATAATTTTTTCCTCTTGATATAAACCAGATGGATGACAGTAAATTAATGTTTTCTTTGCGAGTTTGTTAGCATTAAGCACAAAGAACCACTGTGCATAAATACAGCTTTTATACTTTATTTTCAACTACATAACCTGGTAGCTGACAAGAGGATATTGACTTCAGTGGAAATCCTTAAAAGTACTGCACACATCCTAACCACTGGCAAAACTGACACAATTTAAACCCATGCAAATATTCATATGTTTTAAATTGCATGCTCTTATTTTTTGCATGCTCAGTTAATCTAATGCGCCTGCAGTAAAACACTTTCTCAACATCCATTTTAAAGTTATTGATTGACGTGTATGAATTGAACACTGAGTTTCTCTGTGATTAATGCCAGATCAAATACTGTTGGTCTTTCCAGGAAAACTTTCTTTCCAAGTTATTTTTCAGGAAATCATTAGAATATAATGTGACATTTAAAATAAAGTGTTACCACACTTGTTTCATGCAGTTTTAGCTCCTTCAAATGTTCTGTGTAAAAGTAAAGTTGCTTAAACTTCATGCAGTCAATAAAACCGAATGCCTTAAAAGTAAAACATGCATGCACTAAGCCTGTTAGCTGGTACTGTCATTATATCCAACAAGGTCAGCAGTGTAGTTTAGCATAGCAGCAAGCCATGAGAGTTTCTGCACTGAGGAATCATCCTGAATGCCTTCTGGGACGCACAAATCCTCTGTGCACAGAAAAACAGCAGCAGTGTGTTGTACCTCAACTGTCACTCAAAAAGCCCATTGGGTATCATTTCTCACACACACAACTCCACAAACAGATCTGCACCTGAACCTTGCCGTCAAAACAACACAGTCTAGCCTCATCCATCATTCTAACACAGGATGGTCTTTCCTTACAGTTTGCATGTAATGTCAAGAGAATAATGGCTATTTACGATGTGTTTATGTACAGTACTGTGAGACGATGTTGTGGGGCCTCTGGTTTTGCAGGTTTAAACTGTAAATTAAAAGTTTTGCAGAGCTTCAGTAACTGATTTCATTTCAAGCTAAATGAGAGTGATCTGTTTAAATACTTTTGACAGTTTGTGCTTTCAAAAAGTTTGGAAAGGATGTAAAAATGTAATTCAAATACCATAAATGCATCATGTTTTTAGTCCAACAGTATTTGCAAAGGACCACCTGATGGAAAAATGAAGCTTTATCATTACATCTCAGTGGTTCTTGACCTTGGCATTGCTTCCTCCAACAAAATGTAACATCTTGAGTGTAATGAATGCAATTTTCCCTCTTCCTCCCGCGCTGTTTTGCAGGGTTGATATGGTGTTATGCATGTTTAAAAACTCACAACCTCCCACACAACCATCTGCTATCACGCCGTGTGTTGGAAAGTATTTACCACGCACTCATGCAATCAGATTCCTCTGATCCTGCAGAAGTTTGTTCAAATAAGTTTTTCTCGCTGCAGATTGTAAAAGTTGGACACAACAAAAGAGAATACAATAAAATCACTTTTGCATACTGCTTTCCTATCAGTTTTGGAGTCAAGAAGTGAGGATGAAATGGGAATTATGATGCTGCAGAATGCAGATAACAAACCTCCCCTCCTCCCTCTCTCTCTGATCTGCTGTAAGAGGATCTGTGGGCCTGGATTTGGCATGGCAGCTGTACAAGGCACCAAGCTTCCAAGCACACCGTATCTGTTTGCTTTGGATACTAGTGTTGTTGCGAACCTCCCGTAAGAGGATAATATTTCTTTGTAATTAATAGCAGCCTGTTCTGTCTTTTGGCCAGGGAAGGAAGCTGGTTTGCAAACACAGAGAGACGGAAATTTCGCTTCTCTGCCAGCCGTGGTTGAGTTGGATCAGCTGGATGGAGGCAGTGGGGAGAGCGTCCCTCGACTGCGAAAACTCAGGTTCAGGCCCCCGTGGCAGCAGGCTTTGCCCCGCTGAAGTGCCCTTGTGCAGAAGACTGAATTCCCACCACCTCACCAACTATACTTTGCTTGTAGTTGAGTGTAACAAAGAACATTTACTCAATTACTGTGCTTAAAAGTCCAATATGTAGGATTTGGGGGGCTTTTTTGCATAATAAGGTAGACAGTTAATGCAATATCAATGTGTGTGTAATAATAAATAAGTGTATAATCCCATGAAATAAGAAGCATTTTATTACTTTAAGATTGAGGAGGGTCCTCCTCCACAGAGTCCACCATGTTACACTGCCATGTTTCTACAGTAGCCCTGAATGGACAAACCAAACACTGGCTCTAGAGAGGACTTTTCTCATTTTTTGCTAAGTTTTGCAGCCACCATAAACTCTGTTACACACTTGAAAGGGAGAGGGCGAATGGAGGGGTTTTGAGATGGTTGCTATCTGCAACCTCACCTGCAGATGTCACTAAATCCTCCACACTGCACTCTTAAGTACATTTGCAAGATACTTGCACCTTACTCAAGTATATCCATTTTATGCAATTTTTATATTTCTAGTGCACAACATTTATTTAACAGCTTTGGTTACTAATTACTTTCAAGATTACAGTTTGTATACCCATTCTTACCCGGTGAAAGCATGTATCTCCAAATATGGAGAAAATCTTAAAGTCACAGATGTCATGAGTCTTAAAAATTAAGCTTTGATCCCTCTCAACATTCTTGGTATAACAAAGGTATGAGGTTAAATTGTCTCTTTTATTCACATCATCTGCCTTATCTAATGTCAGTGGGTTCATTGACTTGGCTTGAGCTCTATGTGAATTGGCATCGAGAGGAGTGCGAGCAGTATATGCAGCATAATCCCTGAGAAATACTACTGTCTAAAGCCATAATCCTGGAAGGGTTTAAGACTCTCGCTTTGCAAATATACTACAACAAAAAGCTCTCTTAAGATATTAGTGTAGCTCAAACTGCAGGCCTCTCACGCACACGGAGGATCCAGGTGAAGATGTCACGTATGAATTTGGCTGATTTATCTTTGCACCAGCCTTATGTAAGCAAAAAAATCACTGTAACTACTGTATTTAGAAAGTGGAAGAAACTATTTTTTTAACCATTTAAATCTTAAAGAAAAAGTAAGTCCTTTGCACAATGGCTAAAAAATAAGCATGCACACGACACACATCCGGCTAGGGCTAAAACAAGAGCGGCTCTGTATGTGTAGTGAGGAAAGAGGCTCATCCCTCTGACAGATTTCCATCAACTCCCTAGTGTGATTGTAAGAGCCTCATCTCCGCCAAGAACGCCAAGAAGAGTGACTCAGGCGCACTTATGACATGTCATTAAATCAAGACTGTAGCGAATTAAGACGTGTCAGTGACAGCTTAGTGAAAGGTTTGTTTTGCATTGTTATTCTTTGCAGATGAAGGCAGACTGCAGCAGTTCAGCTCTTGATGGTTTGAGTAAAAGGCAGGTTGAGAATTAGGTTGGGTAGAGAAGTTTTAAGTGTGGAGATGGATTATTTTAATCAAAGACCCACAAAAAAATAAAACGTTAAAATCTATTTTGCAATCAGCTTGTCCAGCTCTTTTTTTGAAACAGCTGTTCAATATTCTTAGAAAATACTTATTAATTGTCTTTGCGAGTCTTAGCTGAGAAGATTGATACCTCTCTCATGCCTGTGCAGTGTATATGAAGTACAACCATCAGCCGGTTAGCCTAGCTTAGCATTAAGATTCAGAAAAAATAAATCTTAGTGCTTGTAACTGAATTTTTAGCCTTTGGACCAAGCCCGACCTGTGATTTCCCATGTTTCCAGTTATGCTATGCTAAGGCAATCACGCAGCTTTGCCTTCTATGGGCCTATAAGTTGAAAACATGCAATGTAACTCTGCAGGAAATTAAAAAAGGGGGAGGCAAAAACTACTGCACAATGACAGATTTGACTTTTTCCAATCAAAATTCTTTGCAAAGTGGTTCTAAACTTTCGATCCTCTATCTTCAGACTTGTTTTGTCTATTCTCATTGCTCACCATGTTCATTGGTGCCATGCAACCTTCCTTTCCCCCCTCTCTTTAAAACATCTCACCCACCGAAAGTGTCTCTATCTCTTCAGATCTCAGCGACTCAGCTCATGAAACGCAAAACCACAGTGTGTCTCTCATTCACCGGCAAATATGCGCACTCAATAGCATTTTGGAGACAGAAACACACGAGCAGCAATATTCTCTGACTCAGTTCAGCCTGACAATGCCCTCCTGTTACGGTATCACATGTCTTAGAAAGAGACACGGCCCTGGCAGCGGCTCAGAGATTACCAAATATGAGAACAAGAGCTTCAGTCCAGCTGACTTTTGGAAGCTGCTGCACTGCACGTATCTTATACTTGACAGATATTCAAGGGGGTGGCAGACTGAGACAGAGACAGGTAGTTTTTGTGTTTTGTTTTTATTTCTTGCTGGAGACAGCGTTCATCATGCACATTTCCATGATTCTCATCGGTGTACAATCTCAGCATCTTGGCATCCAAAAATGCGGAACTGACAAGCTCAGCACCTCTGATAGGAATCTGCAATGCACATGGAAAGCTTTTTTTTTTTTTTTTGTCCCTTTATCATGCTGGTCTCCTTGGCCTCTCACATTGCAATGCAAGATCCCCAAGGACACTGACGAAAGCGGGATTTCTTGAATTGTTCACATGACTTACCTGATGCAAACTGTGCCAGCCTCATTAAAAAACCACTGGATTGTACTCCGAGCCCAGATTCTCCACATACAAACACATCATTATGCACAGGGCAAAATTTCTGAAGATAATTCATCTCTGAGGGGGTAAAACCACTGTGAACCACTGTTTATACAAGCCCACACCCACAGTGGAGGTGATATAAGATTTCTGACTTTTGAGCAGTGCAGAAAATCCCCATTCTATCAAGCCATTTTCGTCTAAAACAGAGTTCTGGCAGCTTTATTTTCATGAAATTTTGAAAAGCTATCCAGTGCAATAAAAATATTTAACCTGTCTCCAGTAAAATCAACATTTTTGAGGATTTCTTTCTAAAAATAAGTGTCTGTATCTGGAAACAAGACAGAATGAGGCTGGTTGGATCAATAAATGAAAGAAAAATGAAACTTAATTCTTGAAAATATTGAAAAGCAGTTAAATTGCATCTAAAACTCACTTGCTTGTGGAGAAGAATTTCTTTAAAAAAAGGAGTTTTTGCAGAAGCATATGTTTGCAAAAAGGAGTAAAGTGAGTGAAAGGGGTGTAAACAGGTCTGTGTAAAGGCAAAGAGCTTCACTTTGCATCTCCCCCAAAGCGCACTCTTTCTGTTTTGAGGCACATTCTTTTCTCTGAGTCAAGGCGAAGGATTTGCCCCCTATATAATACCATAGTATAGTCAAACAAACTTAAATTAGGGGTGTTGCTTTATGAGCGTTCAAACCTGACATATTTACTGCTTGATTAAAGGTTGCAGCTCGGTGTGCGAGCATTCCCTCGTCAGCAGATTTCAATGAATGATTCAACTATTTCGAACCAAATTACTCTGGCTTAATCGAGACAGGAACCAACCTGATTAACTCGAGCACTCAGTTGCTTTATTGCGCTGATGGGAGGACACAAAGTCCTACATTGTAAAGATGTAGCCTCGGGTTATTTAAGGCTGGAATCAGTGCAAGGATCGAGGCTGCAGGGAGATTTATTGTTTATAATGAACTGGGATTCACGATAGTTTTGGTTATTGGTCTTTACCTGGGTTCACAAAAAGATCTTCAAATCGACAATGTTTGCACTTACACTTTGTATAGTTAACAGTAAAGATACAATACTCACATTGCATCCAGCATGAAATTATTTAAAAACGCCCAACATATCAAAAACAACAATATTCTGTCCATATTTAAGCATCCATGTTGCCAAATATGTGAAGATTGCTGAGCAGTGATCAATATGAGATATTACCTTGGCTTGTATGATCTACATGATGCATGGAGCACCTTCTAACCCCCCCCTTCCTTTTTTGCAGCTTTTCTGCTTGGACAGTTGGAAAGCAGAGATTATTTATTGCTTGGTAAGTATTTTTTTCTTTGAGAATCAGTGAAAAACAATGCAAACTATTTCGAAAAAAAGTGGAGGAACAGGAGAAAAACACACCTGCTCTGTTACTCTGGCTCGCAGGGTTAAAGACTTAAAAAATACTGCTACTAGAGATCATTTAATACATAATCATAAAACATGATGTCTTTCTCAGGATAAATAACTAAATTACAGATAACTTTGAGTAAAGAGATTTTCCCAGATTTTACTTCAATGAAGTCGCTCCATTTTCTGCTGCAAGATGACATTTGGTCATTGCAGTTTTCAGTCTTGCGAGGTCTATGTCTGTCAAACTAAAAAACATAAACTCAATCTCAAAGTTAAAATTGCGTGAGAATAAACTGCAGTTTGCAGAGAGTTACATTAACCAAACATCCTCCCTTCTCTTTACAATGTTCTGTACTGGAATCAGAGCTGAGACGTGGCACTTGACTGTACCCAACAACTAAGTCCACATTTAATTTTTATGTTCAACTTTTAAATAGCTAAAAGCAAAAGATATGAGTCCCAATTCATTCCCAGCAAATCCCTCGGTCACTGTCAATATCAGGCTGCAGCCAAACTTGCACACAAACAAGCACTCACACAAAAATGACTATTTGATGTTAGTTGTCAGCCAGTTCAGGTCTGTTTCATGCCTTTTTAAAAGCCACTCACCCATAATCCCGCAGTGGCTGTATTTGGGTGTGTGCATGAGCGTATTCTTGAATACTTTCGTAACATACTTTTCATCTGTTTTCGTCTGCGAGGAAACATTTTATGTGCAGACACACTGACACAAATGATGCACCAGAGGAGTGAGTGAGGACTGAGTTTAGCCTGTCCAAGTCACAATGACCCTGAAAACCACAGCGGGACTTACTTATTCTGGGAAAGACCCTCGACAGAAAAAACCTAACCATCCTTCATTGCGTTATGCGCCGACGCCAATGGGAAAGCAACAAAGCGAAGGACAGCGTGACCACAAGTTCAAACTGCTCCGGCCCACAACAAGGGCTGTAAATCACAACGATTCCTCAGGGAGCCTCCTCCCGCCAAATTCATTCGTATTTTCTTGGGAGATCTTCTGCATGCCACGCTGCAGACGAGTAGAAGCCGCAAATTCTGAGAAAGCATTTTCATATAAGTCAGCCAAATTCCTGTTTTCCAAGAAATGTTTTGCTTGTTTCTAACTTTGCGCTTTGCAGGTGTTATGGCAGGGTCATTGTGCCCTGCCCTGAATCTAATTCAGAGTAGATCTTTTGCCAAGAGGCAGTGCAAGCTTCTATTCTTTGGTGAAAACACAGAAGATTTAAGAGTATGTTTTTGAGCATGTATTGGAAAATAAGTATTTGAAATACTGGACTTTAAGAGAGGTAAAGGCTGATGTAGATGTTCTCGCAGCATGTCAGCATATTTGTGATGGATCCAAGCTACCTCCCTCTGAGAAAAAGACCGCATGACACAATTTGTCTTCACTGCAAGCCATTTAAACGCAGCTCACTTTTCGAAAGATAAACGATTTGCCGAAAGATCTGAATATTGAGGCTCCTCAAATTCATAGAAGAAAGCACTTGTTCTTTGAACAGAATCGGCATGTTACAAGCGCACCAAAAGCTTTTCCAGCATCTGGATCCAATTATCTGCCTTTGTCCAATACACAGTTGCCAGGGCCACACAGATGTGCTGACAGGGTTTTAACCAATCTGCCATCTCACGTACTGCTTCCTCCTTCGCCGAACCCTGCAGCCTGCAGCGCTCTTTAAACACCTCGCTCCCGCTTGTTTATCCTCCTCTAACATTGCACTACAGTTTTGCATGCAGATCATTGCATCCTGCTGATTTGTGGTCTGCATTTCCCAAACATGCGCTGCCCGATGTGTAATTTGGTGTCAGGGGCTGCAGTCGCTTTGTCATGGAAATAAAAGTGCATTGTCATCCTATCAAGTTTGTGAATCAGAGTGACCGCAGCCAGGCGGTTTACAGTAAACGGTCATTTTTTGCCATATAAAAGAAAAAAATACATTGGCACAAGATTTGTTTTGTATCTTCACTGCAGCCTGTAAACAACATGGTAGGTTGTTGTTTTTATTTTTTTAATTACATGCAGTCAGAGATGCTTTGCAGTGACTAATGTGGCCTTCCTGCACTTCACTTCCTTCATATAAAATGGAAATCTGACAGTGTGGCCATAACACAGACGTCTTTTTTTTTCTTGGATTTTCCCTTGATGAAACTTGATCTTTAACTCAATTACTGCTCATACTCATCTATTTATTCCAAACAAACACTGCTAAAGATGCCGGAGACACAAAATGCAACACTTCCTGTGCAGAACAGGACAATTATTCACATGAAAATGTCAGTTTGTTATACTAAAACAGTCATTAAGCCTGCTTAAGAAATACAGTATATCTTTGTCATTAGCCTTTCTCAGAAATCTTCTTAGAATCCTTTTGGGAATTGTACAAAGGTCAGCATCCATGAGCTCCACCTGTAATTCCCACTAAACACACAGACACCCTCCCATCCATCAGAGTTTCTGCCCCAGTTCATGCAGCATGGACTCCTCTAATTGTTTCTGAAAATCAAGTGCTTACAGTATTCTGGGAACTGACTCCATCTGTGTGTGAGAGAGAGTACATGGGGGAGGGAAACGCATGCTGCCTCAGCACATTTCCAGCGGTTTGCTCGGCTTTGTCGCTTACAGTAAACTCTGACTGTGTCATATGGCGCACATCAGACACAGCGACTGGTCGTCAGATGATCCACATCAAGCTACATGCAGCTGGAGTGATAACTGGTAGCAATTACAAGCCAACCAATTGTGTAAAAGCACTGTAGTGTGAGTACAGTGCATCCAATTTTTTGTCCCCTTTCTGGTTAGAAACCCACATTTTTTGATTTTTTTTAATTTATTTATTTGTCTGCAGACATTGTGCAACCCCTAACATGCAAGATGGCACGATGAAGGTCTGCCTCTAGCTCTCCCACCTCCTCATCCAGAAGGAATTGTGATCACATAACTGATGATCTCAAAGAAGCAATGTCTTCTCCAAATTCTTCTTCTTTTGTTTGTTGCAACATAAATCTCCGTTTCTCTGCAACTCATGTTGATCAGAAAAGCAGTTAAAAAATAAATTGACTGTAAAATTAATATCAGTGCTTTCATTGAAGGTGATGATGCTCAAATCCACCTGCTGCTCCTGTCAAGCAGTTTTGCAGTCGACTTTTGCATAGAGCATGGTGGGAAACCTAATGTTACCAAACAGGCTAACAATGCTAATCACAAACAAGCCGTGAAGGTGCAGAGGGGGACACCTGACAGTGAGACACAGGTGACTCACCGGCACAGTTAGGATAAACTTAGACTTAATTAAAATTTAAACAAAGGTCACTGAACTTTCACATACTTGTATTAATTTTATTAGTCTGTGGTGTGGTTTTATACATGGGCGGGGGTGTTAAGGCTTGGCCACTTGGTCGAGACCCCAAAAATCTCTGTCTTTTTCACATTGTAACGTTGGCAGGTACATGCATGTTATGAAGTAGGTTTTGGCTGCCTTGATGTATGATTTGCCACCTGACTAAAATGTTGGATGGACAAAAAAAAACCCACTTCCAACCCAAGGATCCTTCTTGCAGGCTTTCAAGGTATCACTTTCAGAAGGATTACTTCATTGTCTGGCATACTTTTTCTCTCCTGTAATGCAGCACGTTAGCCCGGGGTCCTGCAGCTGAGGAGAAATACGACACTCTAGCGCTGTTTCCAATAGATTGTATCGTGGCTCTGCACCATTTTGTGCTGAGGTTGCTTCTTTTCTCAGCTTTTGATCATTCGCTCCGTTCAGACATCGCTCAAGTTGGCTCCATTATCTCCTCCAGAGCAGATGCAGAAGCAGCAGCAGCAGTGTCTCTTGACGGATAAAGTAGGTCAGGATATGAAAGCTAAGCTGCAGATAGAGGCATATGAACAATGGAGGAAAAAGTAGGGGATCACAAGATGAGAGGGGCAAAAAATGGACGACTTGAACAGTATTGTAGCCTTCGTGAATTCTGTGAGGAAAAAGAACTGAAACCTCCTGAGAATCTGCAGGAAAAGCTTTTGCAATAGCTAAAAATGTGTCTTTCGTGATTATTTTTACTCATGCCTGCATCCGTATTATCCAAGTTCACATCACTTTTACTAAAACTAAAACACATTTTTGGTGCCATGACAAACATTTGTCCATCCAGCAAAGGATTAGAAAACACTATTATTGGTAAAACATCAAAAATACTAAAAAATCTTTCAACTAAACAAATTTAAAACAAAAAGGAAAACATCGGCGTAACATTGTCTAACTAAAATGGAAGGAATTTCTGTCTGTGTATTTGTCCAGTGTTTTTTTTCTTAAACGTTTATCCAGTTGACTTCAGGATTGGCAGCTGTATGACTCCTGTGGTTCGGTATGTCCTGTCATCCAAATCAAATTAGTCTAATTCACTCTAATTATCGTAGCACGTGCAAAACTTAAAGACTTAAAGGTGTTTCCAGTTAACTTGGCTAATTAGGCCTCTCCTCTGGTTTAACGTTGATGCAACTAGACTGAGAATTACATCAGTAACTTGTAACAAGAAGAATAATGGAGTAATTTGTCCCATGCTAGCAGGTGCACTAAAGCTAACAGGGAGAGTCAAGGAGATGTCAAGTGAGACCACATTGTTCAGAGAAGAGCTCCAATCAGCCACAATAAGTGAAAACACCTGCAGGATGAGTGTGCAAGGTCTTTGGAGTGCATGTTGCCTGCTAGCTGAACCATGATTACTCAGTTTATCCCCTGAATGCATCACTCATGTAGCGAGTGTCATCAGAGGAGGCTTCTCAACAAGTTACAGCAACACTGGATTAAGAGGAGCAAAGGGATAAAACTCTTACTTAGCCGACGTTAATGTACAAGAATCCAAAATCAAAGTTATGTACTGACGACTTGCTAACTTACACATGCTAACATAGACATCCATTAAAACCTCCCGCAAACCTGACATTGAAACCTCAGCACATATTTAAGTCCTGGGCTCAATTTCAAAGGAAATCCCAAACCATGCACCTCCATCCAGAGCGGCTTCATGCACCATCTGTACATCATATGGCCCATATACAACAACTGACTCAGACCCAAACTACACAGGAAACCCAACCTTAACAGACGCAGCAACGGGGTTTACGAACCTTAGCGGTCTTTGGACCACAATTCCTCCGTGTCCCACATCTGGATTAAAAAAAAAAAAAAAAAAAACTGTAGACATACGGGGATCGCCAATATGCCTCTGGGTAATAAATCATCAATTTATGAATCATAAATGTGAAGGAAAGTCTCAGGACGGTCTTTGAGAGGGAAGTTTTAGGTTGGAACCTGCGAGAGACAGATGTGTTGCACAGGTTTGCAACCTGAATGGTGCTCTTTCTTCACATCGGAGCAGGTAGATGAGGGAAATGATAGGGTTACGTGGGTGACGCCAAGCTGACCTTTCCGCCACGTGTGACGTCATTTGACACCTGATACGGCGCAAAGGTCAAGGGTAAAGGCAAACAAGGGTCAGGTGATCTGAACAGAGTTTGCCGACACAGTTTCAGAAAGTGGGGGGAAGGATGAAAGAGGAAATGAAACAAGAGACAGTGAATAAAAAGCTTTGATCAGTGTGTTTTTAAAGGTCAGTTTCAGTCCTGACTGACGTTACAAACATCTAAAATTGGATTTATCCCATCACTGCACACCAAAGCTCCACTTAAAGTGCAAAATCATGATGAAGAACAGCAGGATGTAAACAAAGAGGTACATAAAAGCAAATAATCAAGAAATTATACACAGCAATAACAGCCTGCTCCAAGAGGATGAACATGACCAGGGTCAAAAGTATTATGTTAACTCCTCTTGGACTCTGCAGGAACTCTGTTTACTAAAAACAAAAACATGCTGATCGTCTACAATCCTCAGACATATATTGGTATCTGCCAAAACATCAAGTGAATTATGAGCGTTCTGTACTCAGTTACACTCCACGAGAGCTGGCCACTTATCTCGCTGGACACTGACCTCGACGAGTCATAAAATAAGGTCAGTCTGAGGGCGGTTTGCCCCGATCCGGACCTTGAACAGCGAGTCATTGGGCAGGTCTTTGGAGAATACATTTGTTAAGGTTAAGACAGCATCGCACAAATATTTAAAGCTACAGTACTTTGGCAAAAGAGACAAACCCAAAGATATCTGAGGGGAATTATAAAAGCGTTCTTGTTTCACAAGCAGGAACCCACCCATAACTTTGAAAGCCTTAAGTTTTGTTATATAATAAGCATATTTGGTGCCATTACTCGGTCAAATTTCATTAAAAGGTTTCTGTTATAGACAAAGAATGAAGAAAATGACACATGTTAGGGTGTAGCGGAGTCTATGTATCCATCTGGCAGCTCCACAGGGGAACAAGACCATGTTTGTGGTCAACATAAGTATCTGACTGCGTCTTCCAAGGAGGTTATGTCGAACAAGTATTTAGCTTTTTAAGTAGATCAGCATCTGGGACTTCTGCTTTTTTCCAGTTCGACTAGCAGAGAGCGAGACCAGTTCCAAGCCTGAACATCACATTTCCGGGATCAAGTGATCAAACTAGGAATTTAAGTGTTGTATGTAGTGCAGCAAAGTGAGGGATCAGCAAGTCTGCGAATAATAATGAAGATTGAACATCATTAATGTTCAGTTTAACCACAAAGTCCACATTCATCAATCTGAGCAGGAAACTTAGAGAATCTATATTTGTTTTCAAGGCTTCTGTGACCGGGGGAACGGGTGAAAAAAAATCACTTTATTTTTATCTGGAAATAATTTAGAAAAGAAAAAAATCACATTTGGGGCCTAGAAACACTTTGTGTAATACTTCATTTTACTTGTGTAATACTTCATGAAATTTTAATTTCAAAAAAGATCTGTTTAATCTTGTATCTTAGCAGGCTATTAAGTTTTATTGACCTTGAAAAACATTTTCCTTAAAACAAAAACAGAACAAGCATCTCATCATAATTAATTCTGTCACTTTATGTCACATCTTCTAGTTTTTCTTCCAAGCTGTCTATGTTTTATTTGCAGCAAAGGCACCATGTTTATTTCTGACTCTTTCCTGAGAGATCTGTATACTCTAAAACAGCCTTTTTTTCCTAAAAAAAGGACTTCTAAATCTGGCCGCATGATTTGAAAGTTGACTGGCAGTCATTCAAATAACCTCTTCAGCAATTGAAATGAAGTTTACAGAGTCCTCTTTGAAACTCGCTCGCGTTAGAAGTGATCTGCCTTGTTCTTGAGCACAACAGTAATTTTGCCTTCATGAAGCTGGGGATACTGAACGGCCACTCTGCAGCGAGGGAGAGAGTGAGAGAGAGAGAGACAAGGTCTTATTCAGTCGCCTTCAGGAGCATCGTCTCGTATCTGGCAGATCTGGAGGCATGCCAGCACCCGCCCTGTGAAATCAGCATCGCAGCGCGCAGAGTTGACAAGTGCGCCTCCCCCTCCAAACGTTGTTTGACATACCCATCGTTATAGGCTTCGCCTCTGGCAGTTTCTTTTTTAAAAGGCAAGCTCAAAGCCACAGATTATACATTTAGCTCACAAACCGTGCGGGTTAAAGAACCTACACAGAGAGCGACAGCCGGAATCGGGCTCTTTCTTTCTCGTTTGGAGACGAGCAGCCTGCGCGTAAACGGCACCGGGCATCACTGAAGGGAGAGATAACCGGTAACTGGATCTTTCTTTTTCAGTTTTTTAATTTAAAAGGACAGCACAGAGGGAGCAGAGTGACTGTCTTTGTGGATTTAGAGCACTGGATGTGGTGACATTTGCTACTTTGGGGAGCGCGCAAGGCACCTGTGGATGCAACAAGCCCCTGATGTGTGAACTCAAATCTCTTGCAAAGAAAGGATTCACCACAAGATACAGTTGATAATCGTTGCGGTTTCAGTCAAACAGCCTGCAGTTTAGACAAGAAGCGCACCATGCTGCTGAGTGTTTCCCTCCTGGTTGTCCCCCTGCTGTGCTTAACCTGCTGCGGCGCGTCGTACGTGCCGTGCCAGCCGTGCGATCAGAAAGCCCTGTCCATGTGTCCGCCGGTACCGGTGGGCTGTCAGCTTGTAAAGGAGCCCGGCTGCGGCTGCTGCCTGACGTGCGCGCTCGAAGAAGGCCAGCCGTGCGGCGTGTACACCGGGCCGTGCACGCGCGGGCTGCGCTGCCTGCCCAAGAACGGCGAGGAGAAGCCGTTGCACGCGCTCCTGCACGGCCGGGGGGTGTGCAGGAACGAGAAGCTGTATAAACTGCTGCATCCGTCAAAAGGTAGGCCTGTGGAGAGATGACTGATTCAGAGCACAGAGGCTGTAATTACGCTTTAACAGGTCACTGACTTTAATGGAACATCACTTAACTGAATTAATTGAGTCATTAATTTATGGCAGTTTCATTTTTTATTCATCCAACTTAGTGTGAACCATCTTTTATCTTCTGTCCTCCAATTATACTCTACTGTACGACTTAAAAGTCAAATTACAGCATTTAATATGTAATTGTCTGCCTTGTTAAACAATAATTTTAATACTTGTGTGTTTATGTCAGCTCATTTTTAAAGATCTGAAAGGCTCTGGTGCAAAGAAACAGCAAACAGCAACACAGAGGTGTCACTCCTCACCTATCAAAGCAGGAATTTAAATTTCAATGAAGCCCTTAACTGAAACACACACACAGAGTCAGACAGTGATGCAATGGTAAAATATTTCACACCCTGTCGTAAAACTTTAACCCAATATGCAATTTTTTCCTGTTACTATGTGGGTTAAAAAGGAGGCTGAAGTGAGCTTAGGTGCCCTCCTGTCTGCTTGTGTCCTGTGAGGCTGATGTGGGTCAACTCACAACCCTCTTTAAGGTGCTCTGACACCTGTCATTACCTAGGCACACGACTCAAAAGCCCCCGTGTGCCTTGACCCCGCGAACTCTGTCAACAATTGGTGCCGAGTGCCAATCAACCTGTCAGCTCGGTCTGAAAGGCCCTTGTGAGGCTGCGAGCTGTAAATCAGTGGGGGGGGGTTTTTGCGTGTGAGTGGCCCCGTCGCCTCGGGGCCCTTCAGCTGACATAAAACAAGGGAGAAGATTACAGGTGGTGCACGGTGGAGGCTCCTCGTTGGCTCCTTTGAATGGCAGCTCAGGGACAATGACTGTGTCTGCTGGAGAGCTCTGTGTGGAGATCTGTGTGGGAAATGTGGACTTGTGGCTCCTGCATTTACTCTTTTTTAAGGTGTGAAATCATATTTTATCCTCTTCCCTTCCTCTACAGTTTCTTGTCTTTCTTTTTTCTTTTTGTCCTCTACCTTTCTTCATCCACCACCTGTGCCTTTTCCCACACCTAACCCGCCTTTTTGTCTCCGTCTCTCTATTCTCTCCCACCACACTGCCTCTTCTCCTCTTTCCCTTGCCTGGCTACTGTCCCTCTTCATCTTTTCCACCCTATTCTTCTTCTCCTTTCCCCCCCTACTCAGTTTCACCCTTTCCATTCTGTCTCGTGCTTTATTTTCCTGCAGATTTGAGTTTTAGTGTGGAAGCAAAGCCACTCTGGAAACATAAATAATCCCACTGGCTGTGTTAAACCTCTGTGGGCTGAGGCAGAGAACCACAGTTTTTTTGGCTAAGTAGCATCAGAGTGAAGTCCAGTTAAAAAAGGCAGAAGATAAGAAAAGGAGGAAGCATTCAAACTTATCAGTGTCAAATTCAAATTAACCTCATGAAAGATAAGCTTGTTCCTTATCAGCAAACTGACATTTACAACCTGTTTTTTATTGTTTTATGGATCAGGATTCTATTTTTTACCATTTAATTTTGCTCTCGAATTTTTTTGGCTTCACTCACTCAATCAGATTATGATAATTTCAGTCTTCAGAGAAGCTCTGCATCTCAGAAATTGTTGTACAACCAGAGAAAAACCTCCCAATCTTCTATTCATCTCCCCTTCCCTTCTCCACACTTTCCCACACTATCCTCTGCTCCCCTCCCACCACTCTTTGTTAGTCCCACCCTGGTCTCTTCATCCGTCTCCCCTCTCCTCTCCCTCCTCCTCTCCCTCTCTCCCTCTCTCTCCGTCTCGGCGCTGCAGGCAGGCCCAGGCTGTGCAGTGATTCAGCAGAATGCTGGCTGAGCGTGGGTTACTGATCCCCCATCTGTCTGCCCGTCAGCCAGCTTCTCCATTAACTCCACACATCTCCTGCTGGGCGCTCTCTCAACACATAAATTAAACTGAAATACGTATGCACACTGATAAACGCGCACCTCGCCAAACCAAAAACTAGACTTTTTTAAGACACTGTGGAAGATCTAGTAAATGTGATGAAATGGAATGAAAAGGTACATTTTTTTTATCACATTGTCAAGTGTAAGTAAGTGTTTCATTTTGCACATTTATCATGTGTCAGAGATCAGAAAACTATGACGCAAGCTGTCATTCAAAGCTGTTAAAACAGCTAAGCTCATCCATGCAGCATTATGCAACTCAAGTTATGGCCATGCCTTTGCAACATTAACTTTAATTTCCAGATATAGCGAGGAAGGCAACTTCTTATCAAGAGCAAAAAAAAAGGAAGGAAAGAAGCAAGAAGGGAGTCACTAACTTCTTCTGCAGGGATGGAACTCTCCAGGATCACCATGCCTCACAATTCAAACATGAGGAAAAGGGAGAGGAATAAAGAAAATGAAAGACGTGATCAGTCAGCACAGGTCAGATTAGACAAGCTGGAGGATTAGCAAGTGAGGACTTGATTGGACTCACACTGGCTGCTGATCTGCTGCAGCTTTCCTGTCAGCAGGAAACTGGATGATGGGGGAATCTCTTGCTTTTTTCCATTAACCTGTCATCATGTGGACCGATGACATCATCCTGATCTTCACCGTGATCGCTGGGGGGTGGAGGGGCTTGGGAGGCTTTAAGCATTATATGCAACGTGGCGGTGACCTTGTTTCACCGCCCAGTTAGCTTAGTAGCTTAGCGATCACGTCAGCACTGAAATGGAAGGAGGGGGGGTTTATATGCAGAATTCGCAATCTGCCAAAACGGAAACAAGTGCGTGACACAGCAGTGGAAATGGGCCAGCTGTGGCTTAGGACACATACAAGGCTAATGCATGTTTCAAGCTATAAATGAAGGAAAAGAAAGAAAGCCGCAGCTGCTCCTTCTGGCCTCAACACACTCGCTGTGGTCATATGAATAGAGGGTGGGACGAGGGAGAGGGGCTAGTGCTGAGGTTTGTGCAACTGTGTGCGACTCCCCAAAATTTAACAAAGAGCTGTATTTTTGCACGGATGAAAGATGCATGTACATGAGGGTTTCTGCGGGGGTTGGGACCCAAAATGGGCTGCGGCTGTTTCTGGTGGCTTGCCACATGACAAGTGTAATAGCATGTTTTCATGGGCCTGGGTGCCAGGGTGAGACTAAATATCTCATTTAGGTCACGGGCTATAAAAGTTTTAAAACCCCTGGTCTACATATACCCCAAACTGGCAACCTAACTTGCCATAAATGTAGGCTGTGTTGTCCTGTATGTCAACACATCCAATCTGAAGCTGGCCAGTGGCCACTAACTGTGCTAAATAAGCATTCAGCTGGTGCCGTGAAATAATCATGTCATGTTGTGACATCCCAAATTTGACACTCCTCTCCTGCGCCCTCGTGAGTTGAGCTTTACTTTGTCATTTAAGCCACACAAATAGGTGCATTTACAGGTGGGAGCCATCGCAGTGATTGGGACTTGTCTTCAAACTGCCTCTTGAAAGCAACAGAAAAATGCTTTGAAGCTCTGTTCGCACGAGTCTAATATTACACCTGCAGGCATTAAGTTGTTGGTAATAATTAGCTTCATTGGTGATTTCATTTTGATTTGTCTGTAATTTGTCAAGTTCCACTAAAATTATCGACTGTATTTGCTAAAGGCAGTGTCCTCTGATTGTAGTAATCCTCAGTGAATCAGGCTTTAGCTAAGACATGTTGGATATACATTCACTCTTTTATTTGGCAGTTGTAGGTTGTCACCCCAGTGCTTATATCAATTTATGCAGCCATGCGGCTAATTCTGATTAAAAGTAGTATTTTTTAAATTGGAAGCTTTATGAACTCTTCAGATTTGTCAAGTCTAGTATAATGATTTTGCTTAAAAGCTAAAGACACATTTTTGAATGAGGCTTAGTTTACATAATTCTGGCACTTTACAGCCTTCCTGTGCAGTTTTTGACCACTAGGAGTGCTATGGAAAAATAGCTTCTGGAGCTGTCCTCATTTTGTTTGTATCTCATGCTATACTAGTATGTGCACATGTATATTTAGATGCACAAGCACTGATTTAATACAGTGCACACTCCTGTTGAATGCATAGGGGTTAGAACTAGAACTGCATGCATGCTATACAATGACCCTCAGTTTAACTGCTAACTATTAAATATGTCACTGACTACAGCTGATGGTGCTTGATATAATATTTAGCAAAGCATCAGAAAACAGCAGAGAAGATGAAAACTGCTGATTGATGCAAACAATAGTTTTTAAAAACATTAAAACTATCAGCTTTTTCAGCATGGAAAAGCTTTCTCTCTTTTTTTTACAGGCCTCCAGCATGCACGTTGTATTTTTGTGAGAAGTTAGTTTATTAGAAAAGCCTACAAAGTACCCTTAGTAAACTCAAACATGCATGATAATGATCTCCTCTGCCCTCTCTCCCATCAGATGGAGAATCTCACGATGACGCCATGCTACCCATCCCAGAGTCCGTGCCGCCTCAAACCAAGGTGCCCATATATGGAAGAGACCACATCAGCAGTCGGAAGGCTCAGGCCATGAAGCAGGCCAAGGACCGCAAGAAGCAGCTGGCCAGGCTGGGACCCACCAGCAACCTGGACTTCTCACCGCTAAGCCTGGATAAACTGGATCCTGAGTTTGTAAGTGAAGCAGAAGGGGGGTTAGCGAGATGCACATGAGAGTGAAAAACTGACTCAGCTCAGAGGGAAGTTTTTACTTCTCTCATCAAGATTTGGCACGATTTGCTGAAACATATTTTGTTTGTTTATTGGCAAACAAACAGACGTTTGCTTTACTTTAAATCAGAAAAATCTCAGATTCTGCCTCCTGCTGGGTCAGGCTTTATAGAGAGACCAGTTCTGACAAATCAGCCAAGATGCCCCGCAGGGCCACATTCACACATGACAGCATGGTGTAAACAGAGTGAAATGCCAAATTACTAAAGTCCTCATTAGTGGAGGTATTTCCCGTCTGCTTTTTCTTGATTTCTGGTGCATTTCACAAACTTACAAGGGCATTTTGAACCACATTTCTGGTGCACAAACATACATTTCTATAATGCATGTACTGACGCCTGTGTATGTGTGTGTGTAGGGACCCTGCAGAAGAAGATTGGACAATCTTATTCAAAGCATGAAGGATACTTCTAGGGTCTTGGCTCTGTCTCTGTACATCCCCAACTGTGACAAGAAGGGTTTCTTCAAGCGCAAACAGGTATGGATACACCCTTTTATGCCATATCGTTTATTATGTTGCGATCCCATCTGCTTTATGAGTAACACATAAAATCTTTTAGTCAAAGCATCTCATCCTTTCCTGTTAACTCTTTCCTCACAGTGTAAGCCGTCTCGTGGTCGGAGGAGGGGCATCTGCTGGTGTGTCGACCGGTTTGGCGTGAAAATCCCCGGCATCAACTACGCCGAAGGGGATCTGCAGTGCAAAGACCTGGACAGCAGCAGCAACAGCAACGAATGAATGAATGATTGTAAATCGGTCGTACCCGTTGAGCCCCGGTCGTCTTTAAAAACCTGCCAATCAAGCTAGCACACTTCATGACTGCCAATCAGGAAAATATGGCACAAATGCTTATATATATGGTCAGGTGTGATGGACTGCTTTGTTTTTGGTTCATTTTTTTGTTTTTTTTTCAAGGGGAGCTGAACTGAAAAGCTTGCTTGGGTGAAAATCTGCACATGTAGGTCTTAACTCTGGCCCCCCCACTGACTGTGTACTATGTTTGAGGTTAGCTAATGCCTCACCTCTTTATATCCATAGATAATAGAGGATTATATATATTTGTATGATACTGATAATATGTTGTGTACTTATTCGTCTATTGCTAACTTACTCCAAGGAAATCTGAGACAAGACATATTTTAGATGTGGCTAAAAATCAATATATTTTTTATTTTTGTCTTGATGTTCAATATGAAAGACAGACAAAAAAGAGACATTATGGAAGAGTAAGGCAATTCTCATCTAAATTAGCAATGCCTGGCTAATTGTTAATTATGTAAATGACATCCTTAGTGGATTTTAAAGGCAGAATGAGTAGAATATGTGGTTTTTCCTTTTTTTAACTCGGCATTTAAAGTTGGCCTCTTCTCTGAGACTCAACACCAGAAATTTCCTCTCAGATGGTGCTTGTCATGCAATCAATTGCAAGTAGGAAATAGGTGGTTCCAAGTCACTATGTCCTAGTTTCCAACTCGAAATTCCTACTTAAATGACCATTTTATTGCACTTTTCCATGTCGGAGGTCATTTTTTATTTCCAAGTTCCAAGTACAGTGACTTGCAGCGCAACATCTGGCACCTGGTTTGTGTGTTTTTATAGTCCTGCCCACACACTCTGCACACATGATTGAGAAGGATTAATTTTGTATGAGTCTATGCAGTGATTTTAGGGAGATCTACTCATTCTGCCTTTAATATATTCAATCAGGGTCTCTGCCAATTAATCCTCCCCTCAGCCTGCCGTCACTGAACACTGTCCCACTTGTGGGCCTTGAGGAGTGATTGATAAGTTCATGGCCTAAGACTGAAGGAGTCAGTTTTAAAAAACCTAGCGCAGTCATTCCTTTCGGTGTAGAGCTCTTCTACCTTTAAACTCTTAGTCAAGTGGCTGTGATGTATACTGATCCTTTTTTTGTGGAAATTACCATCTTGAACCTCCAGAAAGTGGTCAACACTCGATATAACATCATCATCATTGTCAAAATGGAGACCACTGAGCTCCTTCTTTATCTTTGGGTGGAGATTGGAGTCTGAGGGCGCTAAATTAGGCAAATAGGGCGGGTGCTGGTCTAGATTGCACAAGTGCTGATGTTGCTTGTTTCCTCATGGTGCCAGTTTGGCCACAAAAATACCAATCACCCCCTGCTGTTCCCAACAGGAAAATAGGGGAAAGGTTCTGCAGGATTTTTGAAGGAGGGATCATATATTATATCACATGTGGAAAACCAGCTCTTGTGTTGGCAGAATCAGCTGACAGTCATTTAAAACACCATGTCAGCATGATCACTATCATTGTTTGTTCAGCATAGATTCAGAAAACCTTTTCTTTGTTATCTGTAGCTAACAGAAGTCAACACATTTAAGAGAATACAGTTTTTTATCTATGTGTGAATTAAGTTTATTCACTTTTTGCAGAGACTTAGACGAAAAGATTGATACTATTCTCACATCAATCTGTTAAATATGAAGCTGGAACCAGCAGCTGGTTGGCTTAGCTTAGCACAAAGATGGGAAACAGCTAGCTTGGCTCTCTTCAAATGTAATAGAATCCACCTACCAGCACCTCAAAAGCTCACTAATTAACATGTTTTATGTTGTTTGTTTAATCTGTGCAAAAACCTAAGTGTAAAACACTTCACTTTTTTTTATGGGAGGGTTATGTGCCGGACTATTTCTTGGCTGGGAGTAAGCTGGCACTAATTTCCTGGAGTCTCTGTCGGTGAACAGAAATAGAAACCTGTGCTCAAATCCCAATAAGATCCATAAAAATCCAGCATTAAATTTTCAGAAATCAAATCTGTAACTACAACTGCATGTTTATGACTCATGCAAATGTTTTGGCCAGTTAGAAATAATTATTTTGGACATCAATCAGCTTTAAATCTTTGTCCTCGAAACTGTATCTGTAACTCGCATTTGCTTGTCAAAGTTGGTTGTATTTTATGCAGTCAGGCAAAGAAATGTTATTGCTTTAACATCCCAGAGAGATCAATGGTACTTTCATGAACAAGCAAATAGGATGCAAGTTCATAAGCAAAAACTGTATTGCAGTGTAAAAGGTGTGTGTGTGCATGCTCCTGAGTGTATGTGTGTGTAGTGTACTATAGTTCTCAACTACATAAAGCTTTGGTTAAATTTCTCATGAGCCCGGCTTTCCCAAGCTACTGTCCGACAACGTCGTGCACTTCCCCTCACACACAAATCGTATGCAAAAGACCCCGTGTTGTTTATGTTTCCATGTGTAGGGTCTCCACTGCCACCACACATGCAAATCTGTCGGCCGATGGTGACTTGCTCTCAGGGTCCTTTTATCCTGCAAACAGCAAGGTCGCTGAGTTTCTATGTAAATTCAAGTGCCTTCTGCCCAACGCCACTTTGAATCATGATTTGCATGTGGACCCAGCTTGTTGTCGAATGAGGGAGAGCGCCAAAGAGGAAAACAATTTCAGGAGTGGATGTGGTCAGAGATTTTTTTTTTTTGTTCGATTTTGATTTTCAGTCAGGAAGAAGATTATCATGATCTCCCCATCAAGCGCTGCTAAACAGAGGACAAAAAGTTTGTCCTGTAGCTCAAAAGTTGCTTAAGATCCTTTAATGTTGTTATAATCTCAATGTTCAGTTGATGACTCTTATAATCTCAGACATTTCTTAAGCCTAATTTCTATATGGTTATATTAGAAGAGCGTTGACAGGGGCTCAATTCTTCCCGGTGAAACACCTCTTTCATGCTGTTGATTCTAGCACACATGTAAACACGACACAATGACACTTTGAACATTTCAGGATCTCAGTTAGAAAAAAAAAAAAGATTAATGTGAACATTATGGTGAAATATTTATCAGGCGTGTAATTGATGTACTCATTTTTTTTGTAATGACAAATCACTATTTAAATAAAGTTCATGTACTCACAAAAATGCACATCTGCGCTTTTGTCTTTGAGGTGCAAACTGTCAAGATGGCAAAATGTTGAGTCAGTTGTTTCTTTTGTTTTGTTTTGGTTTTTTTTGCTTTATTTTTGCGGCTGCTATCTCTGTAACCTTGACGCTATTGAAAACACTTGTGTTCCTCCATGCAGGTTGTTTCCACCTGCTGTGACTACTCAATGGGGGCCAAAGGTGAGGCACATTTCGAAAGATTCAGACTAAAGTATTTCAATAACAATGGATGGATTGCCTTTAAACTCTTTACAGACATTCATGAACTCCAGGTGATAAATCCTAATGACTTTCTGCACATTAGCCTAATAAAAAGCTGTTTATTTCGGCTCTAAAAATTGCAAAACATCTATTCAAGCAGTTATAGCTGGCAAAACGAAGTATAAGTCGATTTCAAAGTGTGTTAAAATTAAAACACATGCACAAATTGAATTTATTATCATTTTTAATGGCGTTATCTGTTAATGAGGCGTATTCTGCAAGCTACGACTCGAAAAACACACCTAAAAACACCAAATATGATGAAGGCTTTTCAATTTTTAACACCTACAGTACAAAACACTGATAACAGAGCAACTCTGAGCAAAGTCACAGTTAGTAAAGCAAAGTCACCGACACTCCAGCTGACATCTAGTGAATATCTAAGAGGAAAAAAGGAGTCTTATCTTTACTTCTCTTAAGAATAATCTGCAGCAACATCCTACGCAGCAAGCTGGATTCTATCATTTAATCCTTTTTGGTGGTTAAGATTTCAAATGTCACTGTCATCAAATGAACTAGAGACACATACACACAGAAAGATAATACATAGCTTACTCAGATGTTCTTTGTTCCCAAGTACTTTACAGTTTTTTTTTGTTTGTTTTTATGTTTGTTTCATGCCACACTATATCTGGGCCATGTCAGGGAGCTCCAGCTCCAGCTCTCTGAGGTACTGGCTGCAGTTGGGGTCCCCCCTCACAGTGGGGGCTGATGGGATAGGTCGGCCGGTGTGAGGGTTCACGCACCAGCACTCGCCCCTCTGACCGTGGAGCGACATCTTGCACTGAAACACAAAATGCTGTGTTATTTCTGCTTTATTAATGCCATTTTAGATCATTGTGACAGACTTAAATAAGCATGTTTGTGCACAAATCCAAAGCAAAAGTGTGTATCATCAGTTTTAAAGGGCATATCTTTTAATTGGATACCATTTTCATACCAGTATTTGAATAAATATATTTGTAATAAGATGCTTTTATAAGACTTGTTACAAAAATAAGTGTTAAACAATATTTTCATGCTCATTATCAAGGATTTACTGTGAGACAATCTGAAATAAATTCACTTTACTGTGATAAAAATATTTTTCAAAGTATAAACTTGTGATTCAATGTGTATATTAGTTGTAATGATGCTTTTCCCACATTCTTCCCTCTAAATATGTGCATATTATCAGTTGGCTACACCCTCTCCTCATACTATCCTCTTTCCCAAAATGCCTGGAGTCACCTGTTTGAGGTTATACTGCCCCCTCTTGTCACAGTTGGGGATGTGCAGGGCGTACAGGTCTTCCAGGGGACCTCGGTTATCTCTGAAGGGCATCTTGGATATCCTCTCCAGGATCTGGTCCAGCTCCTGCTGACACTGAGTCTTGAAAAGAGCAAAAACAACAACACTGGTTGTGAGTACAGACCCGTATAGCAGCGTTTGGATTCTTTAGAGTCACCAGGTTTCTTTGACAGGTGGGTAAAATGTGGCCTGCCTGAGGCATAAAATGTTATGTAAGTGTTATGTGATTTATTCTCACTTGTAAACAGAAAAATAACTTTTAAAAAGAATATATAAAAAAATATTTTCCCAGATATATTTTTGTTAAAAAAAGCTAAAATTTCCTCTTTCATATAGTTTTTCTTTTCAAACATGTTTTGAAAAATGAATTGGCTGAAAGAAAAGTTCAGTAAAATCCATGACCACAACAGAAAACTATTTCAGGATACATTAACACCAAGACGTGTTTGCAGGGCAATCAGCACATTTTGGACCTGCCATGCTTCATAAAATCTCACATAAAAAGCACACACACAGGCACAAACACACACAATAAAGCTAAAGGACTTTCAGTAATGAGCAAATGAATCATTTTTCCTGCCAGTAATGAATAATAACTCTTGCCGGTGACCTCAGGTTTACCTTACAATTAGACAGAGCCAAACGTCTTGTTGAGACAGTAAAAAGTATCTGGTGGAGCAATAACCTTTAAATAATTTTTATGGCGGACGGAAAATACTACGATGGCGGTTAAAAATGCCTGGGGTTCAGTTGTGAGTCCACAGCTCCAGGATACAGAGCGGGTCAGGTGTATTTCCAGTAAATATTTGTCTTTTTGATTAAATGCAGTGGCTGGTGGGAGCATTTGGTGGAAGAAAAATGATCCGAAGGGGGAAAAAGGCTTTACTTTAATCCCTTTGACATTATTATTTGGTCTTTACTGTAGTTCCTCCTCACGCTCATCACTTATAAACACGTGTAAGTGTTAACTGTACTTTAAATGATTCTCAATATGGCAATAAAACACCTTTCAAACAAGCAGCCAAATATGAACAGCTGCTGTACCAGAGGGAGGCGTCCCTGCACTGCTTTTGTCCTCTGCCTGCTGTCAGAGGAGCTGTTTGGGATTCACAGAAGAGCTGCACTACTTATGCATTCTTATTTTCAGCAATTAAATGTGATTATTATGCTTGTATAACAGAACATCATGTGTTCTTTCAAAATAAAATACACCCTTAGCTTCATGCTTTATTTAAAACTGGTGCTGCTGCTTTGCTTTGCTCTTGATTGCAACTTCTATTTCAAAGGGGCCCGAACTTTTCCACTGGACGACCAAAAGCTATTTAATAATAATAATAATAATAATAATAATAATAATAATAATAATAATAATAATAATAATAATAATAATTTTTTGTTAATAAGATACAAA
>JAPZDV010000017.1:4876700-4914701 GCA_029814665.1 Acanthurus lineatus | reverse complement strand
CAAAATATATTTAATAATAATAATAATAATAATAATAATAATAATAATAATAATAATAATAATAATAATAATAATAATTTGTTGTTAATAAGATACAAAATGGTGTTAGGATTCTGAGTGCCCTTTATTGATTGACTTCCTGTGAAAAGCATCATTCTGCCAGTTATGATAAGATTATGACAAATTATTCACACATGTTTAAATACAGCTTGGACATAAAAATGTGATAAAAACACATGTATTGGTTATTTAATTTATCAGGCATCATATCAAGCATAACCCTTCAAATTCAAGTCTGTTTCCAAGTCAAGGCTGTTCTTAGTCTTAACAGTGCAACTCTGTGAAACTTCTATAATATAAAAAACTTTAACCTCCAAAAAATGAAGTCAAAAAAGGTTTTTGGAAATGTCAGAAAATAATTCATGTTGGAAAAATATATGTAAAGCACTGTATCAAATGCTTAACATTAATCTAAAGTCCCCATGAGCTGTATGGTTCTTTTGGACAAGGAAGCACCTGATATTTAGATAATGACTTTCAACAGCAAGTAAAAAGCTTTTGGGAGGAATTACATGTAGAAAAAACCTCCTAATGGAAAAACTGATGCATATATTCAGACTACATGAAGTAAAAATGGACATTACACAAGACTCAAAGTGGAGGCATTGGAACAAAGGCATCCATCAACAGGACAGAATGAGTGATGGAAAACATGTGAATGTGTTTCCCAATCAGTTTTTCTGTTACTGTTGCTGTTTTTTGTCGCCAACAAAGATTTTAAGATCATTATTATGAGAGAAAAAGTGGAATCTATGAATCCTTGGTGGAATCTTTGGTTGAGTTGTTTGCCAAATGATCAAATATTTCAGTGATAAATGTTTCAATGTGTGTTTTTCTTACAAATAATGACAAATTGCTTAAAATAAAGCACTCAGATGGTGCTATTCTCTTACAGGATGTAATTCTTGCACCGCAGGCCCACATATTTTGGATCATATGGAAGTTGGCGCATCATACAATCTGTAATTTTAGTAAAAAATGCAATAAATTGATAACATCGGGAACTTAACCTCGACATTTGCACATCTTTCCCACAGAGCAGCCTTCCTGCAAAGCCTCACCTGTTTGGGCCGTGTCGGTTTCACCTCTTCCACCTTGTTGGTCTTCATCTTGGTCTTCATCTCCTGTCTGTGCTGGCGCACGGCACTCTCTTTGGGTCCAAGCCAGGTGGTCTCTTTGCTGGGTTTTCGGATTGCCGGGATCTCGCTCACACCCTGCTCAGGCAGCGGCTCCACAGCTTCACCTGCAGACATAAAAACACAAACCTAAAGATACCCAAATTCCAACTGCATTAACAGATTAAACTGTCAAATAAAGCATCGCCCCTCAGAGTGTTTTGAAGAGAAGACAATAAATTAATCAGGAAAGGACCTCTGTGTATTGCTCAAGGACAGTTTGATGGACATATTGGCTGCTAAAAGCATGTAACCTGTGACTTTTCAGGACGGTCTCTCTCTCTCTGCTGCACTAAGCTGCTCTGTTGCCCTCCTGCTGTCACTTCGGTAATGGATTGGGCCTTTTAGAGGCTGAAAGTGGGCTGAAATAAGCTTCAAATTGCACAGATCATTTGTCAGAGTGGCAAACTTCGAGATCTGCACTGGTAAAAAGGTTTTTTAGAAATAGCAGAGGTGACGCTGACCCTGAACTGAGTTATTTAAGGGACATTAAATGAAAACTCTCCTTCTTTTGGCTGGACAGAACTGCAAAAATCTTATTGTATGGTATTGTATTTTTTCAATTTGATCAGTTTTTTTCCATTTTATTTAGTGATTTATTGGTTTGTGTTTGAGGAAAGTGTGACTGGAGGAGCAGTGAACATAGGTCAAGAATCACTTTCAGATTTTTCTGACTTCCCTTCTTCTGTGTACAGCGATCAGTCTTAATTAAATTCAGGAGGCAAACTTCCAACTTCGGGAAAGGTCGTCAGCTGATCTAGCGCACCTGGACCCTCCGCGATATAAAAGCCAGCCGATGAGCTCAACTTCTCCTTCAGCTGGATGTCACTCTGCATTTCTTTCCTTTCATTTTGGCACAATCAAGGCCTCCACAGCAAATACATCACATCCATGCTGTGCTTGCAGTGCTGACTCTGCTCGTTTCCACTCCCTATTGTTTTAATTTGGCTCAGGTTGACGTTTTATGCAAGTATGTTTCTTGCGTTAGTGACAATTTTCCGCACTGTCACAGTTGGTATTTTGTGTAAAGATAATGTTGAAGGCGGGGAGGGGGGATTAAGCTCTGAAGTGCCAAACCGCTGTTGAAGTGCCCTGAAATCAGCACAATCAGTGAGTCACTACAATCCTTTGCCTGCTCACAGAGCGAAGCAACCACATGCAGCTCCGTTAACAAGCTTGTGGGCTGAGAAAAAGTTGGCCTGCTGCTGCTGAACCTTAGTCACAGTCAGGTTTCCATGGTTGCTTTTTTTCCTCACTAGTGTGATTTAATTTCATGAGCAGATGTTAGCAGGAATGATAGATGACAAAAATCAAAGTTTTACACTTTTGTGTAACTTGTCTTTGGAAGATTGCATGATGAATTCAGCATAAATTTAATGTTTGCAGGCCCAAAGTATTTTCAGGCTCATTGGGTATCAATTAGTTTGCTAATAAATAAAGATTAACCTTAGTTCTATGCTGTAGCATGTTTCAGACCGGTTAAAAAGTGATTTACAGTAAAAAGAGGACACAAAACTAAACCTAAAAAACACAAGGAGACTAAAATGAACTTGAAAACACATGAAATCTCTGAAAACAAAACTTAAAATGTGGATTTTTTTAAGTGTATCTTAAAAGATGAGACCTTGTTTGCTGTCCTGATGTTCTCAGGCAGGTCATTCCAATCTGGGATGAACAATATTTATTGTTGCCCATTAATTATTGGCAGAAAATGGGAACTAATAATAATATTACCATAATGAAATTACAGTCTAAAAAGAACAGATAGTACCGAGCCAAACTGCTTTCATGACCTCATGCAAGAAAGAATTGCAGCTGCCCTAAAACCCTTTTCCATTTTTCTTCATTAAGTACAACAGAAGACTGTATGTTGTCTGTTATTGTGTTTCATTTGCAGAATAAGCAGCCGGGGGCTTTATGTCAAAGGATTTAATTTGATGTAATTGTGATTTAATTTGAATTCTTAGGCAGAATAAGGCATGACTTTTAAAAAAACAGAGCTGTTTGTTCTTGGTTGTATTTAGATTCGGTTAGATCATAGATATGGAATATTAAATCTTCCTTCTCTTCTGACTACATGTTAGTCTTTCTTACCCTTAACTGTGCCTTAACTATAACTGAACATCTTTTTTAATACAAAAATAAAAGCTGCCTGTATCTGTTTCTCCTACAAGAATCTGTATTGTGCATCTCTATGCATTAATAGGCTTTGATACCTCATTGGATCCACTTGTTTTAAGCTATGGCCTCTAATCACCTGTTGCATCATGATCATCATAGAAAAATTGAATTTATGAGGCTAAACTTAGTGTGAATTGTGAAGTTCAGGGAAAAATGATCTAAATGGCTACTAATTAGAGCCATGAAAACATATAGCCTGAATACCAACTGCTAGCTACCTATAGACTCCTTAAATTAATGTTAAAATGAGAAATTCATGACCATGACAAGCAAAAATGCATTATTTCTTCTTTTAAAACCACTGCATAGTTTTAAATTTTAGCATTTAGCTTCTCCAATAGTGGTCACTGGTTAAATTCCACCTCACTTTTGAACCAGTAAGGACAGGACGTCTCTGTACAACAATAAAACAGAAGGCCAGTTGTCCACAGATTTAAATCTAAATTTTAAGGAATTCACATAAGGTCATGTTGCAAATTTCCTACTTCTCCTAACCAGAGTCCCTTTGGCCACTCCTGAGAAATCCTCCAGGCGGTTTTCATAGAGTTTCGACCGTCTCCTCTCTCCTTGGAGTCTTGTTAAACATCAACCTAAAAAAAAAAACCCTCTCTTCAAACAGATGGAGCAAACAATGTGAGAGGCCATCAGGTCCAATCCAACATGTTGTTTCTGACAACAGAGCATACTTAGGGGTTGAGGGTTGACCGAGAGGGAGTGGAAAAGGGTGCGTCATTCCAAACCAGCTGATTTTAAGACCAAAAAAAAAAAAAAACAAGTTACATGATGCAAATTCCTCAGAAAACGACACAGTCACATCTGAGCTCAGCTTGACGAAAAAGAGTGGACACACATGCCAGAGGAGTGTTTCTTTTCACTGAATCTTTGCAGGAAAGCAAGTATTTCACCTAGGCAGGGCTTCACCTGACACCTGAAGGAAAGAGGGGAAATAAGCGCAGACAGTAGAGGAGGTCAAACAGTCGGCCGGTTAAGTGGATCACAGTTATGCAAGGGCCAAGCCGTAACGTGCAGACCTGCGGAGAGGCGTTTGTAGGACACAGAATGAAAGCGAGTGTGTGTTAACTGACTGGTGCTGGACTGGAGAGGCATTCTCTGCCTTCTGCAAGGGGGTAAATTTGACATCCGGTTGTAGAATATGATTACAAAAGTCCTAAGAGAGAACGGGAGAAAGGAAATTCCAAACGAAGCAATAACAAGGTGCTGGCGCCTTTTGCCATCAGATAGATCTGGTTTTGTTGGACTTCAGCTCCTCCTGTGACGCTTCACCAGGGCTTTTCTTTGAAGACTGAGTTTCTTTGCAAGAAAAAAGGGGCAAAAGTCAACTGAAATCAGGTGTGTGCTTGCAGTAGCGCAGATAAACACACAACACACTCAGGAATATTGGCGGCTGGGGTGTCTTTTGTTTTGCTGTCTTACATAATCCCCCACAGCATCCAAGTTCAATACCATCACTCCCTCTCCTCTGAGGAAACCTGAGATGTTTCGCTCAAATATACAGTCTGGACACACACATGAATGTGCGATTTATAGGCAGCAAAAACAGCGATTTCCCTCCCATATGGACACGCACACACACACAAACACAAAGGGTCAGGACCCCACTTTTAGGGGGCACTAGGCCTCTGCAGTCCAAGCCGTTCCACAGCGGTGGGCTTGGGATCAGCAGAATCAACAGAGCAGCAGGCCTACTGTCCAGTCTACTGCTTGAGTTAATCCCCTCACAATGGCCCGGGAGGCTTCCTTTCTATATCTGATCCATGTCGAATTCCCAGATGGCACGTAGGCCAGAAGTGTCATGTCTGATTGTACAGATTCTGGTCAACTGAGCAAATGGCAGACTTGGCCGAGCGTTGGAGAATGGAAAGGTTGGAAAGATCCAGGCGCACCAGCGTTCTCACTCCATCCTCTTTCCATGGATACAAATGGAGCTTTCTTTATTGTCAGAAAAACTCATGGATGTGATGTCTTTCTTATGTCTCGCCCTGCGGTTTAAAAGGGATGTTGACTGTTAGCTTATAAAAGTTGGTGGATGTCAATGGGATAAAATGCAGCTTCTTTAAAATTAGAAAAACTGACCTCTTCATCCCACATCAAGCATAACACGTTTAATTTAGTGGTTCCTGAAGTTTCCTATGATCTTAATAAGAGAGAGGAGCTGGTAATTGTAAGGTCTCATAGGATACAGTTTTTGTACAAATATAACACGACTTTATTACCTGCAAATCCCAAGTCCAATTTGTGATGTGCCAATCTTTTCTAATAACCTTTTTGTCAAGCAGATCCATAGGGGGTTGATCATTTATAGTTGTTAGTTTCCTAATAAAAACATAATTAAATTGTTGATTATATAAACTTCATTATACCTTATTCGCTCAGCACACTTCTCTCTCTATCTCTCTGTCACAAACACAACAGAGCTGATCATGCCAGTGTTGTAAAATTATTGACATCCTTGCTAGATATAATGACAACAGCCCCGAGGTCTCTTTACGTTTCTCTTGTGCTGTTTGCAGACACTCTGTGGGAATGTATGGGGTAGAATTGGCTTTATCACTTGTAAACAAAATTGGACTTTGGCAGATGACTGCATATTATGAAAGTTATGCTAATGAAGTTTCAACATATCACTGACTTTTACTTGAACAATTGGTTTCGTTTTAGGTGGAGTGCTGATTGGTCAGTTGTATTGCTGTAAAACAGAAAAATGTCATTTTCATTGGCTGCTGCACATTAAGCACTACATTTGAAATTTAAATGATAGTGAATGGATGTCAGTACTGAGCAGTACAAATGTTACTTAACAACAACAGAAAGTGGGTTATAAATAATATAATTTCCTACTTTCATTTGCCAAAAGCTGAATAACAACCTTACTTTTTTTCTTTTTATCTTCATAGGTTTGTTAATCTTTGATTAAGCTGAAACTTGATCCAATAGACTTCCACACAAAGATATTAGGAAAGCAACCATCTGACTTTGGGTAAGTAGAAACAATATTCCCCAAAAACTGAATTAGCCCTTTAAATGTTGGAATGTGAGAATCTGTAAAAAAGTACATCTTTCTCAATATGGCTTTTAACGCAGCTCCGAGGTGTGAAATAGGTCATGTGCCACTTAAGAAGTTGATGAAAGGCACTGCAAAGAGTAGCTGCAGTCTATCACCCATTGCCGAGGCCTAGTGGGACTGTTTTCCTAGAAACACAAACTCAGCAAAGTGCAGATATGTTTACCTTCCAGGCTTTCTGGCTTGCAACAGTCATCTAAAAGCAGGCATTGGACAGGCTCTGGCACGTACGTACACACCGCGGCATCTGAGGCCAGGCATCTTGCTCGCTACCAGCACCGCCGGGTGAACTCTGGGGCGATTGTACAGGACCTAACTAGGACATGAACTGAGGCAAGCTTGAACACATCGAACTTGTAGCGCATTACATGCAGCTCCCACTGATAATCACTCTCTACCACCGTGTTAGAGATAGGAGGGATGTGAGTGGACACAAAGCTCTTGGGTTTAAGACAGTATCTTATTTCAATGGTGATGTGTTGGTTGCTGGGTGAGATTCTTGTACTTGCGAAATGTTGACTTTTTAGGGAGAAAACATCTGTTTTTAAGTGGTGACCACGAGGATTTTTTAAAAGGTGATGGGATAGAACAACATGGAGTGGAATTGAGGTTGCAATGCAAAAGAGATACTTTCAAAGTTGAGCATGACTAAGTTTATGTCACTGAAACCCTCATAGTCTCAATAATCACTGACTAACTTTTTGAAGACACATCAAAGCTTGAAAATTCACAAGTTAAACTGAGGTTTATGATGCTGTAGAACAAACTGTAAAAACCTCAAAAGGTTGTCTTAACTACAGACCTTATTTCAGACAATTAACCTAAAAACCTTTTCAAAAACCCCACTGAGATTTGATGGAATCAGAACTGCAACAACGCTGCAGCGCTCTATCATTATTATATGTCTTAATGGCATTCATTGTCCCTAAAGGATGTAGCTTATTGTCTTTGGTCATGTCAGGCGGATGTGTGTTTTATAGTAAATATTTCCAAGACATTTTAATGGATTGCTACGACACTTCGCACAGTCATTCATGTTGCCAGGAGGACGAATGGAGCATTGTTGCATTTGTACAGAAAGTTCAGACATTCATTGTTAGCATATGAAGAGATGAGCTTGGCTGAGTTTTTGTTTTCCTTGACAAGCATGGAGTCTCTGAAATTCTCCACTCACATCTCCCTCATATTCACTGTAAAGTAAAAACAGGGGAAACACACTGAACAAACACTTAACAAAGGTTTTACAGACTGACACTCAAGCACACACCCAACCCATAGTGTCGTTGTGCTAGCTACTGACATACAAGCTAACAAAGTCAAGTGGGACTTAATGGGATGGAAGAGCTTAGCTGGTTGACCCATTTAATTGGATAAATTTACATAAATGTGAGGAAGACATCCCGCCACGTAAAACCATTAAAACAAGTTCAAAAACTGACCCTACCCCTCTGTGACATCCCCTTCCCCTCAAGTGTCAGTAGCATTTCAGACAGTGTTTGTATTGTCTTATATCACCCTTGACCAGAAAGGAGGGTGGGAAGTTATTCTGGATCTCAGTAGGCACAAGGGGATTCTTGGCACGGGTACACGTGAAGTTGACGCCCGGGGGGGAGATGGCACAAATACCCCTGTTTTTGGAGAAGCCTAGGGTGGTGGTGGTGGTGGTGGTGGTGGGGATTATCTCGGAGCTATTTCAGTCCTGCAGGCTCCGTCTGGATTCCCCCGCAGGTACACAGGAATGCCCCTTGTTAGCTAACAATGTTATTTCAACAGCCAGATGGCACAGGAGTTTTCCACTTTACTCTACCTAGATTTTCCCTTCATAACAACTTTTATAACTGGAGTGACACAAAGAGGTCTTCGGGTTTTCCCCTTATTTGTGTCAACATGTAACACTAACTCTGGTTATACAAAACTGACACAGAAACAAGAGGTTGTTCAACCAATTAACATATTGGACAATAAAGAACGGGAACCCTCGAATTCTCCACACTTTTTCTGATTCAAGCGATATTCAAGCAGCCAGCGAGGAGCTCTGTTTAGGCTGTGTTAATCAACTTGTTCCCTCTCGAGGTCATATATGGTGTGAGCCCAGTCAAAACAACCAAACGCCTGTCCAATCTGATTAAAGGAACCTTTATTTGGGTCCAGGTTTCTGTGGGAACAGAATATCAAGTGATACTGTGCATAAACAGAGAGGTTAGGGGGAAAGTTGTGGGTGTTAGTTTTGAATTGGGGGATATTTCGGCTCGAAATGAATGAAACATGGATTTTTTCCGTTATTTATAAAGGTCTGAGACTGAAATCAAATATACTGTCTGAGATCTTATCAGTAATGTCTTTTCAAAGTCTTAAATTACTCATTTTATTCAGTTTGACCCTTATTTCCCAACACCCCAATTCTGCTAGGACTATCTTATTTTGTCCTCCTATTTTCACCACATTACAGGGAAGATTTAAGCTTTTTTATTAATCTTCATGGTCTTAAAATGCCAACAATAATCTCTTGCTCATTACTAACAAATTTTCATCTTTTTGAATCCATCCCATGACACTCTTCACTCGCAGATATTAAGTTAGTTGATATTAAGTTGCAAATGTGTGATACAGAGCAAAAATGGGCTCAGTGGATCCCAACATATTGCCCTTTTATTTGGTTTTGATAACTTTGGTATGAAAGTTAAAAGTTAAATATTATCTAAACAAAACATTTCAAGACATCGAGAGTGATTATGTAAAATAAAGCTGTAATTCTTGACTATTTTCTGACATTTTACACACAATTTTGACCAACAAAATAATCTGCCAGTTAATCTGTAATGATAATAATTTCCAGTAACTCTACTTGTTGTGAACTTTAAAGTGAAACTTATTTCCTTGAATTTTCTTTATATAAAAAAAAAAGAAACAAAGTCTATTGTGAGTTTATTCTCGGTGTGGCCCAAACCTAATAAACCTCCTGCAGAGCGAAAATAGCATGACTGCATTTTGAAATTGCTCCATTTTCTCTGAGGAGTAAAGAGATTTATGAAGCAATGTCTGTTTTTTACCAACTGAGTTACTGATACACTGTTATTAGCTGCTTCGATTATTTATAACAGTGATGAAAAATCGGCTCTGGTTTGGACCTGAGAGGGAAACAAACCAGAGCTGTGCCGATAAATTTGACGTAATAATTTCCATTGAAGACAAACAAAAACCTACATTAGTTCAAACCTTTGCCCCATTTTTTGTAGTATTTTTGTAATTTAAACAAGAATATGTTGGAAATAGTTGATGTGCTCAATATGTATGTAATCTCCTTTCATTTCCCGCCTCGGACTGATTTCATTCCCCCTCTCTTTCTTCAGGGTCTTTTCTCTCTTATTGGCTCTGACCTTTGACCTCTTTGCTGTTAGTTGTGTGGAGTGCTAATCCAAGAGTTAAGGGATTGCAATGCTGCTGCCAATGCAAGATGAGCTGGATAAGACCATCAGATCAATTCTTCAGATACCTTACATGCTGTAAAACATCAATTAAGGTCATTTAATAAGATGAAAGTAATAAGAAGAAACAGCAGGAACTCAAGTTTTTGAATTCTAAGCCAAGCTAAATTATTAGTTTTTTTATGCAGAGTTTAGTTATTGACTCAAGATCAGGCCATATTTTTCTGACATAAAAAGGATCTTGATCCTGTTAAATTGTGTTGTGTAAAATGATGAGACTCAGGATGTTTTCTTGCCATTTAAATCAAAAAAATACACAAGAGGATTTTATGGCTTTTAAATGACCAAAATAAAGTACCTGCAATATTTCATTCTTTGAATCTTTGCCCAGGGTGTCAAATCAGCTCAAGAGTTTCAGCTCAACTAAATACAAACACTAAATTATTGTATTATAATCTGTCTTTTATCTGAAACTTGCAGATTAATTCCTGGAGCAGGAGTTGCGATGGATCATAGCCAGAGTTAAAGTTTGCTCTCAATCCTCCAGCAGCCTCCGTGAGCTGATTTCTATCAGAGATTTCATTACTTCCTCTTTTTGCTGTGTATCTGAGAAGAATTTATGACAGGAAATCAAGTCTGTGTAGCTTCAAACTGGGCCAAATGAAAAGCAGGAGACTGACAGTTACTGTCTGTAACACAGACAGTCCAGAACAGTCGCCAGAACAAAATGTTGGCATTGTACATTTTTTTCAAACCATGGATACGTAAAATTTTTACATTTCCTATGTATCAAATCAACTTTTCTTCATCACATTACACTGTTTGAGACCATTTTGAATTTAAACCAAGAAAAATTGGTATTTTTTATGAGACATATTGGCATTTTCCTGTCGTGTTCGTGGCAAGAGAACCTGGTATTTTTAACAAAATGTTGGGACAAGTTCTACCTGTGCTTTTGGAAACAAAATCTGGTAATTTTTAAGCCAAAACTTGATGTTTTCCTACCAAGGTGGCTTTGGTTCCAATATCTCACCAAACCTTCAAAACAGTTTTGTCTCCATGTAAAATAATAACCAAAACATAAAGAAACATGCAGTTTTGACATATGTGATGTTTGCAGAAATGTTAAATACAAAAGTTTCTTCTAATTGTTTAGTTGAAGAGTGAGATAATTAAGTTAAATTACCAAAACTGGATTGGATAAGAGCATGAGGGGATGAGCAGGTATGAAACTGCTGCATGTGGAATAAATTTAGGTTCTGACCCAAGAAGAAGAAGAGAGTCTGGTGGACTGTTCGGCCTTGCTTTCTCTTCATCAAAAACATTTCCCTTTCAGCTCTTTGACCTTGAGGAGGCTGCACACGTCACTAAGACCACTCTTTGCAACACTCTGCACCTCAGTCATTGTCAGAAATCGCTCTCCCATCTGCCGCAGCGAGGCTTTTATCCAAAACAACTCCGCAGTTCAGCCTTGTGTCTAATTTCTAGGCTTATACTGTTTTTTTGGACAAATTTAACCAAATCTTAGATCCTTTAACATGCAAGACCCAGCACAGCCTGACCAAAACCTGAGGAAAAAAAAAATCTGCAGCATCCAAAAAACTGGCTTCTTGCAAGCAAGCCTTTACATGATGCATGCATGTATTTTGTTCTGTCGTTTTTGCTCTTATGTAACTCTGCAATTCATGCCAGCTTTATTACTGGTATTGTTTAGAGGGGGGCTTTGCTGTCTATGCTTACATAAATGTAAAACAAAGTCATTATGGCGGCTGATTGCTGGATCACAAATATGTCGTAGAGTGTTTTTGACCTTTTGTCGGCCTGCTGGAGAGTCCTTACAGAGAACAGCGTTACTCTGAATGCTGTCTCCGGTAGTTTCTCTATGTTCCAGGACTTCGGCGCCAAAATAAACACGTGCCAGTCTGGAGGTAAACTCTGACAAAGCACGGATTTGAAAAATGAGTAGAAATCACACTCCTGCAGGCTCCACTGGACACTCATTGACTCTATGTGTGTTTGCAGCTTTAAAATCAGCATATTATAATGAGCCTGAGTACTTTTTTTTTTTCCTCCAATGTGACCTGTTTTTTTAATTTATCCAAACACAAACCACATGAGCCTCGATGGCTGCAGCCGCACGGAGCTTCATTGTGATCCTCCTGCACATACATCCAAGTAGACAACCCAGTTTATGCAGTCACTGTTAACAGCAGTTTATAGTTTCTCCTGGTCAAAGCCTAAAGTCCACTTTTCCAATCAATGCAGCATTCCTCCTGCTGTCTCTCTCTGTTTCTTTCTCCCCACTCCCCCGTGGAAATGTCAACATCAATACTATGATGTTTTCTGTGGCCATCCCAGCGAGTACAACTTCTGGGAATTTTGCAAGCCACTGCCTTGTTCTCTGTTACAGTGCTTTAAAGGCTGGAGGGCCAGCTGTTTGGGGCATAGCTGAGGTTAAGTTAGGCAGAGCGACTGTTCCCTTTTGTTTCTCTCTCCCCATGCACACCAGGATGATTCACAACACTTTAAACAGGTCTATGCAACACAGATTTTGGCAGGAGTGTGAGAAAACCTCATGCAACAAGCATAAAATAGGTCAATATAACAGTAGAAGTTAAGAAATTGCACGCATCCTATGCACAGTAACAACATATTAATACACCATTATAGATCTAAGATAATGTTGGTGGAATAAACTTTCAGATTATTTCAAATCTGGAGGCAAATCTGGGTGGTAATGGGGCTCTAAAAGGGCGTGTGCTTGTTTAATAGTTAAAAAAGGGATGCACTGCAGATATTATGGTCAAACTATATGTAATATCAATATATCCTAAGTGCAAAATGGTCACTAGAACTTCACAACTGAGTAACAGTCCCTGTTTGGGCTCAGCCTTCATGACAATGCAAAATTTCTACACTGTTCATGCTGCAGTCTAGACAGTGTCATTAAAAATTGATAGAAGAAAAGCAGATTTCCTGTGAAGTGACTGACCGCTGGTTTGCTCCCGCTGCTCCTGGCTGTCAGTGGTCGTTTCGGTGTCCACTTTGCGCCGGCACTGCCCCTGGCCCTGCACCAGTTGCTCCAGGGGAAGCTCCGAGTCGGGCGTCGGGTAGCATCGCAGACCGGTGGAGCACCTCGGGGTGTACACGCCGCACATCTCCCCCTCTTGCCGGGCGCACACGGGGCAGCACCCGCAGCCCGGTTCGCGCACTATCTCCGCGCAAGTCTCGGTGAGCTTTGGGCACAGCGCCTGGCGCTCCGCGGTGCAGCCCGGGCAGCGGAACACCATCTCGGCCAGAGAGGCACCGGCGAGGGACGCGGAGAGGATCAGCAAGCTGCAGCCCGCGTACGACAGCATTGTTGTAGGCATGAGGTTTTTGGTCATTATCATGGGGCGATGGAAGGCAATCCCAAGTGAAAAAAAGGGGAAGAAATGTGCATGCGAACAGGTGAAGCCGGAGGCTGGGAGGTCTGCTGGGTCCTACAAATTCCCAGGTTTGCTCTTGGGGCCACATGTTGGTGTTAATTTGGGGAAATCGGAAGACTGATTATTTAGTTCAAATGTCATTTTAAGAAGTGAGGAAATAGTGAAAGCAAATTACACGAACAAGCCTCCTCCACAGGAGACTGAGTTGTGCTTTTTCATTATTTTATTCTGAAATGGCTTACAGAGATCATACTGAGAGTGCTAGTGTGAAAGGTTTAAGGGAAAAGGTTAAATTGCATTTGAAGTAATTAAAAAAACCGATGCCTTATTTGACAAAATGATAACCACAAGTTATAACAGCTGCCAATGGATGTTCAGTCTCTGCCATGCCTGTAATTTCAATTAAAAAGCATATTTTTTAAATTAAATTTCAATCCCTTTGCTCAAATCACTAAATCATGTTGGATGGCTATTCTTAATTGAATCATATGTTCAGGATAATAACAACACAGGCATGTAGATTTCCTCTAAAGGGACAGTCCCCTGATTTATTAGACTCCTTAAACCAAAACAAAAGAATTTAATCATCATCTCCTTTATCATCAGCCTCTCACCTTAAGCAACCTGTTCTCTCTTGCTGACCCCTGACCTCTGTATGGTGATATGAGGACAGGAGTACTTCCTAAAAGCAAGTAGAAATAAAACAGATCTGCTGATCATATAACAGCATTCATACAACCAGAAGTAGATGTGAAACTTGAACTCCAGTATCAAAAAACAAGGCAGTAAATTGAAACTCTCCGACTGACAGAGTCTGTATTAATATACATACTGTGGCATGTTTGTTTCAATCAGCACAGTCTGCCCCGACTCCCAGAATGCATAAATAAATAAACAAACAAACAAAAGGACTATGTGCAGAGCATTCCTTACATGGAAAGACCTCCCCACCGTGGCAGACATGTCCATTGACACTCAATTAAAACTCGCCAGCTGCTACCAGCTTATATGCCAGTGTACAGTAATGCTACTGTGCACATATGCGGCAATGTTTCCTATCGATCGGTGAGGCCAAGCCTTGAGGTGTCGTGCTTGCCCACAAAACAAGCTCCTATTAACCCTGTCCAGTGCGGTAGACTAATCGGTGTTTATCCAAGGGCCCAGAAATAGAAGTGGCATGTGTAACCTTACTCCGCAGATATAAATGCAGATTATTTTGTTTTGTGGGTGCCCCCTGATTTAATACTATTTGGCCCTATTCACATTCGGCATCCTTGCTCACTGTGGGGGCGTGAGGAGGGAGAAAGGGCACATTTGAAGCTGTCCTGTATCTCAGGGGGAGTGAGTCCGGAGAATGCCCAGAGGGCTGTTTGCACATAGAACCTCATATGTCATTTTTTGAAACCGTGGATGGAAAAGCAGCGGGATGGCCACTAGCTAATAGGCCTAACAGGCCACAGTATCTGCCCATGTGTGCAAAGTAATCCCCACCAAGGTCATTTACTTAAATTCCTCCCCATGGAGCTGGTAAGCAAACACAAACTCTGGATAAACTTCACATTGACAGAGGAAGGTATGGGATCACTGATGGGCTGAGGACACATGCAGTACATGTGCCTCAGCAAGTATACAGAGAGAGGTTTGTATGCGAGAGGTCATCTTCCTAATTACAGTACAGTAAGTCCCCAACACTCTGCCTGGTCTTTTTACTATATTACAACATTTTATTTCACCCACTAATTTGCATCAATAAGCAGCCATAACCCCCTAATAAATGCTCTATATAGCAACAAACCAAAATTAGCTTTTAGCAAAAATAAACACATTTTTAAAGTGATTATTAAATATTTGTCAACAATTATAACTCCACTTATGGTAAACAAGGCTTCAAAATATCCTTAAATCTGTTTACAGCTGTAGTGGGCTATAAAATGTCTAACTGCTGCTTAAAAATACTAAATAGGAGTTGTTAAGGCAAAGTGTTTTATGACAACTCACATACGGCATTAATGTGTAATATATATGTTACGTAAGGTGCACAGGCTGATGTTAATTAGAAGTTTTATGGCACTGTGTCTCTCGAGTGAGAGGTAAGCATTTGCTAACACTAAATGACTCACTGTTAACCAATTAACACCCAAATATCCAACTGGAAACATTAATAAAGTCAACTTCACGCCTTAATTTTCACCCTCAGTCCAAAATAGCCTCTGACAAAGTGCCAAACAGTGGAATCCAAATCGATCCAGTGGGGACATAAACTCCTAACTAGGCAATTAACGTTTGTAACGCTGCACTTTGTCCAGCCTAATTTCGAGCTGCTAAGCCTCACAGCAGGCCTTCTGGAAGACGGCTGCAACAATGGCAGCAGCCTGTTTTAAGAATACGAAAGTTACAGAGCTGAATGTCCTGAAAAACCAACTTTAACTTGTGTTTAAAGGCTAAAGACAATAATTTCATAAGTGTATCTGAATCCAAAATGTTGTCTTACTGTTGTATTGGCTCTTTACTTGGCTCATATTAACTGAAAACAGTCTCTAAAGACATCCTTGTGTTCATTTTTCAGACTTTGATAATAAATGAGAGCACTGTTTAGCATTTGGCTTTGAGTTTACTTAATTTAGTCCCCTTTTGTTTGGACTACTGATAAGTACAGGCTATAAATGGGGGATTGGAAAAGCAATTTATCATCTGATTAGTGGGCCTGTAAAAAAACAAAGTTATATAGGTCACATTAAACAGCTGGAGTATATGTTTATATCTTAAACTAAGATGTTGTTGTAGATTTTGTTGTGAAGGATTTTTATTTGAATGCAACACTGTATGAGAGAGAATTTATAGGAGTAAGAAAGCGATCAAATCTAGCTTTCATGCATGCACAGTTACCCAACTGGTGCAACTTGCAACATCTCACTGACTGGAAATGTTTACCAAATTACAGTACATAAATCCTTACATGGAAATGTTCACATCACAAGTCCCAAATGGAAAAATGCTTATGAGTGTGCGTGTGGGGGTTTTTGTGCTGTATGTGAGTTTGTGCCCAAGTGTGAGTGTGTTTGTTTGCTGCCTAGCAACAAGTGATGCATGGGCAAATTAGGAAAGTTCTTGCTTTATTTGGTCCTGCAAATCTTTGTGGAGTATCTGTTATGGAGCCACAGTGTTACGTATTCCCCAATGAAACAAAATAAAGACCTGCTGAAAACCGCTCTCCTAATGTGCTGAATCCAGCTGAAGCTCTCAGCCTGGCTATATGGTGATGTCAGCATTACACTATACACTGACATTTCTGTTTTTCTAATAAAGAGTTGATACCTTTTAAGCCACAGCATCTAATAGGCGCTTTGGGTCTAACAATTGTATGATGCTGCATAACTTACATTTAATATGAAAGAAGTTTTATTAAACTAACATATTGACTATTTTGCATTATCTGGTTTCATTTGCTTTATTAATAAATCAGTACACTCTGCATTCATGCAAAGGAGGCATAAAAAATACTCACACTCCTTGGACAACTAGCAACCCAGCTCTGTTTTTATGGGTGCCATGACTCGGATATGGTCTGCCCAACAACTGCCAACAGGCAGATGTGGTGTGAGGCTCAGGTTGGTAGATCTGACAGCTGGCATTTATTAAAACCTCAGCCACCATGATGCCTGCACCTTAGGAAAAACTGGGAAGAACACAATGTTGTTGCTAAATGAGAGGGAGGGGGGCTGCAACAAAGAACAAAAACCTGTCACGTGAACATCACCATGCACAGTGCAGCTGTTTGCTTTTTTCGTGTATGAATGGCTGGATGAATTCAGTGTCTTTGCTGGTTTTAGAAAGGACTCAATTTTCATATGCGCCGATGTTATCATGTTGTGTCTTGAATCCTTGCTAAAGTGCGCCACCCTGTGACCACATGTCGCAACTAGTCAAGAGCAAAACCATCAACCTAGAATGGAAAGCAGCACAGAAACGTGCTCATTAAATGTGTCCTGTATATTAAGCTACTATCAAAGATTAAAATTCATTAAAACATTTTAATTAACGTTATACATGTTCTAACATAAGACAACTTGACAAGCATTTTTGTAAGACAGGAGGGCAAAAACACTAAAAAAAAAAGGGCCATTTGGTCGGCTAGTTTCACCTCTTTGTCTTTTGAGAATAATTCAGCCTTAATTATAAATATCTTAACATACTAAAAACTCTAATGTGTGCCTTTATTTATCTTTAACAATTTTGGTTGTGGAAAGCTAGCGACTTTTCTAACTGAGTATCTTTTCTGGTATATCGGGGCTTCCGTAGAAGCTTTCGGCAGTTCGTCATGTGACAAAAATATGTCACAACACTGTGCACAGCTTTATGAAACCAACAAATTATCACTTAAAAGTGATATTTCTTTCATGTTCAGAGATGAACATATTTTAGTACTGACCTCTCGAAGTAAAACTTTCCGTTAGCTTTCTATTTTCTGGCTGTCGCTGCGCAGGTATGTCGTTTTTAGCATTGCTACCAGGAAATTGGTTAGCTAGTTTTTCTTAGTTTTGCAAACGGTCTTTGAGGCAAGTGCAGTTTTGAATGCTAATATTAGCGAGCATTGACAGTAATATGAACTACAATAACACGTTAAAATATTGTGTAATGTCATCTGTTCAAAGGGGAAATTTTTACTGTTCTGCTGCTGATATGTTGACTTGCTAACATGACGTTTCAGGATGGCAGTGTCTCACAGTGGGCAGTCCTCCCTTGTACAGAGTTTGGCCAAACTCCTCCGAAATGATGGTATGTTTAAGTTTGATTCACGAACACCCCCTGCACCTAAGCTGTCTAGCTAATACCAAGTCTGTCTGGGTAGTAAAAGGCCATGTTAAGTGTATTAGACTGCACGTCAACCGGTGCATAATAATAAACCAAAACGAAAGCAAGATGCCCTGTGTCATTGGGTGTATTCACTCAGGAAGACACTTACCAAGACAGTGTGAGTTACAAACTATCCAGATTTCCTTTGTGGAAAGAGAGTTTCTTTGAACTTCTGAAAATCTGGTGTTTTTGGTGGGATTTTGTTCTGTATATTTTATCAGATATTGCTCTATCTGTTATGTATGGGGGAAAAGGTGACAAGAAATAACTCAGAGGGGGTTTGATGTTGAGTCAGGTCAATGCCAAGTGGAACCAGTTAATATCAAAACAGTCTGGAATTTTTAGTGCCCCAGTGGTTGAGCTTTTTTGTCAATAAACTCGCTATTACTATAATTTTATTTTTCCAGTTTCTGTCTCGTGATGTGTTTTGATGATTTTCTGATGGTTTTTTTTGTCCGACAGATTCCTAAAAGTTAAATTTTTTTTTTCCCACAACCTTTAGGTCACTTGGTGCTGGATGGCAGCAGCACGCTGACCTTGCCAGCAGCCAGCTTGCAGCAGCTCACCAGGCTGTTCGAACAGTATTTGCTGTCCAGGGGTCAGCAGCATGGGTTCCTCGCTCTGCCCTCCCACCCTGCTGACACCGCTTCGCTGCTTCAGCTGCAGTTCTTGTTTGATGTCCTTCAAAAAACAGTCTCCCTTAAGGTGAACAAGGACCCCTAAAATTTGGTCAGGTGGTCTCCACTTGATTCTTACATTTTAAAAAGCCTTCAGTGTCTATATCTGTTATACGTGTAAAAAGTCTGACCCAAGTTTGGAGTTCTAATTTGTTACATGTTATCTTACATTTAAATGCAGCTCATCAACCCTCCAGGAGAAAGACTTCAGTCTGTCGTGAAAATCTTCCCATTTAAATCTTTGAAGTTTTTGGAGGTACAGTATGAACCACAACTATATTTATATCTCCCTTTTTTTATCCCCTGACTCTTTCATTCCATCCTTGCTTCTTCCTCATTTTTCATTACTTAACACTTCCTCATTTTATCTGTCCTATTTCTTTTCTTCTCTTTTCCTTACCAGCTTAAGAGAGTCCCTCCACACTGTCTCGAGGGACTTAGAGGGGTTTACTCCCAATTGGAGATCTTCACGTGTTCAAAGAGCCTAAGCTCCCTGGAGGTACTCAGCTTCTGCAGTACATTTGTCATGAAGTGTCAGTGAGTGAATGCATGGCATGTCTGGCTGTAAAAGACAGTAAAAGCCTTAATCTCTTGTTTTTCAGGAGCTACTTTCCTTGTGTGGAGGTGACCTGAGCTCTGCACTGCCTTGGCTGGAGCTGCACACCCTCAACTTTAGCTACAACTCCATTGTCTGCCTTGACCAGTCATTAGTGAGTCAAACATGTACACAGATGCATCAGTACATCCTTATTAGCTGATGTTATTATTACCTGACTTTAACCTTCTTCTCTCTTTCTTTACAGAGTTTACTGAATGTCCTGAAGTCTTTAGATTTAAGCCATAACAAGATTCAGGAGTGTGCTGAATTTCTGAAGGTTTGTGTTCAGTTATTATCAAACTTTATTAAAAGCTTTATTTCCCTCTTTTCCTGCTTGTGACCTTTTGTTCTGCCTCTTCTTATGTCTGATGTTCTCATTGCTATCTGTCAGCCCCTGGGTGAACTGGAGCACTTAAATCTTGGCTACAACTGCCTGCAGAGGGCGCCAACGCTGGGCCTGAGTGCTAGGGCAAAACTCCTCACACTCATCCTCAGGAATAATGAACTGGAGACCATAAACGGTAAAGTAAACCAACATAAACAGTCACAGAGTTTCTTATCTTTCTCTTTTAATCACAGACAATCAGTCATTGGCCGGAGCAGACGGAACAGTCAGCCAGTCTGGGCCGGGGGAGGGGACATTAGCAAGAGAATCAAATTAAACATTTCAGCTGCAGGTTTCTTTTTATTCCACACACATGCATTAGTGTGCATATTTTGTTTATACTCTGTGTTCTTTGTTTTATGTCTGAGAGTCTTTTCCTGCATTGCTGTGCTGTCTGATTAAACAGGTGTTGAGCAGTTGTCTTCGCTGCAGAACTTAGACCTGGCCTACAACCTTCTGTTAGAGCACTCACAGCTGGCTCCTCTCTCCCTCCTGCACTGCCTCAACACAGTAAGGAAACACATGCTCTTACATTCACCCAGAAAAGCCACAGTAAATCATTTAGTGGACAGTTTCATTTTCTGTAGATATATTTGAGACCACCATTGTAAAATGCAACATCTTCTTTTAGCTGAACTTGGAGGGCAACCCGCTGTATTTCCAGAAGACTCATCGTCATTGCACAGTCCGACATCTCTCCCCAAAGGCTGCAAACCTCAGAGTGAGTAAAATTATGTCTAATCTCTTTTGCCAAATTCCAAACTTGCAAAATGCTGATGCACTAAAAAAATAATAACTACAAAAGTCTCCTGCATGGAAACAGCAGCAGCAGCACAAATGGTATGATAAAACTATTAAACAGCAGTTGAAAAATCGGCAATTATTGGAAAGAGAAGAACACAAAAACAGCCTCCTGTCTTCCATGTGTGAACTCTAAGGTGTCTCTACATAAACGCTCACACAGGCTGATGGTCTTCTGGCATTTTGGTTAAATATCATCAACAGGCCTGAAGAATTTATAAAGAGGAATGTGGTTTGTTGTGTTTTCCTTCACTTAACAAAAACAGTATTACTTATTTTTGTGTCTTTCCAGCTTAAACTCGATGGCATCGAGCTGTCCTCAACTGAGTTATCTGTAAGTTCCTTTTTTGATCTATAGTTAGTAATGATTATGAAACTGAAGCAGAAATTTCTGGATTTAAAAATATCACCATAAAATGTATAAGTAAATAAGGTCAGTTGAATTACAGTGATGTATAGTATAAAACAATATTTGCTGAGAGATTTTGCAGTATAGATCATATTGTCTCTCTTTGGTTTCTCTGAGTTATCACTAGTTGTTTATATGAGGCTGATCTCTCCTGCAGGTTTTGCCAAAACCAGGCCAGCTGATTGTCCAGACACAGGCTTCACCACCAGCTGCCATGCAGTCAGAGCGCAGTAACCAGGAGTTGTCCAGTGGTGCTGGTGAGCTTAGTGACAGCATGTCAGTCCCAGAAGTGGGAGTGTCGCACCTTCGGAAGAAGAAATCCAGAGTAAGAGAGCTGCTGAGTGTTAAAATGGATGTGTCATCTTTTTCCATGATGTAAAATATTCCATGTGTGATAAATAAATATTGTCATAACATTGTCACTAACATTTAACCTGGTTTAATCTGAAAAATTAGTCCCTGCTGATCTGTCCAAACTGGTGAATAGAAACAAATTGAATGCTTTGACATTTTTTCTTTATTTCCATTCTATTTCCTGTTTCAGAGTAAGGTGAAAGTGCGGAGGGCCAGCATATCCGAGCCCAGTGATACAGATTATGAGCCCAGGCTGCTTTCCTCCTCACAGAGTGAGTTTTAAAAGCATATCTGTCTAATGTGATTCTGTATTTGTGTTCTTACATGCCAGATATCTAAAGTCGCCCTCTTATCCTCTAAGCCCAGACTGTTTTTATTTAACACACATTTTCCACTTGTGTTTTTAACTATGATATTTTGTGATGTATGTGTTCGACATGAAATCTTTTTAAACTGTTATATAAATATCTAAAACATCAATGTTAATTTTTTCATCTCTCCACCAGACATTGTCCTTCCTCACCAGCAGGAGATTGAGCGCATGTCCAGCTTCAGAGATCAGCTGGGTGAGGATTGGCTGAGATACCAACATCATCTCGATGGAGCTCCCCCCTCTGTCATCACCACCACTGTCACCACCACTAAACAGTCTACGCCTCCACGCCAACCCCTCCTCAATGGCCTCAACAACACCCAAGATCTGTCTACCAGCCCTGGGCATCAGCCATCTTCTCTTTCCCAGGAAGTCCCAGATGTCCTACCCCCACCTCTGCTCTCATCTGAGCCCAGGGTGGAGGTGTCTGAAGTGGATGCAGAGCAGGATACAGAGTCTACCTTACAGTGGCGTGGTCAGAGCTCTCTGCACATAGAGTCCACCTTTGAGGACAGCACGGTGGACGGCAAGGCAGTAAACTCACCTGGGCCAAGTCCTGAATCGCAGAGGTTGGCTAGAGGGGGGAGCATAGACACCAAGGAGGAAGAAGAGGAGGAGGATCTTGGAGGTAGGATAGTCAACAAGATGTTGCTTGATGAAAAAAGCATCACTCACATACTCGGACCTTCTGATCTTGTTTCTTCTCTCTGTATGTTTCTGTCAGTGGACCTGTGTCACCCCCTACTTGTTGGTGTCTTATCTGACAAAGAGGAGGGGGGTGGCGAGGATGAGGCGGAGAGGAGGATGAGGAGGAGGGAGGTGTTCCTGCGCATCAAACAGGGCCTGCTGCTGGAGGTGGACATGCAGCGCGGCCAGGAGAGATGCCGCCTGGAGCTCAGCAGCCTCACTCGAGTAGAGACAACAGAGGCTTCCTGGACCCGAGGGATCAAAAATGTGTGTGTGCTTTAGGCTTAGTGATAGTAATGTTTGCATGTATAAACTCTTCATATTGTGTCATGTTTTTACAACAGTCTAAAATGCAAATTTGTTTAAACAAATAATAATTAAAGAGGTAGCAAGTAAAACTGTTTTTTATTAGCCCTATCCTATCAGTTATAGCAGGATGATTTCAGCCAGACTCCTTTAAATGTAATGCAACATGAGAAATATCTTTAAAAGGCAACCTAAAGAACATGGTAACACAAAATTTGCTCAGTAAAAGTTTCAGAATTAAGCAAGTTATGCAAAAAAAGGAGGATGGGATGAGTAAAATAATTGTACCCAAGTTTGAGTGCAAGACGCACACTTTACTGCATCAGTGAGCTTTAATCACATGAAGGCGTGAGTCCAAGAAAACAGTTCATTTGCAAATCTGAGTTTTTCTTTCTTCCTCGCAGGAGTCAGAGGAGATGCTTCCAGCTGTGGAGCTCCAGTTCGACTACATCACCCAGGAGAAAAGAAGGAAACGCTACGTCCTGCTCGACGATGACCCACAGCAGGCGCTGCAGGTTAATAACAAACACACACACACCACACACTCTGATTCCTGCTGTGTGGAAAGTGTTTGATTCCTTTTAGAGGAAATGATTCGTGCATGAGGAACAAGGCACACGCAGCGGAACAAAGCACATAAACGTGAATGAGAACACCCACTCGCAGACTTCTTGGACGTTTTGTACGAGTGCGGTCAAGCTTGCAAGCTGCCCTTTTTTGTTTTGAAATGTGACGTTAGCATCCAGCAGCACACTCTGTACCATGTTTACTACCCTGTTAACGACTCTGGTCACATTGTGCAACATCACTTCTATGCCAGATATAATTTTAACATAGTAACTCAATACCGATTCCGGTATGTGATTGGCTTTTTTCTTGTTTTTAGATTTGTGGTGAGTATTCAGGGACTTACGAATTATATTTTATAAACAGATACATAGCTGAAATAACGAGTATGAAACCCCAATAAACACCTTGACCTTTTGGAGAGACAGATTGTTCTTGTGTTTACAGAACCACTTAAACATTGTGCCCTGCAGTGGCAGCTATGTATATATAATGATAAATCCTGTCAAATTATCCTTGAGCTGTACAGTTTTTTGGCCCTTTGAGAAGCTTGATGCAGCTCCTTAAGTTCTTAATTTGTGGCTGAAATGGTTTAAAACAGCTCTTTATGCATTTTCTACTAGTGAGACTCTACTTGAGCAAAACATCTCATCAGTAGGAAAAAGAGGAAGCTTGCTCATCTGATGAGCTGATGACTTTGGCCAACTTTTCTCAGCTGATTAGCTTGTTGTCTGTGCAGAAATGGTTGATTTTCCCTTGTTGCTCATTTGAAGTGATTATAACTTGACTTGAATGTGTTGCTTATGATGTCAATGATGTATAAAAACATGGCTTTCTTCTGCTTAGGCTCTGACTGACGTGCTGTCACATGTGGCGGAAGAAAACCAACGGCGGGACGCTGAGCTCCGCCCCAGCTGTGTCCGCCTGCAGTGCCTTCGCTGCAGGTCAGAGTTCATGCGTCAGGGAGAGGGCGGTGAAGAGGAGGCAGAGGGGAGAGTGAGAAAGAGAGGGGCTGCCATGCTGTCAGGAGGCGAGGAAGCGCAGAACGAAGAGGAGCTGAGAGAATGTGATGATAACAACAAAGGTGAGCGAAAAATTTACGACAGCCTTCAAGCTGCACTTTGACAAATAGAAACGTAAACTTATGATCTGTTGTGTATAATTCACTTGTATTTTTAACTTAGCATAAATACAAGTTGTGATTGATAAGTTCATAGCCTAAGATAGAAGGAGATGAATTAAACAACTCTTGTTTCTTGCATGTGCAGTTCAACTCTTGTAGTGATTTTGCAGAGAGTTTAAAGTCAATAACTTGTGGTATTTCTGTTTTGGCTTATTGAAAATTGCAAATCGGCACTGTCTGAGAAAAAGAAAAATATCGGCCTACGTGCAATCATACTCCTCCTCATCTCAATTGCTCAGACAAGAGGGTCAAGGAGGACATTTAGGCAACACAAGGGGAGGCTGCCCCATCTTACAGCCCGGTGGAGAAGTGGGATGCTGAACGCACAAAGGCAGATGTTGTCTATTTTCTAATAAAGTGCCGAATGACAAAAGTTATTAAGTCAAACTTTCTGCATAATCTCTCAAAAACTTGAACTGCAAATCCATGTAAAACTCCCTCGATTTTTCCTTTTCTTTGAATGTTGTAATGTTTTCACTTAAAAAATACATGTGTTTTTGTGTTCCTTCTCCCATTTGTACAAGTTGCTCCAACTCCCAGTTTACTGGTAAGTGGTAAGTTAAGGTTTTAACACTCACTAAACAGATTTAAAAAAGAATAAAATCTGCATTTTCACAATAAAAAGTTCACGTGAAAAAGTGGCCAGAGCAACGTGATGTTTGGTTTGAGTTTATATCTGAATCTGTCATCCCTGGATGTCAAAGAATCCCACGCACACACCACAGCCATCATACACCCCCTAGATGAGTCATGCTCAGCCTCACATACTCTGGACCACTCTAAACAAATGAAGCACCACTTGTATTATAATTTTTTCCCCTTAAAATTAGTTCTCTCACACTTTTCTTAGTTGTTATGAGCTTTTTTCATTGTTGAACGTGAAAGATAAGACAGGAAAGACACAAGAAGGTTACAGATTTCACCTGCCACGTTGTCACATTCATGAAAAAAAAAGTTTATCATTTGACGTCAAAGCACTTCATGACTCCTCCTCAGCTATCAGGCTCTCATTGGCAGCCCGCATGGGTTCCCAAAACAAAATTTTACTTTCAGATAGGCTCGAGTGAAGAGCCACAGGAGGTATCTCTGGTGTTTTATTGCCAGGCAGCCCTCTCCGCTGTGTTCCCACCTCTATAATCAGCAGCAGACAGATAAGTACCCTTTCGTTCCAGCAGCCTCCTCCCAGCATTTTGACCAAACCTGACATTAAGACCTGCTCCGGCACGCACAGCCTGCGCACAAGCTTTGTCTGACAGATGTTTTGGGGATTTCTCGGGACTGTGCTCTTTTGTTAGTGTGCTTAGTCTGCTGCTCTGAAGAATATCAGCCAAGAAATACCTTTTTCAGGCACACGTGTCTGAACTGAGGCGCATGTTTGCCTGTGGATAACAGAAATACATGCCCTGCAGACACACAAAAAAAAAACATTTCTACCTCATATGCAGCTTAGCAGAGATGAAGGCATGCTTGTTTACTTGTCATGTTCTTGCATTACAGGTTATGTGCTTGTTAGAATCAGTTCCTGTCAGGTTCTTTAGGTAAACATTGATACAGATTGTATAGTTTTAAAAAGGGCCTTTGGGTCAAGGATGAAGGTTTATTTTTGTATTTTTGAATAAAAAAATAATCTTAATACATTTATATTATTCTTTTAAGACTGCCAGGTCAGTTTATTCTTTTTCAAATTTTAACTAGAAGTTTATTAAACAATAATCACTATGTATCTTGATGTTATGAATATTTGCAGTAACTCATTAATGCCATGAGGTGGAGCACCTCCTGTTCTATGTCAGTAATGAAGTTTTTTTCACCTTCATCAGTATGTGTGCAGCTTTTTGGAAATCACAACCTGTCTATATTTGTTTTCTCTTAAGGAAGCAGTAATATTTGTCCAGAGTGTGGCAGCGATCATGTGGTCCAGCTTGCCGGCCAATCAACTCCCTACAGCAGTACGCCCATCCGTCGCTCATCGAGGCCGGACAGCGAGGACGATCATCTCGATATAACTCAGAGCACTCGAAGTGCCAATAAGGTCTTAATGAGCATTAAAATTCTTCTTCCTTTGTCTGTTTTCTCTTTTTGCTGTAGTTTATTTCTAATCATTTCCATGTTTCATCATTATCACAACAGGATGATTGCACTGATGCCAGTATCAGCAGCAGTCCAATCCTTGAAGCTGCCACAGTTACAGAGGATCACACCTTCATCACTGCCCAGGGAAGCTCTTTCTTCATCGAGGACGATCAGGGTGATAACTCCAGCCTCTTCTATAAAACAGACTGCCAAAGTAAAGAGGAACTGGCTGGGAGCTACCACTACACCTCCACAAGTGCTACACCACCTAAAGTCCAAGCCAAACCTACAGGGAGATCCACTCCAAATGGTGAGTTTTTACTCTACTGACACTGCTTCCAGGGTTTCTGTAGGTCTTTGAAATATTTACCACATTTTCGTAATCCATCCTCTTTTTTTTGCCCATCATCTGGGTAAAGTTCACATTGATTTAATTATTTAAAAAAGTGAGAATTTTTTATTCTGAATTTTTAAAGATGTCTTTAAAAAGTCTGAAATTGAACTCGTTGGTCTCTGCAGAAAGCCTGTTTTCCAGGAATGCAACTTATGATCAATATTTTCAGGGTGTAGTGCAGTGGTTTCAAACAAGTCTCAGGGTCCCTGAAGCAGTGTTTGCACTGCATGGTATGACTAAGCTCTGCTTGACTCACTTTTTAGTGCTAGGTATTTTTCATTTCCACTGCAGATAATTCCCCCTTTAATGTAGGCAGGATTCTCAGATGGTCATCTTAGCTTTTCTGCATGAAAATGTGCTGTGAAATAATCTTAAGTGTGACACAAACACAGGAACTATAGAGGATATCAAAGGGTTTTGAGACCAACTTTGTTCATTAAAAGATAAATACAACAAGACAAAAGACTGCTAAAAAGAAAGGAAATTTGGAAAATCTGACGTTAGATTGCTGGCGATCTGCATCTTTTGATCTGCATCCCCTCAATCAGGAACCATTAGTTAGATTACTAAACGTCGGATAAAAGGGAAAATTCCTAAAAACAGTTTCTCAGAGCTTAACACAAGGTCTACAAAACTCAACAAAGGTCCCAAAACTGAAAGATTTTTAATTTGAAGTGATATTAAACAGAGAAAAACAGCAAATCCTCACATTTTAAAAGCTGGAACCAACAAACCAGCAACTGAAACAGTTCATGTTTTCGATTAACAGGCACGTCTTTCGCGGTGCACTTTTTGCATCCAAAAAGAGATTGTGATGTTAGCTGGACTGTATATTGGAAGAGAGCCCGAACAGCAGTAAAATATAAATGTTATCTTATTACTTTTTGTGATTTCTGCACTTCAGATGGCCATTGTAAAACACATCAAGCGTGGCATGTGGTATAAACTGTTTACGTCGGCTTCGTTGCCCCAGCTTAAGATATATTCAAGTCTTAATTGAAAGTGAACAGAGATGGGAAGTATTTGGATCTTGTGGATGCCGTGTGGTGCAGAAACCCTTTGCCCTGTATCTCTGTGACAGCGTCTGATTTCTCCCACATATGTCTGCCATTTTTAGATGAACCACATGTGCAACAAGACAGATTGGAATCATTACTGGAAGTGATGGGAGAGGAATGAAAGCCTAAGAGAGGGAGGGCTGAGTTGTAATAATAGCTTTCTGTATCTTTCCTTTTATTTTTTGCAAGGCCGTAGTGGCAGAGCCAATACTATGTAATCTGTCCCTCTGAAACCAGAGTCTCATAGCAGAGACAGCTCCAACACATCCCTGAATATAGTGTCCTTTTGGTGACACAGAGCACCCATTGTTACTGAGCAGGGGCCTTATTTCTCATCTTCCTGAAGAAGTGCTTTGTCTTGTAAGAGGAATCAACCTGTGTGTGTGTGTGTGTGTGTGTGTGTGTGTGTGTGCGTGCACCTCTACAAAGAACAAAGGTTCAAAGGCTTCTTTAATCTGATCTCTGTTTGCACTCTCTTTAAATGAAAGATGAGGGGTTTGTTTTGGCCTCTGCAGGTCAGAGCCCTGTCATTTTTTAATAACTGTAACCATTCATCAACTTGAAAATAGCCTCCATCGCCTCTCCTCGCTGGATTTACTCCCCTTTAATGCATTTCTGCGTGAACGCTTTTGGCTAATGCTAAAGGTTTTATGAAAACCAAGAAATATGTAGGTCTTCACGTTGCTGCCAGGAAACTTTGGCCTCACTATTAATGCAAGATATCATTTGTGCAATTAAATAAAGTAGGCAAAAAGGCTTTGAGTCATTATAAGTCTGACCAACTGTTGATGTGTCTGCAGATGATTTGGACCTTCTGTCTGAGGACTACAGTGCGGTGGACCATCGGCTACAGCTTTTCCTGGATGTTGAGGTCTTTGAGGAGGAGGAGGAGCTTCACTCTTTTCTCAAGGTATCTAACAGAAAGGCACCAAGACTTAAAATAAATTTGTTTTCATCATTGCATGAAATAATCAGGACTATGCAAGCAAAAGCAATGAATTACAAGAAATATTCTGTTAAATAACTTCAGATAAAGCCCCAAATGATCCTTTTAAAATTAGAGTTTTTTACAGATTAGACAAATAAGCTACAATATGTAAATTTGTGAGCTTTAGAGGTGTTGGAAGGCAGATTTTGCTTCCTTCTGACTGAGCCACACCAGCTGTTTTCCCCTGTTTTCAGTCTATATGCCAAGCTAAGCCAACAAGCCAGTGTGGCGCAGTGCAGCGTTCAAAGCTCCATCCTGTGTGGGTGTGATTGAATAAGGTTTGACTGACAGTGTTAGCAACATAAGCAAACATCCTTCATAACTGTGATCATTTGTTTGGAATGTTGCTGCACTCTGATTGGTGCATTAAAAATTTCTGATGTCACCTTTTTTCCATCCGAGCCCCACCTCATTAAGTCAGTGAAAAAAGCACGACAACAACAGGACTAAAGAAATCTTTCATGTGAAATAAGTGAATTGTTCTAAGTTTGGCAGAAAACAGTGTGGTCATGTAGGACTCCGTGACTCACAGTGAGAGGCAGATTGAAAACAAAGGTTTTCATGGCCTTTAAATCTTTACTGGAGTTAATATTAAGACAGGAAACAGTCTTGTTGCCAGACTCTGCTGTTTAAGTAGAATGTTGCCCCTGACAGCAGCCTGTGACAGATTGCTTAAATTTAGAAGTACAATGTTTTTATGCTGCTGTTATTGTTTCTTTTGTGATTGCGGTTTTTAAAAGTTCTCCAAAATGTCTCCCTGACGCCCAAAAACTGCAACTTAATGGGTGGTGACAACTTTAAGACCTACAACACTTCAGCTGCGGTTTCATGTCAGTCAGCCAAGATGAAGGCAGTCAGTAAATCTCCCGGGAGCCCATTCAGCCCCGATCTTCTTCTTTTGTAGCTGCTTTGACAAGCCCCGCTGTCGCTGAGCCCTCACTGAGACCTTTTTTAATATGCAGTGCATCCTGGGAGCTCTTCAAACCAGCAGGCCCTTTCTTTTCTCTGTCAGACACCTGGAGGAAGAGCAAAGAGCGGAACAGGACCGAGCACACCACAGCTGGAAACAGGAGGTCCCGCTCCATTCATCTGACTTAGGTTTATTTGTTCAGTCACAGAGGCCGCTTGCTGTTCCACTTGTGCCTTCACCTCTTGTGTTGTTTAAGAGGAAATTAAGCAAAACCCCGGTCTAGCTCTGTGATACTCAACTTACAAACTGCAGGTCAAATCTGGCCAACAGCAGGGTGCTGGGTGGCCCACTGACCATTTTAAATTTACAATGAAAATAGATTAATTCACACATGTAGATATTTTTTGTTTGTTTTTTACAAATGAGTTAATGTGTAGTATTGTCGTGGAGGTTGTTGCTACTTTGGAAGTTGCATATTAGTCTGTCAACACTCTGTGCAGTGCAAAGAAGTGTTGATACGTGATTTCATGCTAAAAATTCACACATTGCTGACATGCACAGGGCCGCTGCAACTGGATTTTCCTCATGGAAAAGATGAACTAAGAAAGCAAACACTGAAAGATCGACGAAACAGCTCTGTTTCCATCTGGTTGCACCTAAACAAAGAGAAGATTGAGACTTTAAAGCTGACTTCTTTTTCCAGGTCGTTGACCCTGGAGAAGGCCACTTTTAAACACCTATTAAATTTGTGAAATACTGGTATCAGTTTAGAAGCTGCTGTGATGCCCTATTATGCTCTTTTTCATGCCAATGCTTCATGTCATGCATTCTTTTTTTTTGCCTTCAGATGTCAGCTGTCAAACTTGGGGAGCTGGGGGAGGTTCCTTCTCTTCTGGTGGTTTCAAACCAGCGATTCTATTTCCTGGAAATGACATCAGAAACACAGTGAGTAGAGCAGCGTCAGAGGACACAGAGAGCACTTGTCCAGTATGATTTTTTTTCTTTTCAAATACTCAATTGCCAGAATGCAGAGATAAATTTTAAATTTGCTTACACTGCATGTTATTTAGATTCTTGCAATATTATTTGTATATCTGCATTAATTATGTATGTATTTAAATAAATATATTAGTCATAGATGGATTTCTACTTTCAAGAAAAGGAAAAAGAAAATATTCAGTCAATTCAGGTGTTAGGTAAAAATTCTGTGTGATTACATATTTAGCATTCCATACAAATTGTTATTTGAAATACTCCATAATCAGAAAATTGTTCTAGTGCATCCCTACATAATGAAACCTCTTCTGTCCTTGGACCTACAGCTCATACAAGATGCAGTCAAAAGCTTGTGAAACTGTTCCTGTTGTGCACACAGTAATGTGCATGTGGCAGATGAAGCAAAAACTTTTCCTGAGTTATTATTCCAGCTTTCATTGCACCTGAGTTACACACAATTTAGTGAAATTTGGGATTAACCATGGATCAGAAACTTCCAGCGAGGAACAGCAATGAGGATTGATGACTATGATGTTGTGGGCGAGAAACTCAAGCACTTCCATTACGTTCTGAGTGGTTGGGTTGTCATTTTGAAGAGTATATATGCCAGCACCGTAGTTCAGGTTTTTTGCACTGCAAATTACATTCAGACACCTCAGGACGTCACAGTGATACTCTGCATTAACCCTGGGGGATGGATTCAAGGATTACAACCCTGCAAATGTCAAAAGAAACCATAAAATGCTCTTGCTTGCACTTCTGACCTGATGGAGATTCCTCACTCTTGAAGGTTGCAGCCCCACCGTAAAGAATGCTAATGGTTTTCAAGTCATCCTGTGCTCATTGATGGGGATCCTCACAGACGCCTCTCTGCTCAGAGAGTCAGGACATCAGAATGCGCACATACCTGTGGTCTCAAAAACATGTGTAACTCAGATGCAGATGATTAAACAACAAAATTTGTTACACTTAACCACAAAAGTTTTTACTTGCACCTGCCAAATGCACATTACTGTGCAGCTCTCCAGTTGTGCACAACATTAGCAGTTGCATTGCATCACATATAAGGAAAACCTCCACAAAATAACCCATTAATGTGGAAAACATGGGCAAACACAAGACTCAGCATGACTTCTATGTACTGCAAAAGATGCTATGTACAGAATTTTGAGGAAACACAAGTTAAAAACAGGTGGAACCTTATTAGAAATGGGATGCCAAGCAACTTCTTAATATCATCAAAAGCAGGAGGACCTCAACTTGAGAGTTTTATGCATATGAGTTTCACACAAACATCAGAAATATAGGAAAAAATAACTGAAAGCTTAAGTTTCAGGAGTGTTAAAGATAACTTTAGGTATGAAGCCAAGTCAGAGAGATATTGACGCAATACATTCCAATTAATCAAAAAGGTAATTAAATCCTGCTGGTGCGGACAGTGATTCAAAAGAGGGCGCCACACTGCAGTTAACAATTATGACTTCTAACACTGGTGTGCAAGTCCACACCCTCCGTTTAGGATGTGGATTATATTGCATAACCTGCCCAGGTTTCTGGGTCACATCTTGAGAACACATTGACCTCGAAGTGTCTCCGGACTGTGGGGTTTTGTCTCCTTCTGCTAGTTTCGGCCCCTTTGTTATTTTGCTTTTCCTCCATCACTTAGATCAAAAGCTTTTCTCATTGAAAAGAGATTGATTGCCTTGAGACATGAGCCCATGCTGTGACGTCTTTCAAAGTTTGCTGTGATTTAGACTTTAGGAACTGACTCCTCTTGTTCTAGGCACTCTTTTCCTCAACCTTGAAAAATTAGGTATTATGTGAGTTATGACCATGATTGTACTGAATAAACTTTGGCTTTAACAAACAAATTTTAAAGTGTCGTTCTGGCAGTCACACATCCAAATGTCAGAGATCAAGTAAACCATTTAATCCATCTCACCGTGACAGCTCATTTTCTGCACGTTCTGATGCCTTGCGTCGTTTCCTCCCAGCAGAGGACAGCTGTCTGATTGGCTACAGAAGAGGGACAGCCACCCAATCATGGAGCTCAGCTACCTGGAGGTGGGGCTTGGTTCTCAAAGCATCCACATGGAGTTTGGGGATGGCGGCGTGGCGTACACTCTCCTCGTGAGGGACAGTTTACGCTGCAGACGCTTCTTTGGCATTTTGACAGGTAAAAGAAAATCTGCCAAATATGAGCAAAGTGGAAAATCGTTTCTGTTTAATGTATGGAAAAGCACATAAAAGGAAGTTTTTTTTTCTGAATGTAGTCAGAGAAATAAACTCAGTGACCCCACTCTTTCTATACTTACTGGTTACACTGGTTTCAGTGCTTTCCTTGAGGCGCTTTGATGGAAGATGCCACAAAACAAACCGGGGACTAATTTAGGTTTGAAAAAAAAAAAGTTGTACTGTTTAATCCCTCAGGCAGGTATTGGAACAGCATGTTCCTCTCACAGGCATTGCACCGCAGAAACCCAACCTACTCCCCTCACAAACTAATACTATACCATATGTGTGCTGCGTGACGCAAATTTCAGCCCCGTCCCCCTCAGTGTTGGGTTCACACAGACTCACTACATCCTGCCCAGACCAACTTGTCTGCGAGGGGAGGACCAGCGGCTGAGAGGAAAACCTTTTATTAGATGGGGGCTCCTGCTTCAGGCCTGGAATGTCTGGAAAAATATGGAAAATGAATTTGACAATAACCAGTCCCTAAATGTGCCGTGAAAACAGCAAAACATTTTGGCACATCTTGGAAAAGTATCGCTGCTCGTTCTCGTACATGTAACAGGACATTTTGGGAAAATTTGTTCTAGAGAATGTGACTTATGAAGATGTTTTTTTCATAAGTACTGTTTTAGTTTAAGGGCGCAGAACTCCAGTGTTTTTCTAATTCTTTCTTTCGTTCTTCCATTTAATTTTTTTTTTTTTAATCAGAAACTTCTGATTAGTTTCACGCAGCACAGATAAGCAAACAGGGCTATTAAGGAGAGGTTTGGCCATTTCTAGTTACTGAATTTAGATGAATTGAGGAGTCTCTCTGCTTGAGGAAAGAAGCTGCTCTGTTGTCTCATGATCAGACAGAAGCAGAACAACTGATTTGTAACATAAGATTTCATGTTGACTTTGCAACCAACCTACGTTGGTGCTGATTTATTATTATGAGGACATGTTATTACTATGGAATGTTTCCAACTTTAGCTTTAGCTCAACAAAATTACTATTACCCAGAAACCGAATCTGTTAGCTGCAAAATTACATGTTACAACAGTAAGGTTTATAAAACAAACTTCTTTTTTTTAAAATTGCTATATTACAGTTATTAATCTCAAACACCTGTAGAAGAGTAGATACAGTACATTACCTCATCCCTGTGCATCCTGCAAACAGCTGTGTTGAGGAAAAAAAATATTGTTATAGATAAGTTGCAGCTTTCTTTCATTGGCATCCAAATAAATGGCCACACTAACAAGATTAAGGTGTTTATGAAGAGGGTGATGGTGATGCTCATACCACTTTTGTCCACAGGGGCCGCCAAAATGGACATAAGAGGAAATTTCCTCTTCAACCAGCTAAAAATCTGTGAAGATTAACATTTCTTTGTAAAAATTGACCAAAACCTAGCATAGAAAGACTTTTAAAAAAGAAAAAAAAGCAAAAAACTGAAAAATGTCAAGAGGATAGTTGTGACATATACACTAATATGAGTTTCCTTGCAAAGTTTGAAGAGTAAAAACAATGATTTTAGTAATTATACTTTTAAAAAATAAAACAAACCCAAACTCACTGAGGATCAACAGTTTAATGTCCTTCTGTACTTTCTTCCAGGAGGACTAGGGAGTCTATTTAAAACATTTTTTGACTTTGCTGCAAATCGCTCAAATTACATTTTAGAGTCATTTTCCAACACATGCTTTGCTTTTCTTTTCCTTTTCATCTCTCTTCTTGTTTCTCTAGTTTCCCCTCTAACCTCTGAGAGCTTTTTCTTTCTGTCTAATTTCATAAACAACATCATTTAGTGCCTTGTATTCTCCATGGCTGAAAATGATTCCAGATTGCTTTCAGGAAGACCAAGGAGATTGTCCAAGACTGTGCAGACAAGTAAAAAACACGACTAATGGTTTGTAATAACCTCCCAGGTGCATCTCTAAAAAAATGCATACAAATCTGATGTTTCTTTGTAGAAATCAGCATTTAGGTGCCCAATAGGTGCCAGGTTGTTATTATGGCAAACTCTCTTTTCCTGATGCCAAATGAACCACAAAACAGCTGTTGTACAGTCATTTTCTGTCCAAAGAAGTACGGAAAAGCTTAACCATAACAAACCCCATCTATTGTCCAAGTTGGCTCCCACCATGTGGATAAAACCACAGCTGGAATGATGGCTGGAAGAGGGAGAGAGAGGGAGAGAGGATGTGGTTATAACTGGGACAGTTTTCTGGAGCTGAGAAACAAACTGAGTCTGATACAACTTTATTGAAACATGAGCGATAACACGAGACCTCTGGAGTCTTTAGCCAAAAGAGACAAAAGAAAGGAGTCTGTTACTGATCTTCTGCTTTTGTTGGCCAGTTGATTTCATCTCACACAGAGGAACTTGTCAGTTTTCATTGTTGTCGTCAAACCGTGTAAAAGGACATTGAGGTGATTGATGCTTTAACCCAACTTTGGGTTTAAGATGAAGTGCACCTTTAGCTGCAGCTCCCATATCAAAAATCTGATCTTATCCTGTATTGCACCGTCTCATCTGAGCTGTACAACATATCAAAGAGTTTATATTGTTTCTGATCTCGTGTGAAAATCATCTGGGGTGTTGGTGTTGGAGGTTGAGGCAGCCAGAGAGTCTGGGACTGAAACAAGAGGAAGAAGGACAACTGACACAGACCAGAGCACCAACCAAAGCCCATCGGCTGCAAACTTTGTTCCCGACACGCTCGGCCAGTCACCTTTGCTTACTTGTGATTGCGCTTTTGGATGGCACCCCAGTAAAGCTGTCCACGCTAACACGTTATTTGATTTTTTTTTCTGGTTTGTCCTGACAATCGCTGTTTCTCCTCAACACGTGAAACCGATCCGCCAACAATGTGAGAGACTGCAGCTTTTCACGAGAGCGGTCGAGCCATCTGTCATTTTTGTCCAAAATATTTTGAGGGAGAAGCTGAAACTCATTCCTGGCTTTTTTTTTTTCTTTTTATTAGACATTTTGCTTTCAAAAAAAAAGAAAAGATTACAAGACTGACAACAGAAATGCATTTGATTAAAACTGACCTTTTTTTTGTTTATAGAAACAGCAGAGACGTGTCAGGAAACAGGGCAAGAATGTTACCTTTTTCATCCAACAGCAACACTGTTTGATGAAGAATCCACAACATGTGAACAATCAACGGTTCAACATTTAACAACCAAAGTTTTTAGTCAAGAAAAAGGTTCTTTTGCAAATATTTTCAGTCAAGTATCCATTGTAGTTTGTGCTCCACAGTTGGCAAGCTTTAATTTCTTTCTGTGCATACAGGACGTATGAACCAACTCTAAATTGGCATCCTTAAAATGCGTATTAAAAAAATAGTAAGATGGTGAATTCTCATTAAAATAGCACTAAAATATGTTGAGAAGTCCTGAGTTTCAAAACCAACCAAGTGACGAAAGTAAAATTCAATGTTTACATGTTTTTTAATCAGATATTTCCTGTTTAAATCATAGTTTAGCTGCTTTTTCGACAGTATTTAGCTGAGGAAAAATTCTTCTAAAGCTTCGTTTTGCCTTTTCACACACCCACTGATACTCTCCTGGGAATATATGGTTTTGGAAAGTGGAAAAATGATATTGACGACTCTTCTTCTGTCCTTTGCACCTTTGACATTCAACATGTATCGATAAGTCAGAAAGTGCCTCTGCTGTTAACCCCATTATTTCTTCCTCACTCCTCCTCAGTGTCCCTTTAAATCCTTTTGAGGCCTGTCTATTCAGACTTGACCGTGAAGCTTCACTGCAGATATCCTCTCTGCCCTGTATTGTTGTCACACTCAATGACACGCTACAATTTGTGGATATAAGCGTGACCCAGCGCTTTGTGTTCCCTGCATTTTCTCACCCTGCCGATTCTATGGAGCTGAAATCTTACACCTGCAACCAGAGACCTTTTTGGCTTCTTTATGGTAGTTACAATAGCAGAAGAAGAAGTCTCAGATCAAGTTTGGCTTTTGTGTGGAGACCTCTTTTCCATGGATATTTGGGTGTCACATCTACAGGCTACTGTAGCTTTTCTGTGCCCTTTTCAGGTTAGAGGGAGGGGTTGTTTTCTGTCACTAAGTAATCTGCATCATTTTGTAAATAAGTCTTTGGAATTTGTCTTTATTTCTGGGGCTAAAATCCTCATCCAGTGTTTCTTTTAGTATAAAATCAGCTTTAAAAATCTTAATCTTTCTTGAGCACTTTTGAGAAAAGAATTTATCTTTGGTAGTTATTGCAGTTAATGTGCATTAGTTAATCAATGGATTACTTCTGTAATTTATTGATAGATTATATGTTTGTGAATGTCAAAAAAAGTGAAAAATAGTCATAATAACTTTTTCAAAACCCAAGTTGGCACTTTTAAATTTATCATTTTGTTCAACAAAAACTCAAAAACCGAATTATGTGCAATTTATGATTCTATTAAACCCAGAAAACCAGCCAGTTCTCTCATTTGAGAGGCCGAAAACATTGAATGTATGTGGGATCAGTCCTGGCCCTTCCCGGCAGCCTGCACATACTGATGGTTGCTGCCCTGTTAGCTTAACCTAGCCTTGCCTTGCAGTTACCACAGCAGTTGACTTAACCTCCTAGCTTGTTTTATCAGTTAATCAATCAAGTTTATTTGTTACATATATGATGAATTGTGTTCAGAAATCCTCTGGGACAATCTCAGATTGCTTGATTCCAGTTGTGCATTTTTATAGTTAAGTATATCTCGATATGTCTGTGTAGATTCTCAGTCATCCAGGTCATGATTATCTTAAAGAGTCATAAAAACAAGGCAACTGGACTTAAGT
>JAPZDV010000017.1:4827954-4876600 GCA_029814665.1 Acanthurus lineatus | reverse complement strand
AAAACAAGGCAACTGGACTTAAGTTGAGTTTTTGGGAAGACGTTTCACTTCTCATCCGAGAAGCTTCTTCAGTTCCAGAACTTAAGTATATCTCATTTTTTCTTCATTTTCTTCAGTGTTTGTACATTTGAACATTTTCGGTAATCTAAAGCAAGTCCAGATGCCTTTGACCCTGAAGGTGTAGCACAACCTGGATGACTTTAAATGCCACCTTTGTTTTTGTTTTTTTTTAGGAATTGTCCGTGAGATGGCCCACAAATCCGACAGCAAGCTGAAGTCCATCTCCACCACGAGGCTCAACCCTCAGCACCATCTCTGGTATGCTCCACACAGCCACTGCACACCGCCCCTGTCAAGGGAGGTAACCATTGGACACAGTCAGAAAATGGCAGACAACTTTGATTTTATTTGTTCATGTGCTGAAAGATGTGGTCTAAACAGTGTTGTGCGCAGTTCTGTGTGTGGCTGGGAGGTGCAAGTTAAAGGGAGTTTTTGGCTATAAGAGCTCTAACACTGCACATTTCTGACACATCTTTAGTTGATTACAATCAGCTTTTTTTAGACTTCATTTTGTAAAAGTGCACCACCAAATTAGCTGCAAAACCACATCTTAATTTGTAACATGTGTTGCGCTACAAATCCTGACGCATACATGTCATGTTTTGTCGCCTTCGGTAGTTTTCGGCTCCTTTTTTTCTGTTATTTTTCTCCCCAAAACGGAAGAAAGTAGCTTTCTCAAGGTTCTCACTGAATAGGAATTTGGTTATCTCAACAAAAGGTTTACTTCAGAGAAGGAAGGTGCTAACGTCTCTCGCAAACAAGTGCAAGCTGGTCTAAAAAAATAGCTGTGAGTAATCAAACATTTCATGGATATTGACGTAGTTTATATGCCTTTGCAGCAGTTTGGACAACCTGGCAAACAGACTTATCCAGAAGTTAAATAAATAAGTTTACCTTTAGTTTGGATAAGAAAATGAATAATGGTGCAGTGGTGAAGAATAGGTTAGCTCACTAATACCTCCAACCTCCAAATTTATGATTTGTTTTTAGGCTACAGCTTCACAGCTGAAAAAAATCAAAAACTAAATACAAATCAAAGCAGCCCCTTTTATGCGTTTGCAAGACAGCTAACCACAGTCTCAGAACACACTCGCAGTGTTTTCACAATCCAGGACCTGTCAGCTATTATGTCAATTATCCCCTTTGCTTCACAGTTACTGTGAAATTCACCATGTGATGCTGAAGTGCTTCCATCTGAGACGCCGCAGTAGCACCTGCCAGCCACAAGCCACCACAACACAGTGTTATCTTTATGAAAACTGCTACCGTGCTTTGAACTACACAGCAGCCACTTCAGGTGCAATGGCAGATTGATGTGCTAATGTGTGTGCGACAAAACCCTTCATTTCTCTTTGATCTGCTAGGCCTCTGGTGTGTGAAGACATCCAGGCAGATGTGGAGGATGGCCAGCTGCAGTTTTTCTACATTCTGGCTTTCGTCCTGCAAGGTAACGTGACCACTAATTCTGCGAAAAAAACAAACTTGCTTGTGCTTTTTCTTTTGTTGGGTCCGTCATTTGCCAAATATCTGTCTTATATCATGACAGGGATCTGCTTTCACCCGCATTCTTAAATCTAACCAAGTCTTGCTTTTCTGCATGTTCACTTGCTACCAGACAGATAAGATTTCAAACTCAACATGTCATGGTTGATGAGTAGATGTGAATTTATGATAGCTAAACTCATGAGTCAGCACCAGAAATACCAGTTACAGAATAATGTGCAATGTTCCCAATACACGTGCACATGTTTAGCTGCATTTAAAAGAAGATTTTGGATGTTGAAGAATGTGATTAATGGTTTAATATATGCAACTTAAAGCTTTTTTTCTCATTTGCATTGAGGTCTTAAGCTCACAGAGAAACAAAGAATAGAAGTACAATAAGCCAGATCATAAACATTCATTTTAGGCAGCAGGAAGAAAGCCAAGAGCTTATGCCCCAATAAAAGCCCCCATAATTTTCCTGAAACCTTGAAATAAAACAAAGTGCCAGGAAAAAATGCTAAATCAGAAAAAAGGTTAGAAAATGTACGCAAGATTTAATCTCCTTTAAGATAAGACCAAATTATAAAGAGGATGACTGAATTTGTGGGGAAGTGGCTGATGCAAAAGATCAGTGTTAATGACCCTTCACATAAAAATGTGGTAGTGGTCTGTTTTTTGAAGTTGACTGAATGACAGACAACTGGACTGGTATGTATGTTGTCTGTTTGTGTGTGTGTGGGATGCTTCACTGTCTTTCCTTCATCAGAGGCATTTAAAGCCAAGGTAGCTGCAGGCTACACACAGCTGTACACGTCTGTGGAATTTCAAGTACCATAATTTCAACGTGCCCAGATCTGCCTATTCCCTCTGCCTGCTCCTCTGAAGACAGAGCTTTCTGTCATGTAAGATAACACCAAAACTAATCTAGCAGAAAGATAGTTTGTAAGAGTTTGTAGGTCAGTGGCCCCTGATTGTTACAATAAGCTCTGAAATTACACTAAAGAACTCAATCAAAACTATGGAATCCAAGAGGGAAAAGAAAGAGTATTAAATAATAGAGTTTAAATATTAAACCAAGATAAATGCAGAAGAAACTACACATTGATTCAATCTACAACGAGCTAACACTGCTCATATTTTTCTTTCAGATGATATTTGGACGCCCCTGACGGTTTTGGCAACCCGGGAAACCCTGTACCTGCTCAGAGAGGATCACCAGTGGAGGAAAAGCTCCGACAGCCTGACAGTGAATGAAAACAAAGAACCAAGCAGCGGGAGCTTCACCATTTTAGAAACCCTGCCAATCAGCTGCGTGAGCTCGGTCCACCTGTGGCCTTCAGATCAGTGCAGGATGGATATTAAGCTTTACGATGAGGTGAGCATGCAACAGTGTTTGGCAGCAGCTTGATGTGTTTGTGCCTGTTTCAGATTCTTCTACTGTACAAAAACCAAAACGTCCAGCTTATGGCCAAAAAGAAAGAAGCACTGATAACAGACAGGAGTTTTTTTGAAAGCACAAACTATGTTTCTAATTGAACACAGAAACATTGAATCAGCTGAAGGGCAGCTGATTCAATAAATAAAATGAGCAAAAAAACAATGCAATCCTTAGTGAGAAGCAGCAAAAATGTGCAGAGAAGTATCAGAGAAGGAGAATAAAAACACAAAATGATTTGTGTGTCAGTCCCCAAAAAAAAAAGAAAAGCCTTTTAGCATTTTAATGGAAACAACAGTCTCGTCTCTGTAGATAAATGCGTAATGAGCTGTATTATTTACAACATGTATAACTGAGAGAAGACAAGTAGCTCAGTTCAGTAGTTCAAGCTAGAGAGGAGTCCAAGTCATCAAACAAATTTAAAATTAAATCCTCCTCCTTCGGACGTTAAGAGGGAATGGTTTCAAAAAGCAAAATAAGTTTGTAATTAAGTTTCCTAAATAAATAAAGTCTCCAGAAATTAGTATTTGCATATGAAGTCTGGTACTTGTGGTATTCTGCTGGCACGTCCCGTCATCTCTGTCTCCATTTAGTCATGCCTTTGCCTCAGCAGTAAAACCCTGAATAAAACTGTAAAAAGTTATTTATAGAGCCGTGTTTGGTGTTGATTTGTCCCACATGTGCATACAGTCATTACAGTAAAGCACTAAGCCGACTTTATCCTCTATATGTTCCTCTTCACCCTGCAACAAATTGCTGCTACAAATTTGCTCTGAAATAAAGCAGAATCAAGAAAATAAGCCAGAGTGAGATCGGTGTGTTGATAACTGCAGCATGTTCATTAAAAACTTAAGATTGTTGATCAAAAGAATGTTTTTAAGGATGCAAACAGTCATTCAGCAGCAGCTTGTTGCAGTTCAGAGCGTGTGTTGTCAAATAGAATTTCCCTTTTTTGTTGAACTGCTCGAACTTTCAGAGTTTCTCCATGTTGTGTTTTTCTCCTGCAGACTGTGAAACAGGAGAAGACGTGGTGTGTGCGCTCGGAGAGCACCGAGCTGCTCCAGGGTCTGCTGGCCTGGGTCAGAGCACAGTGGGAGGCCATGTTCGGAGTAAAACTGCACACAAGTTTGCAAGACAAAGCAGCGTAATGGAGGGAGGGCATGAAAACAGAAAAAAAAAAGTAACAGACCTTGTGTATTTGTGGGTGTGTGTGTATGTGTGTGTTCCTGTGTGTTTTGTGAGCACGAATCTGCGTGTTGGTCCTGGGAAATGTTTTAGCAAGTGTGAGCGAGTTTGTCTTTATTTTCTCTCCACAGTCTGCACTCAGTCTGCTCCCATTACGCTCGCTGCTCTCCTCGTCTTTTCAGCCAAGAACTTGGAAGTGATTGCACTCATTCATGTGGCACACAAGCCCGTAAAAAGCAACGGTTGCATAATTTTCCCTCCAGATACCAACTTCTCCACAGCTGAAATGGAGTGTGCCTTGTTTCTTTTTCAGCTGCCATGTATTCCTGTTTAAATGCACCTTAATGCATCTGATAGTGCTCTTCAATCAGTGAAGCAGTGAGCTGAGATGGAGCAGATTTGGGTTTTTGGGAACTGAGAGGGCATTAGGTTGGGGGAAGACATTTTTTAGAGGGGTAACACAAAGAGCTTAGCCTAAAACAAGTCCTCCCCCATTCATTAAGCTAGACAGAGTCCTCCTTCGCGGTCTTAGGGTGCAGTGAGTTGTGACATCACGCGCTCAACACGAGGCTGGGGGTGCTTCTGAAAGACTCAAAAGCTCCAGATACTGTCATGAAGGTTCACCTCACACCCCCTCAAACCCCACCCCCCCCAATTAGGGTCTCATGATGTGTTCTCTGCATTGTGTCATGTGAACAGAAAAGGATACCAGAAGTGCAAACCTGCAGAAACCCTGTGAACTTCTCACCGACGAACAGTAGCAGTTTGTTCCTTCACAACTGGGGAGCAGATGTTTATTATGACAGTTTGTTACCTGGGTGTATTTTTGTTTAGGTTGTGACGGAGAAAACGTCTGTTAGGCATTGAAGTGGATTTACATTCCTGAGTATCTCGACTCAGTGTGTTTATTTAGTTTATATACATATGGGTTTAAAATTTAATCCAGAGCTCCTGCAGCTGTGTGCATTATGTTTGCAGCCAGCTGTACATGATGCACAGATGCACTGAAGATCAAACAAATGCGGCATCGTTAACTCAGATTAACCAGTGTAACCTTATTTATTTCTCTGTTAGCTTTTTTTCATTGTGGGTTGATGCAAAGAAGTCTTTTATTTTTATATGAATATGGGAGAAAAAAAAACATCTGCTGTATGATGTGTGTAAATGAATATAAAAGTAATGTGTTCATTTGTGTGTTTTTGTGTGGTTTCTTTTTATAAAACTGAAATAGCTCCACTTTTATTTCTACAGGAAGAAAACTCCCTTTTAAATTTTGGTGAACTTCATTCCTTCCTGTTGCAAAATTAGTGTAGTTTGTGTTTGGAAAAAAATGAACACGCACGTGTGCACATACGTGTCCACACTTCAGAAAATACTTAACAAGCTTGTTTTCCATCGAAATCCACCTCTAATTACAAGGTTGCATTCCAACAGCGTGCGTAATTTCTCTCCTTGAGACAAATTCATTTGTCTAAAAGAGTTACAAAAGAGTGACACAGCAAACTGTCATCCATGCCCACATCCACAATTATGTGTGGTTTTGTGTAACACAGTTTGAATATCTAAATTACGGTTAATCCCATTGGTGTCATGACACTGCAAACCGCACCGATGGAAGCGTTTCCCGAAATCTAGCGAAGATATTTCTGCATATTTACCTATCAGTCAATATCTAAGACAAGTGAAGGCATCAAAAATCAAGTAATCAAGTAAACAGATGTTTTTTAGAGTTAATCTGTTTACAGCCCTCGTCAACTAAAAACTCCTGAAAAAACTTGTTAGCTCTGCAGAAAATGACTCATTGACAGGTGACTGGTTGCTCTTTTTTAATGGTGAAGTTACTGATGTCAATGCCCTTGTTAGAAAACTGTCATCAAGGATATTCCCTGCAAAAAAGTGGGAAAATGTTAATGAAATAACAAGGAAGAATAGCTTGTAGAGCTGCTGTCTTAAAATAGCATTACTACTTATTTTCATTAGCTTAATCACTTGCGTAACATAAATTCTGGCTTTAATTAAAAGCATCAGTAGTGCTACAATGCTGTAAATGTGCAGAGGAAGTCAGAGATGTTGGATTATTTGATCTAATGTGTTGTCTTTCTGGTTATATGCTGCTCTTTTCACCACTTAAAACCAAACTGCCAAACCTGCCTGCTCTAAGCAAGGCTCAGTTTGAGTCCCAGCTCAGCCATGTAAAGGTATGTTCACTAATTTCACAGCGTAAATATTTCACTGGCCAGCAGCGCTGTACATGTGTTGTGCACATGCCTGCTGCAGAGATCTGGATCACCTTCAATTGCCCCCACATGGCTGAAAAAGATCCCTTTCTCGAACCAGTGAGCGGGAGCATGTTTACACACAAATGACTGGCGACCGTTCACCCGCTTCCTTTGTGCCGCCTGATTGTACTTCACGCAATAAACAGCACAAGATTTTGTGGCTGATTCTCTTTTGTACTTTTGCAAAAGAAGGTCAAAGGTCAGGTGCTGGTGCAGAGCGTCGCCCTCAGCGCTGATATGGATCGAACTGCCTTGCTTAAAGATACTCCAGCAGGGATTCATGCTCCTTTAGAAGCTTGAAAACCTAAATTATCCTGATAAAATAAAAGGTTAGAGGTTCTGTTAACACATCGCAACAATTTTACTGTGAGCAGATGTAAAAGAATCAAAAGCCTGACAGGATATGTGCAGAAAAAACACAACATGCATTACAGCAGCAGCTCTACTTGTTGGGATTTCGGGATTTTATTAAAGCACATAAGTCAACGAGCTGATGGATGATTGATAAGTTCATGGCCTAAAGTACAAGGAGATGATCTGTACAGCTCTTTTTACAAGCTTATGCAGTTAAACTCTGAGCGATTGTGCAAAAAGTTTAAACTTAGTACGCTTTGAGTTTTTTTTGACTGTTGGAAATATCAAGTCAGCACTGTCTGAGCAAATGGACAACATCACCACTCGTCCAACACCTCCCTAGTCACCTCATTTGGCACCGTTACGCTTCTACCTCTTTCTCAAGATGAAGAAGGAGCTAAGTGGTCACCGTTTTGACAGTGGTGATGACATCATATCTGCTGTGGCCCACTTTCAGGTCCAAGATGCTGACATTTAAAAAGCAGGGGTCTGTTACACAACAGCTGGACTGAGCGTGTAGATGTAAGAGAGGACTGTGTTGAAAACATAAATGTGCTATCTTGTCTTAAATCGACTCCTTCTGCTTTTAGGCTATGAACTTATCAATCACCACATGTAAATATATGAAGTGTTTGAATTGGAATCAGAAGTTCGGAAAATTCACTTAATGCGTATGCTTTAATAAAGGGGGATTGGTTTGTTAATTAAGATAAATTACTCTAACGGCTGATGACTTTTTAAATACAGAAGGCTAATTGCATCTCAGCCTGCTTTTCTATAAATAATTACTTCCTTTTTTCTTTCTGAGAGCTGAGGAGAGGGTTAAAAAATGTCTGAAAGTGGTAATTTCTTTTTTAAAGTTTTGTTGATGGGGTGCAGGAACCTGAGGTTTTTTATTTTTACAAGACTTCAAAGGGGGAAAAGTATCCTGATGTGAATTTTGTGCCTTGAAATAATCAAATTTGTATTTCACATCATGATGTCTGCTTTTTCTTTCTTCAGGGGATTACTGGGGATTACAGAGGTGTCTAAAAATGTCATTTACCTCCTCAAAGTATTGTGAAAAAAATAGTTAAGATGAAAGTAAAAAAGGCAGGTGCAAAAAAATGAGTTAATGGCGAAGTACAATGTGCAATCATTAATTCTTTTTTATGGATCTGATATGGCATCTGGGATTACTTTCCTCACTCTCACATGCCCATATTAAGCCACGCATTGCAGATTTTTATTATCCTTTCCCATGTGTTAATTGTCCATTTTCTCTTGTATTTTCTGTAATGAGCCTCATCCATCCTGCCAGGAATAAAACACTGAATCCTTTTGTTTTTGGCCTAAACTGTTCAAATTAATGAGCCCAAAAACTCAGCCTTAAAAAATCCATGAGTCATAACGATTGCGCCTCATGAATTTATGTCACTGAGTTTTATGTTTGGGGAGGAAATAAGTAATCTAGACTGATAATAAAACATGACCACAACATGCGTACATTTGGATTGAAAATGCTGTACGCCTTGCAGGTGGGCAAAAATCAAAACGTGCTCCATGCAAGTGAGTCCTGTCCTCATTCAGGCAGTTCAAATATGCACTGCAGGGGTGCAGGAAGGAATTTCAAGCCCCAGGAGAGTCTAATGCCAACTATATTGCCATTTTAGCTCAAATTGAATAAGCCTAGTGTTGTTTTTGGCCCCTGCCTACCTATGGGGGTCATTATTGTTATATATTTCACCTCTTAACCAAACAGTTTCATAGGGGTTCAATGTGGCTATCAGGTAACAACAGGAAGAAAACAGCACAAATTCGAGAAAAATTAAGACTTTGCAGTGATAACAAGAAATCTGTGATCTTTGTTTGCGTGTACGTGAGGATATAAAGGTGCAGGTGAGTGAGATCATGCCTTACAAGCTCCAGATTTGAGAACCAGAGAAAAGCAGGGAGGAGAGTTAGCATGAAGGGGAAGCTGGGCTGCAGCCATGGCGATTTGGCCGTGCGCAGACATCTGGCCTGATTCAACTTCCCACATCCTCCTCCAAACATTTCGGGTCCTCTGGTAAATCAGGAGCACTACAGCTGCACTGTGCATGACAGCAAGAAATCTGTTGTTTTGCTGAACGCTTGAGTCAACTAAATTCTTGGATGGTGGGCCTCCTCGTCTAAAAGCTGTAGTCACGCAGTGTTCTGTCAGGCCAAACTGTGGTCCAGGAGATGACACGGGGACCTCTTCAGACAGTGGAACGATTTGCTTATGGTTTTTGTTGCACTCAGTGTACTTTTTTGCATACAAAAACAAGAATGGTAACAGATACCAAGAACATAAATCTCTTTGAGCTCCTTTGGATGTGGAAGTGATTTAAGGGGCACTCAACAAATTTAACACATCAAGATCAGTCACGGAGAGTAGTTTTCAGCCTGCAAAAACTGTTGTATAATGTCTATTGTGGCTCTGGAGAAGCTTTGGAAAGTCTTAGAAAAACACCCTGAGGATGAAAAAGTGTGTCACCAGACTACAAAGAGTGTAGAAAAAAAAGGTCCAGCATTCAGTTTTTTTAGCTTGTCTCACATTCAGGAGTGGAAGTCAAGCTGTCCAGGTGTCTGCTGCATCGATTTTGACCATTTTATGCTGTCTCTCAAAAGTTTTCTACTTTATGTAAATGCACGGAGAATTCTTTCAATTATTATACGTATGATATCCCACCCTGAACCCAATTTATAAGGAATGCAACAGCAGACAGTCTGCAGTTTAATACAAATGTGCTTTTGTTTTTTGTTTTTTTTTTGTTTTTTGCTTTTGGTTGACACCAAGAGCCGTTCATTCTTTATGGTTTTATTATTTTATTTAATTTGGAGAGTACAGGTTGCATAATCTTCATTAGTATATCATTTATTGTAGGGTTATTGCAGAATTGTTGCATTAGGTGGACCTGGTAATGTCACAAGTGAGTGTAAAGATTTGGGGATGTTTTAGATGGAAATTATGCCAGTGGTTTCACTGCAAAGATGGGCCTTCAAGGCAGAAAATACTTTTGAATTATATTTAAACTGAATACATTTGAATATATAAATGTTTTACAAGCAGACATGGTTGACAATGTTGAGGCCTATGTGCTTAAACAAGATGGCAGAGAGGTTTTATTGTACCCCGTGGTATTTTTATCTGCTATCCCATAAACTCTACTGTACACTATATAACACATATTATGGGTTTATACACACATATAAATAACTGTATAAACCTATAAAAATTCCCTATGGAGACCTGAGGTTTTACTCTGTCACTTTCATAGCATCGTTATATTATAAACTTATAATGGGACTCCTACAGTCCTTTGTCGCGAGGGCAGAACGGTTCTTTCGGGAGCATCGTGGATCAGGTTTCACGTGAGGGGCCTCCTCTTCTTCAACGGGGGCGGGAGGAGGAAGAGAAGGAGGGGAGCAGGAGCCTGCGGAGATCTTTTTCTATTGTCCGTTCGTGGACCCCGACACATGGGGTCACGGGCTGAATGGGTTCACAGTGAAGGACTGCCTCGGACGCGGACGCACGCTGACGCCGATGAGAGCGCGCGCTAATTAAGAAAACCTGGTCGAGCAATTAGGCACGAGGAGAGAAGTCGCGCGGATTGGAGAGCTGAAGGTGGGTGTCTGGCGCTAAGAAAAGTTTGTTAAGATTGTTAAGTTGCTTTTTTTTACTACTTAATTAAACCTCCGAGGTGTTTTTCCGACATCCAGGACTCGTATTTTACAAGCGGAGTTTAGTCTAAATTTACTAAGTGGGTTCCACGTAACAGTTTTGGGTTTTTTTGTACGTGCCGGAAAGCGGTGAGTCGCGATGAAGTCCCGTTTTTGTCCGTTTTCATACTTAAAAGAGTTAAGCTAACCTGTTACACTTTGTAAAAGTTGCTTTTAACGCGACTCAAAATGTTTAAGGGTCATTCAGTTTTAAAAAAACTACCAAAAAAGCTATTTTTAATACCAGTGAATAACAACTACCGCCTAGCCAAACGCACTGAGACCACAGACTTTATGCATTGCAGTTATTTTCCTTTGTTTTTTTTAGTGAGTAATTCGTCCACTAATAGTGGTTTCAACTTTCCTGACTAATCGTGTGCCTGATCTTTGAAATGACGGCTTCATCTTGTAATTCATCGGATTTTTGTTTCCCCACTGAAGCTTGGCAGCACTTTGTTTTCCTCCAGGAATGCCACAATTTCCAAAACAGTTCAGTCTGACTCAGCAAAGCGTGTTCAGAGCCTTCAACAGCTCTGCTTAGGGTCTTTTAAACCTCCTTTATTTGCATATTTGAAACAAAAAAGGAGGGATGTGTTGTGGGTAAACTCTCTGGGTGTCTTTTGCAAAGTCAGAAACAGTTGTCCTCTCGTAGTGAAACCACAGAGGAGCAGTGATTGACATTTGTAGATGCTGTGTTCCTCCTTGGAGTACTTGTTGCTCAGACTGCATGCAGATTTCATGTGCCCTCTGTCTGCTCCCTGAACCCTAAAGTCCAGCTTTCTGCTTTTGGTTAGGTAGGAATGTTAACTCGCTTTGTCCAGATCCTTTGCCCAAAACCTCTCCAACCCCCTCCATCTCTTCCTGGAGCCAAGCGACTCCTGAAGCAGAAAAGTCATTAAATCAGTTGAGCTGACTTTAGCCCGCATGAGCAAATAAGCTACTGTTTTAAAAGCTGTCTTTGGAAAGCCGTGGGGAAGGTGGCATTGCAGAAATGTTTGAATTGACTGGAGCTTGGAAGCCAAGATTGTCTAAGTTAAATAGATTGTTTGCTGGTGAGCCGCTTTTTTGTGTTTACCTTTGTGTCTTTATGTAGAGAGGAGGATAGCAGTGAGGGCATTTAACAGTGTGTTAACAAGGGCTGCTGTAAAGAGGCAATTTTGTCCGTTTACTGTGGGAGGAGAGGAACCCCTAAGAATGGAGGCTTCAGCCTTTCCCTTCAGCCCTGCACCTCTGAAGACATTTCATGGGCCTTGAGCAGACATTTAACTCCTCTTTGGAGCAGTACCACCTGCTGTACAAAGTTTATACCACAGTGATCAACAGCTAAGGATCGAAACGACACTTTGGCCCATTAGTGTCTGAAATTACAGCAACTTTTTGGCTCTCCTCCACAAGTCTGAGATGATTTACCAAACATGATTCTTAGCAGACAGACAGTCTCTATGTAGAAATATACCACCCAGACTGTGATGTTTTGGTGGCATTTTATGTAATAGGCATTGTGCAATAAGAGAAACTTGCAGACTATTTTTGTACAGTGGAATTCAGACTGCAAGACATCAATTTTAAACATAAAGAGATGGAAAAAATGTCAAAAATATTCATATAAACTGACAAAGGTGGACACTTTGGTGGACTGACTTATTTACTTATTTGACACTTGTGAAGAGTAAAGCAATGGATTCTATCCTCTGTGTTTGCAAGGTTATATAATATCAAGTAAATCTGAAGTTTCTATGTGCATTTGTTTTGCACTATTGACTTTAGGGCGTTAAGTTTGTTTAAAGGTTGATAAAAGGCTTAAAAACAGAGGTTGAAGCGTGGAGGTCGAATTTTGAATGTCACATTCTGGTTTTAGCATGTTTTCTGATTTTTCTTTCTGGTATTAGATGTCCATTAGTGGTTAAGTTGCTGTGATTAATGATTTCTTGAAAGATGCTTTTGGTCCCCACTCAGTATTTTGCATAGCTGGTCGTGTCCTCAAAGTGCGGTTTGAACCAGAGCTGCGTGGATATCAGATCACATGAGAATTTTTGGAGGAAACAGAACACAGGGGTAACTGAGACAGATGATGTTTAATAGGACAAATTTCAGCGCTGACTCACCAAATCATGTAAGACAGAAGAGTTTTAACCAAGACACTAAAAAGTATGTTGAAACCCTGTTTGCTAGATTTATTTGTATGTTTCAAAAGGTTTTTTGCATGTAATGTGTTTAAAGATCTCTGTTTAGGTGGGGTTTATAATTGCATGTTGGGGTAAAACAGATGTCCCCTTGCAGCTGTACATGTCCTTGTGTCAGACCTCTTCTCAGGGTCAAAAAGCGGTCTGTTTTTTAAACAGTTAACCATTCCCACCACAGAGAATAAACATGTACATGTAGGCACAGTGGATGGATTTTAGAGACCCTGTAGTGGAGAATTCATAGCTTTTAAGCCTTTTTGCCTGTAATTTAGCTTTATATATTAAACTTTTCTGCTTTACTTTCATATTTTAGAAGCCCATAATTTCCAGTATATGTATCCAGTCAAGACAGGCCAGCTATTAACTTGTTTTCATAGGGTTGGTGTCACTGATGGGTTTGAACTTTACCAAGATGATTCTGGATTTGGTGGAACATTTTTTGGTCAGGCTCAGGCAAGTCAGCCTCATCATTTCTAAGCATATTTAGGTGCCAGTCTGGGGAAAGGATTTCACAAAGAAATGGATGAGTAACTTGGTGAGGGAGGGCCTGTGTCATACACTAATCTTAGGAGACATGCCTTAAGATGCTTGTAAAGGCTGAAGCCTTGTCCTTTTGCAGTGAGTCATGAAATGCTGGTTATTTTTCTTTGCTACGCCCTGTTTTCTGAATGAAGAAATGTGGAGGAGGTCGATCCTAAAGGTTAGAGAAGGTCTTAAGGGTTACAGATTGCTAAGCTCCATTTGTGTTGGTGTTATTTGAATTGGGTGCTCTGTAACATTCAGATTTAGTGATCACAAACTTAAGCTATTTTTGGAGAGAAACCTAATCCTCTCATCCTTAAGTTCTCAAACTACTTTACTTTACAGACTATGAGGTTTGAGAAATTTAATTTCTGATAAGGGTTTTTTTGTTGTTGTAGTTGTAAATGTTTGAAGAGCCACATCAAATCAGCAATCTTTTTGATACTGAAGTAAAAAAGGAGTTCAGTTCTGTTCTTTTCTTCATGTCTGGACCATGTTGAGTTATCAGCTGGTGGTTTAAAAGAATTTAAAGAGGCAACTCCAGGCAGTTTGGCAGGAAATAAATTCCTAACTACATTCAATGCTTTGGTATCATAATTCCTTCAGTAAAATTGCACAGCAGGTCTCCTCACAGCTAGCTGCGACTTGCCAGCCAGCGCTTTGATGTTTGATTAAGCCGCTCAAGCTTCGAATAGCAGGGAGCTGTAAGAATGTAAGTTTACCAAACTGCTACCAGGACTGGTGTGCTCTGACCAACAGGACTGATTCACAGTTTGCTGTGTAGTTAACGCATGAATACCTGCATGTCTGAGAGTTCTGGGTCTGATTAAGACAAAACATGTGGCTGTGTTTTTTGTCTCAGCCCTGCATTTGAGGGCTCCATAAAATACTTGCATGCAGTATTTGCTTTTGCAGTCTTTAATCATTATGTGAAAGTGGTAGATTGTTGCATGTTGACGCCTTGTAAGGATCCAATAAGGATTTCTGGGTATTGTTAATTTTTATTTTTTTGACTAATTATTTGGTCTTTTAAATGTCTGAAAATAGTGCACAAGGCTTTTTGCATTTTCCCTTTGTCCAAAGTTAGTTCTTCATTTGTCATGTTTTGTCTCATAAACAGCTGAGAAGTCAAAAACATTTCCATTTAATATCATAGTAGGAAACTAAGCAAACCAGCAAGTAGTCATATGAGAGATGAAACTGACTATTTTTCTTGACTAAAAAATGAAAAAAAGTATATATATAAAACTAATCAAAATCAAAGAAGTTGATAATAATTTTCTTTGAGAACAACTAATCATTAAATTCATTTATTGCATCAGCTTTAATATCAAAATTTAACTGTGTGAAATAACTAAACGCTGCCTGAACAACCCATGTTCCAAAAAAGCTGAGATCCTGTGTAAATCCTCAACAAAACATAATGTGATCATTTGACATAACCCTTATTTAAAACAATACAAAGACAGTATATTTAATTTAATACTTGACCTCATCAACCTTAAATTGATGTCAGCAACATGTTTCAAACAAGTTGGGACAAGAGCAGTGTAAAACTGGGAAAAGTTCTGAAACGCCTCAAAAACACGTGTTTGGACATTGCACACTCAGGTAAACAGGCTTGTTGTCCACAGTATGATGGCATGATGGTATGATGGTATGAAAAAGGCAGGGCTTAGCTGTCGACAAGCAGGGATGAGGTCAGGTTGGCCACTTTGTTAGACACATGGCTGGATAAAGAATGTTACTCCATGTGCTCAGGAACACTTTGTAAAACTGTTTGCAAATGATTTTATTTTGTTTTTATTACACAGCCTCCCAGCTTTTTTGGAATCAGATTGCTGTGTTTTTTCTGGTTGTCAGTTTATTCTGTTTTGTGGTGGAAATAAGTAAAAGAACTTCTTGTTTTTCTTCTCTGAAGAGCTATAACCTGAAGAAAAAAAAACAATTTAAACCATATGTTTTCGATGCAGTGGTGGGTCTCTGAGTTGGAAAAAGAAACAACAAAACAAAAAGTAATAATGTTTTTAAGTGTCAGTGTTGTTTCTGCCTTTTTTTTTCTTCATCCAGAGCTTGTTTAGCTCACCGGTCACCTTGGCACCATGAGTTGGAGTTTTCTAACTCGTCTGCTGGATGAGATCTCCAACCACTCCACCTTTGTGGGGAAGATCTGGCTGACAGTGCTCATCATCTTCCGCATCGTGCTGACAGCTGTTGGTGGTGAAACCATCTACTATGATGAGCAGAGTAAATTTGTCTGCAACACACAACAGCCTGGATGTGAGAATGTGTGCTACGATGCGTTTGCGCCGCTCTCACATGTACGATTCTGGATCTTTCAGGTGAGCTGCACATCTTATTTAAATCTATTGGGAATATTTAAAAAGTGTTGTTTATCTGAATGGCTAGGTCCAGCTGAATTTGTCCAACATGTTTATTTTTATTAAATTTTTTTGTCCAGGTTATCATGATCACCACCCCCACCATCATGTACCTTGGTTATGCAATGCACAAGATCGCTCGCATGGATGACAGTGAGTACCGAACCATCAAGAGCCAGAAGAAGAGGATGCCCATCGTCAGCCGTGGAGCAGTTCGAGATTATGAGGAGGCCGAAGACAACGGAGAGGAAGACCCGATGATTGCTGAAGAGATTGAACAAGAAAAGCCTGACAAAGCAGAAAAAGGTTAGGATAAACCCACTTTTTTAAAGGGCTTAGCGTCTTTGCTGGTCACTAAATCAGATTCTAACCAGAGTGTCTGTTTTTAGGCTCAGAGAAGAAGCATGATGGTCGTCGGAGGATCATGCGAGATGGCCTGATGAAAGTCTATGTTTGTCAGCTGCTGTGGCGCTCTGCCTTCGAGGTCGGCTTTCTCTTTGGTCAGTACGTACTCTACGGCTTTGAGGTGATACCCTCCTACGTCTGCACTCGCTCACCGTGCCCGCACACCGTCGACTGCTTTGTGTCCAGACCCACAGAGAAGACCATCTTCCTGCTCGTGATGTATGTCGTGTCCTTCCTCTGCTTGCTCCTCACCATCTTTGAAATCCTTCATTTTGGGATCGGCGGCATCCGTGACACCTTCCGCAGGCGGGCCACCCTCACCGCACGTCCCCCTCGTCCATCCTCAGCGCGTGCCATGCCTACGGCTCCACCAGGATATCACGCTACCATGAAGAAGGAAAAACTGAAAAGAGAGCTGAGGGACTTGCCAATGGGTGACTCCGGGCGGGAGAGCTTTGGAGATGAGGTGCAGTCATCCAGGGAGCTGGAGAGGTTGAGGAGGCACCTGAAGCTGGCCCAGCAGCACCTGGATCTTGCCTACCAGCAAGACGAAGGCAGCCCTTCACGAAGCAGCAGCCCCGAGGTCAACACGGCTGCACAGACAGCCGCTGAGCAGAACCGCCTCAACTTTGCCCAAGAAAAGCAAGGAGAGGCGAGCGAGAAAGGTAATAAAGACTCTGTTACAATACACCCTTTAACTGGTCAAAACTTTAGGTGTTTCAAAATAAAGTGAGTTTTAAATAGTGCTTTCTCAATTAAGCACATGGCAACAGGACTTTGTCTTGATTGACTTAATTCTGGCCTTGAGACAATTCAACCAAAACTTAGACACTTAAGTCATATATCAAAAACAGCTAAACATTCATTAGTTAGGGCCTCTCAGTTTTCTGTTTTGAAAGCACTGAAAATGAAAAATTAATTGGTTTCTGGACGATTGGGTGGACAAAACCCAAAGGCAATTAAAAGATATTAGTATAATAAATGCTAGAAAACCTTGCACCAGATTTACTGGCAAAATATCTAAAGGAAGTTTAACCAACCTAAAAAGTTAGATCAGCTATATCAGATAGTAAATTTTATAGAAAACAGCCTGAATGCTTTTCAACAGTCTAAAATTCAAAGATTTTGAAGCAGCAAGTCTTTACATTTGTGAAGCTGTAAGTGGAGAACAGTTTACATCTCAGTAAATAAAAAAAAACATTTAGAAATGATTTAAAGTAGATGCAGAAACTGGTAACGGTGGTTGACTGGTTTGATTACCTTTCTAATAGCAATGTCTAATGTTTGGGTGGATGATATGGAACAGAAAAGTTAGTACAAAGTGTTTTCTGTGACTTCTGGCCTGACCTTAAGTCAGCATAGCATCATGTCAGCCATGAAAGAACCTTTCCAGATTTTAAGTGGGCAGACATGCTGAATAATCCTCTGTTTTCCCTCTTCCTTTCCCAGGAATACATGCCTGAGTGTGCTTCCTGCCTCAAACGTCTGTCCTTCCATTCCTACTGGCCTTAAACACATGGAGGAAGCACATATGGGAGTGCAGTCAGACCACTGAGGGAGACCGGAGCGAGTGTGTATGCACGTGTGTGTGTGTGTCTGTGTGTATGTGTGTGGAGAGAGAAAAATGCCTTTCAGTATTAAGGGTCAGTCAATGAGAAATAAAATGCTGACCAAGCTGTGTTGTGAGAAATGGTTCATCTCCACGACTGTAAACTTGAAAGCCTGCTACATCTCGAGTTCCAACTTGCCGAACTACGTCCAAACCTTGACTGTGCCTTCGGCTGAAACTCACTCTAAACCCTGTTCTTTCATTTGCCCACTCTGTGTTTTTGTGGCTCGTCCATTTCAGACCTTGTAAGGATTATCCAAAGCTTTTAACTCTTCTGGCCAAGTTTACTTCTGTTGTCTTCCTCACAAAAGACAGGCTCTCTGTTGATGATGTCGCCGAATGTTAATGTCTCATTTTGTTTGCTTCAGAGAGAATGTCAAACAACACAGCCTTGGGTTATGTCATATCTGGAGCGTGTACAGCCTTTTTCTTTTTCTTTTTCTTTTTCTTTTTTTTTATTTGTTTTTGCAACAAGGGCGGCTAAACCTGGGCTAGACGAGTCATGTTTCATGTTTAATTCAAACAGATTTGATGTTGGGGGATTGTTGGTGTTATCAGCCAGAAGCCGCACCATTTCCGAGTTATTTGACAGAAATTCAAAGCCTGTTTGTTTTCTCAAATCAGCCAAAATGTTTACCTGGAAAATGCTTGAATTCTTTTGACAGGAAGTGCTCAATTTGCATGAATCATCATGGCACAATCATTTCATTCAGAAAAACTCCATTAATTTTATCAGGACCTGTTTCTCTGTCTGGACCAAAGTTTGAGATTACCTTTTTGTTTTTCTGTGAAAGTGGTAAATCCCGTTCTTTACTAAATTATGTAAAGTGATTCTCAATGTTTGTGCAAAAAGTTAAAAAATAAAACTTTTTGCAATTTTTTTTTTTTTTAAAGCTAGCTTAAAACATCTGTCTTCTGGGCTACTGTCAACAATGAAACTCCATCCTTGTCTTTTGAAATTTACATTCTTCTTTGGTGAGCCATATTTTTCCATCCTTGACATGCACCACTACCGCTCCATTGTGCTGAAACGTGGATGCTTTCATGCATCCTGGGGAAAAAAAAACACCACCACACACACACACAACCCAGCTGAGGAAAGGATGACAGTTGGCTGCTGACGCACAGCCTGGTGCCATGTAAACACATCATTTTCAGTTCATCACAATACTTATGATCAATAGCTTTCTGCGTTCATACAGAGTTCAAACCTTTTCATAGCCTGTCACTTGGTTGGCTGTTTGATGCTGTATTTTTGTAATCATCTCATTTCAAATTTTGCTACTATTGCAAGGTACGACATTCCATTTTGAGTAATAGGTACTTCTTCAATGGTTTATACTTTTTGTCTCTTTTGCAAGTTTTTGTAGTTTTTGTAACTGTAGAGATTATTTTGTCTTAAGAGTAAATAAATATATTTGAACGGTGTGTTTTGGTTTTTGGACTTCACTTTTTCTGTGGTAAAGTTGCGTTTAGTTTTCCTCTGTTTTTTGTCTTTTAAATGCTTTTATTGCTACTGAGAGAATGACAAATCAATAAATCATTTGAAAGAAAAATAATTTAATCCTTAAAACTGACATTTGGAAATAATTGAGAAGTGGTCCATGTTTTAAATGAATGATAATTTTCTGTATCAGTTAAGAGAAATCAGTTGATTGCATTGATGTGAATGATGCACAATGAAAATAGACCTACACTGCCCTCTATAGGAGAAAATCAAAACATCAAGGAAAAGCAGTATTTTATTTAGATTACAGGTAAATGAAAAATGACAAAGACAATTTGAAAAGAAAAGAGACTGCACATTTAAAGTAAGATTTTAATGATTGCTTCACTAAAATAACACAAACTCATTTTAAAACCTTAAATACAAAATTGTTTTTGTTCTTGGATTTAAGACATAAGCCTCTAAATCATGTACTACTATCTTAACATAATAGAGCAAAAATTACTGCCATTCATGCTTATCTAAGCTTATCTAAGCTTATCTAAGCTTTCTATCAATATACATGAAAATCTGATTGTCTCTTTAGATGCTATGTCTCCTTTTCTCAGTATTTTCCACAGACCTCAGTGTTGACAGTTTTCATTTTTGTAGAAAGTAGCTCTGATAAAAGGCAGAAATCTCAAACAACAGACCATCAAACCAGAAATGCCTAGAGTGATGCAGAAATGTCCTTTTTTTAATTTGGCTGAGTTGTGTTCAGATACAAGAACACTCTTCAGGTATAATGTTTGGCAAGGTCTCATACTTGAACGAGTACCCCCCATCTGACGTTGTGGTGATCTGCAGGGACTTCATGGTCCCTGGGACTGGGGCACAACACTGCGTGATCCCCAGCATGACGCTGGTTCGATCTGACGCCGAGCAGTTCCCATGGCAGTAGGAAAAAGCCAGCACCTTTGGATCTACAATCCAGTTGTCCCAGCCGAGCTCCTGAAAGCTGATTTCCACCTCTGCTCGGTGGCAGTCGCTGTGCTGTGGTCTCTCCTGAGAAGGTCGCTGTAACAGATCGAGGGCAGAAGGAGACCAGGGAATGGTCACTGGTGCGTGGCGTGGTGAACGGGCAGGACCACGAGCCCGAGCGTGCAGATGGAGAAAGGGCATCTTGTCTGGTTGGTTGGTGTGGCACTGACAGACCGGACAGAGGACCCGGAGCTGAAAAGGCCCCTCTGCCACGGAGGCCAGCAACTTTTGATCCAGCTGGTAGGTGGTCCATCCATCTGAGCTCACTGTTGATGGAGCCTCTGCCGCCTGAAGGAGCTGCTGAGCTGAAGTGAAAATGAACAGCTGGGCGGAGGAGTTGGCTGCGGCTCCTTCCCCTGCATAGAACCAGAAGTGGGCAAGTGTGATCAGGTTCTCGTGGTTGCTCATGGAGGGCTGAAAGTAATATGTGAAGTGGCCGTCAGTGGTTTCTCCAGGAGCTGAGTCAGATCTGGCACAGTCTGCGTCTGCCAAAGAGAGATTACAGAGCAGTCAGTGAAGTTTTGGGTGGGTTTTTAAACATTTTATTTGACCACTTCCTCAGAGTCAAGCTTTTATTTGGAGACTTAAGTTCGTACGGCCTCCTGCTGCTCAACACATAGACTACACTTCCTATTATTAAGATTTACAAAAATAAAGTTTGTGATACATTTATATATGATCGGGTTGGTTTTATTTTGCAGTTGAAAGGATAATACCTGCATAAAATTTCAATAAATGAAGAGTGACTCATGAAAACTCATGAAGTTTTAGTCTTTAAATAAATCCAACTCACCAAGAAATCAAGATAACTCCTTTTTAAACGACAAAAACTTACTTTACTTTTTAATTACAAATTCAAAATGCAGCCTTTGCAGGTAGTTTTGTTGAGAGAAACTGAGTCTTAGAGGTGTCATCCAGGTAAAAAGAAGTGATATTAATAACAAAAAGCCTCTCACCAGATTTGGGGAAGAGAATGATTTGAGACGTTTCTTGTGTCACTCTGGTTTGATGGTTGACCCGTGCTGTCCTGCTCATCCTGGGAGCCCTCCGAGGTGTTCGCCTTGCCTGGGGCTGTGCCGATTCCCCATCGGGATCCTTTGCTGTGGTTAGAGGAGGCTCCTCCAGCCCAAGGCCTTCCAGGACCCGCTCTCTGAACCAGGACAACACAGCTTCCCGGGGCAGCTCCTCTCCCCTGCAGGCTTGTGTCTGAATGTGGATCCACAAAGGGCCCAGAATGAAGAAAACACAGGACACCATGACTGTACGAACACTATTTGACACCGTCTACTGCAAAATACCTTCCAGGTACAACAACAAAAAGTTCCAAAACACAAGTTTCCCTCTTTTTTACTGCTAAAGACAAGCCCAGACTTTCAATTAGCTCAAGAAAACTGACTGTCTTCTGTGACTTTTTTACTCTCACACACATTTATTTGACTCTGCAGCTATCTGGGAGTGAGTGAAGTCTGAGAGCAAAGGCACTTTGTTGCCAACACACAAATAGATGATAGCAAAGAATGACCTTGACGGTTTGGCTGTTGCATTATCAGCTTGTTTCACACAGCATCGAGGGAATTGCACATTTTATTATTTTATATTGTGACCTGCAGAGTTGCATACAGTTTGTATAGTTGACTTGCAGCTGGAGAAAAGAATTCAGTCACTTGACATTCTGCACATGTGCATTACTATCATAAAACAGGCTTGTTTACCTTTCAAATTTTATCAAATTAGTCCAATAAAATACATTACAAGTAAGGTTTCTTTGTGCTTGTATATCTAAAGCAAAATCAGGATGCTGGAAACATTCATCATTGACCTTTATTGCAATATCCTGAATGCAAGCCATACATTACACACACCTGCTTTCCCACTAAACAAAAAGCCTCTGTCTACTGTCAGTGCCCCCATTATCTGGCTGGCCTTGGATCCTTGAACGCTTCTCAGAGGAATATCTTTTCATATTGTGTGTTTTCTGTACAAGGACAGTTTCTCAGCTCTTAAACCGGCCAAAGACCAGATGTTCACATGAGCTTTGTTTTAAACCAGCCAGTCACAATTAGAGTTGTGTTTTAACATAAGATGTTTTACTTCAATATGAGTCCTTAATCAAGGCCTGCCAATTTTTTTTTACTGGAATAAAAGTAGATTCTTACAGTTAAGAAAAAAAAGTTATGATGAAATTACAGTGTCTAGCTAATACTGATTAGTAATAATATGATCTATTTCTGTTCAGTTACTGATAAATTGTTTAGCCTACTAAATTGGTTTCTACATTTTAAGAGCATGTAATGTTTGCTGAACAGTGGCCACTGTGGCCACAAGTCACAATTGCAGGAATGATGGCATATTTTTATCTTTTTGAACCTTTTTTTCCCCAGAGTAGACAAAAAAAAATGGTTATGGCTCAAATCTATTACCCTTATTTTACTCAGGATTCAAGTCTTGTTTATAGTTGTTCACTACTATCAATTCTTTGTGGATCATTTCAATGTAATTATATCATTAATGTTATTAACAGCACCTGTGTTTGCTCCAGCTATCAGTGGAGAACTTACCTGAGAGCAGCTGAAATCGGACCAAAATCAGCGAGTATAATATGATAAATGTCTTCTGGTAAGGTAAACGTTATTTGTTTTTTTCATAATTCACTTATTTGATACACCATCAAATTGCTTATTTGTGAAATGTTCCCTTATAGTCTAACAATAAGAGGTAGAGTCACAAAGTCAGTTAACTATCAGCTAAGTGATTAAGTGATTTTCAGTTTCTCACCGTGCATGTGATTGATCACTTCTTACTAACTTATAATAAACATTGGATCTTGCATGCAAGTTAAATTATATAGCTTTTATGCTGAAAGGATGTATCAGTGAGTATGAAAATATGTCATCTCATAGTACCATTTACTGACACAAGAGGGCGGTATATATTGCATCACCAGTTGTGTTTATGTCAAGCCTGTTGTTTTTGGCCAAAGCACAGCACAGATAAAATGTTCTTGCTGCTGTCATGTGGGGATTGGTTAAAACAGTCATTAAATTTACTTTTATTCAATTTTAGCTGAAATCATAAGTGCTATTAAGACTATTGAGACTATTGAGACTAGTCCATGATTTTACCCATGTATCATCTGTAACTAATCATAAAACTTTTTCCCATCATGATTTTTATTTTGGGGAAAATTCTTCCAATAATTCAGTGAAGGAAACAACAATAGTGTTTTTATAATTTTGATAACATTTAAGAGAACAAAAAGTGCTTCTTTGTTGTTTATTGGCTTATTCTGATTGGTTGAGCAAAGGCCTTTTCCTGTAGTTTAATTTTAAAGAATTCAGCTCCTCAAAATTGCATGAATGAGTGTGTGAATTGCTTGGAAACTTGTTGTATTTTTGCATAAATATTTGGCATCAAAAGATAGCTTAAGAAGTCATTTAGAAATGAAAAGTTAAGAGCACAAAGGACATTTATGGATTGTGCAGGTGCAGATGTGGCTTTCTCAAAAATGACAGAAACTTTCTGATTAGTTGATCTCTTTTTATTAATTCATCCAGTCATATTCTTGTCACTCTTTAATATGTGACTGCTGGAAAGAAGGTTGCTGCTCCTCTTTGGCATGATGATGTTAGAAGCAAACATCCTAAAGGTTACAAGAAAACATCCTTAGACATCACATGAATGATATATGAAATGTTTGAACTGTTTGCAACGCTGTGCACAGTGCATGTGTACTCACCGATCACTCACAAAAATACTCCACTTTAAGGTACTTGGGATGATGATCGCAATGTCTGGGCTTTCCCAGAAAAAAAGAATCAACAGGAAAGCTGCAAAAAGATTCGTCATTACACCTGGGGATGAATTTAAAAGAAAAGCAAGAGTTTTTAGTAAGAACAAACTAAATAAAAAATAATTCTACACTGAAAAAAATAAAAAGCATTTTAATAAACTTCCAATAATGACGCTAACTGAAGCTACTACTTCTTACAGCAGTTATTCTTACATCATAGCACAAATATTAATATATAAAAAACTATTGAAAATAACACAGGATATAGTATAAATATCAAATTGACTTTTTCTCCATTTAAAGTCCTTTATCTTGTGAACTAATACCCACATATCTTTCACTTCCTGGTCAGCACTGTAGCTTGAACAAAAGGTCATAATGGAGGGGGTTTCAGTGCAGGTATGCATGTCAAAACGTCCATAGCTGGCCTTCACAATGTTGATATATCCAGCATCTGAAGGGGACACGGACAAGAAAACAACATGTGTTATGACACAAACAAGGCTAACTTAATGCTAAAATTAACCAGTAAGATTGTTTGATAAAGCTGTTAAAATGTCACAGCTTTACAAATACAAACGTAATTAGAGGTCTTGTTAAGACTGTCTTAGGAATTTTGGTTTAGTCTTATCGTAATAAACTATATCTTTTTTCTGTTATTTTTCCAGTTTTGAAGACATCAAAGAAAACCCCTGCAAAACAACAAAAGAAGTTGAATCCCCAAACTCTCCACCAGAAAGTGGCTGATGTCAACTTTAAGTAAGTGTTCAAAGATTTTGTTGTTTGTAGTGATCTCCAGCTAATTTTTTTCCAGCCCCTTGTTTAAAAATAGAGCTTTATGTCTGATGAAACACAAGATTTACAAATCAGTTTTGCTAAATTTTGCTCATTAATTTTATAGCCAATAAATTAATCATTCTGCAATATGACTAAAGCTAGAATGAAACATAATTATATGCCAAAACTCAATATTTAGTTGTAAAAAGTAAGAAAGGTCAGTCTGAATAAATGAGAATGCCTAATGAAGTAGTACTGCAAGTGAGATATGGTTAGATCACAGCTTTGGCATATTAACATCTCCATCTTTGCTCACTACATCTTAGCCTTTCTTACCCTCCAATATGCATAAAGTACAGGTAATTAACTTAGCTGTAAAATACAGAAAACTTGAAATTATGTTATCTAATCAGTTCATCATCATATCTATGCATTAGGGGTTATAGACACATTCTTACCACACTCAAGCTCTGCGAAGTCATCCTCACAGACCTCAATGGTTTGAATATCTGTCAAAGGTAGATAAAGTTAGATCTCATTTTGCAATTCTTAAAATAATGTGCAGAGATATATGCAGAAATATGCTGAAAGTCCTTTGCTTACCAGGTCTTTTTTCTCTACAGATGTAGGTGGCCTGAACAAAAAACTCCTCGGCGTTGTCGCATACGAACATGTTAGCGTCAGGCTTGGGAAGTCTGCAGTGCTCCATTTTGTCACAGCTGGAGAAATATTAGAAAAGGTCAAGTAAGTGGCATTTTTGTCGTATAGCTGTTTAAAGTGGAGCTAGCTTGAACTGCTTTTTATACAGGTTTTTATACAGATAAAAGATAAATCTTAGAAGTAGTTGGATGATAAATGGGGGAGAAAAGGAGAATTATAAAAAATGTAAGAGACCGGAAAAAACCCTTACATTGACTTCGCCCATCCTAGCATGGACTCGTGGAAGCATTCTTCTGGGGAGACCTCAACCTGCTCGGTTTTTTCAGCACAGTCAATGGTTGTATTCAGGCCATGGTGAAGTGAGAGCAGTTCAATCTCATGTCCAGGAGCTGAGCAAAGGCAAAATGTTGATCATCAAGCTAAATAGTTACTATGCATTAGGGTAAAATACTAAGAAAAGACCTGAAGGAGAGTAAAGAAGGTGATGAAGGTAAATGTAAATAACAGAGTACATACGGCATTGCAGCTCAATGTTAGTACCGGGGCATGCCACATCATAATACACTGTGGGAAAATACAACATATCACATTATAAAGGTTAATCAGTTGACAAAGATCAGAACTTTGTTTTTCTATTGTTTAGGGTTGGGGTTACGACAGAGGGTTACAGGATAAGTACATGTGTGAATTGTAAATTATAAGCAACGGTCCGAAAACAGTGTCCAAGAGATAATACATTGAAATCTCTACATTAGCAAAAAACCCAAAAAACAAAGTTTTAAAGGCAGGTACGGGTAAAGGAGGGAAATCAGTGTAAATTGTCATAATTTACCTTCAATTGCCAGGCACCTAGCAACAGCCAATGCTAAAAAAAACACAGAAAGTTAAGTTAGCTTATACAATAATTATAATGAACATGCAAATTTTTGGTCCTTTTTTTAGGGTTACTCACACACATTAATGACAAAAAAACTAGTCATATACTCACAGGCGATGAGTATCAGTCTTGTGGAAAGCATCTTGCCAGTTGATGGAAGAAGTGATGTTCTCACAGCAGACAGCGGCTTTATATACAATTTCTTCCTCATATGTACACACACATACACCCTGAATAAGCAGGGTCCTGAAATTCAACACTGAACAGCCCTAAGGCAACACTGATATAACGCCAGGAGGACAGCAGTTCACCAATATTGAAATCAAATTGAGATGTCATATGTTTAAAAATGTTATCTTAATATTTAAACACCAAATATTGTCTATTGCTTGAGGAGTTTCAGTGTGTGAACCGAATGACATTAATAAGAAAATGAGTCCTGAATCTGCTTTACAATCATAGGAATGTTCATTTTTGCTAAGTAAGTTGTCAAAAATATACATTTTTCTACATAAAATGTTCATTGGATGAATATTAAATTATATTTTTTGCATCTTTTGTTGTTAAAAAAAAGTACTTTTTTACACATTAGGACTGGTTGAAATAGGCACTTATAGTATCAGCATGAAACAGAAATTTTATGCAAAAAAATTTTGTTTACACTATTTTAAAAATGTGTAGACATTAAAGCTTCACCATCTGCTTTTTTGTATCTCATGCTTGATTAATCTTGATCAAACGATGGAAACTTTCTAGGCCTTAAACTGCAGGTGTAACTGAGTCAGGATGCATTGTAGAGACAAACTGAGGCTCAAAAGCTGTGTTCAAGGACTAAATTGTATCATGTAGAAAGTTACAGCTAAAGGCAGAAGATGAGTACAACCAAGAACATTGAGGCCCTGATCTCTGCTGTACTCCTTGTACTTTGATAACTGGTTTAGCCAGATTTCATTGTTCAGCTTCATAAAAAATGAAATTTTCTAGAGGCAAATTTAAAGTCTTTCAAGGCTTGTCTCAACAACATCTGCTCCTTCAGCATATGTGTTCACCACATATTATAATGATAAAATACTACCACTAAAAGTAATTTCACATCGTAAGGAAAATATTATTTGCAATATTTTTAATTTATTTGCATATTTAATAGCTTACAGGCTTTACTTGTCTGTCTGTTTCATGATTTACTCCTTAAGATTAAGGGTGATGTTAATTTGACAGAGAAAAAACAGCCAAGTCTTGCAGCCTAAAACTATGAACATTGTTAAATATGATGTACATTAGCAGGTTTTTTGCAGACATGCTAAAGGCAGAACTGGCTTTTGGCATAATTTTGTTGACACGCCCACATTGAAAAGACAAACGACTGTTTGCTCATCAAATGTTGGTCTCTTTTGTAGCTTTGGGAAAATCAACGTTTTCTGCTCCCAAAGTGCTTTTCAGCAAAAAAAGCAACTTTTTCTTCATAATCTCAATTTGCATTATAAAACAATGTTTAAAATAATAAAGAAATTTAATAACAAATGGGACTCTTTACAGAACTACTGTTTTGAAGATAAATATTTTTAAATATTTTAAAGATGGTAAACTAGCTGTACTTGAAATGTTCACAGTTAATCAGTATAATTTTGACTGCCTTTATGTGTTTTACTTTATTAGTGCAGAGGTAGATTAGGATTATACTACTTAGTAGTACAAAAAGGACATGTGAGAAAAAAGAAAGATGAAGTCAGATTTACTGTGAAAAATCAAATATATTATATATCTTTTCAAAACAATGTAAATAAAATAAAGGCAGTAAAATGAAATAAAGAAAATTAAACATGTATAACAATTTCTTGACCAAAAAATGTAACCTTGTTTTAATTTTATCTGCAGAGATCATGTGAAGACCTCAGTATTGTTCCAAATACTAAAGTGATCTGATGCTGTGCAGGTGAAGCAGAGACTTGCTGTTACCAGATTGAAAAGCATGTTTATGCCCTTATTCGCTGACCCTCCCCCTGACTGATGATAGCATACAAGTCAGGATACAGAAAGTCTCTGAAGCAGGCAAGTGTCTTTAATTCACATTTTTAGGGATCATATTTCAAACCACGTTGCATTGTGCAAGGTAATTTGCATGACTACAGGGACAGAGTTTGTGATCAACTGATCAACATATGTAAGAAAAAGCAACATCAAGGGTCCTTAAAAAACAGAAAAAGATACAAATATACACACATTGAGGACAGAAATGCCGTTTCTACAAAAACACTTCAAATGAACTCAAACTGCTTCAGTCGGGTTACTGCAAATCGTTCCAACCAGTTATGTTACAGTGTATAGTTATATCACTGCCCGACAGTTGTGTGAATCACTAGGTCCTGTTTTATTCTTAGACTTTCTTTTTATAGTAACTCCAACTGTCACACGCATGCTGTCTTTGCCTGTCTCTCTCACACACACACACACACACACACACACATTTTGGTTGATAAGATTATCTAAAGGGCTCGGAGTGTGGGAGCTTGTGCGTATTTCTGTGTGTGTGTTTGTGTGTGTAGGTCATACTTGGCAGTCCGAGAAATGTGACCTATCCGTGGTGGTGCAGCTGTCACTCCCAACCTGAGGGAGTTGGAGCAGTGAGATGGGAGAGAGAAAGACAGACGGTTAACATGAGCTGATTTAAGGCTTAGAAAAATGTCACAAGTGTATTTTTTAAAGTTACTGAGAGGTAATTAGTGAAAAACACACAAGCAGAAGGCCTGAGTGGTTTGACATTTAGGTAACAGACTCCATCTCACCACTCTTCAGCGGGGTTAAGGCAGAGGGACCATGGCAGTGGCTGCTAATGCTACATGATCTGGGGTGGACTTACACCTATAGCCCACGCTCGCCAAAGGACACACAGAGACACGGGCTTTAGCAAATGATTTGAGATGAAATATTTTGCTTAATGGATCTTGTTACCTTCACTTGGACTTTGCAGGGATGTCCAAAGGGATTCCTTTCAGCTTCAATGGCAAAAGTAAGGTAAGGTTGCATTTTTTTCTATTATCGAGTTAAGTCTATTTTAGGCAACTCTGTGGATCAGAGGTAGGGTTGGGAATAACAAACATTAGAATATGAAGCAAATCCACATGCTGCTTCTTAGGTCAATCATGACATCATTCCTTTTAACCACTGCTGTTTTTTTCTCTTTTTTTATTTGAAAGTAATTGATGAAATTGCAAAAAAAATCTAAAAAAACAACAACAAAGTTTGGGTGTTAATGCATTCAAGGAGGGCCCATGTGAGTTTTTTTTTGATAGAAAGAATTAGAGGAAGTAGCAATAGCTTGTTTTTCACCTTTAGGTAGAACTACATGCTTATACTAGGAACAAAGTTGACAAAATTAATTCTGGGTTGAAGATGGGAGGACAATCTGGTGATTGTTTTCAGTGAAGGGCCCACACACCAGTAGGGTCCTGACATAAGCTACAATAGGTTAAGGTGTCAGGCAATGCCACCTTCACTCTTTGCATCATCATATCCTGGCTACTGTATGTTGGCTACTAATTGTCTCTTTATGGCATGTTAGGTGTGCACTTAATCAATTTGGTACCCTTTCTAAGTGCTTTTTAACTTGCAAGAGACTCATTATAAAAAATAATTTGCTCAAAGAGGCAGACACATCTTGATCTTTAGCATAATGAAGGGTCAAACTCAAAAAACCTTGAACCCTACACTTCCTGGAATCCATTCTATTTAATTCAGGCTTTGGTAAAAATTTGCAGTCTCTGAGTCGAAGCTGTGATACTCCAGTGATGTCATTTCAGACATTATGTGACTGTTTTTTCCAGGCTGAGTGGTACTTACCAGACTTTGACATGTTAATGGTTTGAGTACCTTTTACTGAATGCAGAATGCCTCGTTGTTTGAGCTTCCTGAACACTCAACCATTGCTGTCATTCTTATAAATAGAAAGCAGTTATTTGCATAACTGCAAGGATGCTTGTCATGATGACATAGACTTGGTTGTTTTAAGCCATTTGAACAATTAATGATTTTTCTGATGAGCCCAATCTTTAGCAAATTGTGTCTGGAGTCAAACTGTAAAACATCTAAACTTGGAATTTAATGTCATTCTGTTTCATGTCAGCAGGCCAAGTTCACCATCCTCTGTGTACTCCATGTGAGCCCAGAGACATCTGAACTGATGGAGTCTTTCAAAGAGGCCTTCAGTGACTGAAGCTCATCTTGATACTCCAATCATTTGTCATATAAAAAGTGCAGTTGGTAAAGAAGTGTGACATAAATCAGGATGGCAGAAGGCAGGGGATCCAGTCGCAGCCCCAACATCCCTTCCAAGAGGCCCAAAGTAACCAAGGACCAGGTTGTTCCAAGCGCCAAGGTCGAGGTCCAGGAACCATCACCTCCTGTTTTCACCCGTAAACTCCGTAAAGCAGCAGTGGGAACAGGCTGTGACATCCGACTGAGGGTGTCGGTGGCAGGATTTCCAAAACCTTCTCTGACCTGGTATCACAACGATGAGCTCCTTCCTCCATCAGAGGCCCAGGACTCAGGGGGGCTGTGGATACGGGACTGCCACACATCAGACGCTGGCTTGTATGCCTGTGTGGCCACGAATGAGTTCGGAAAAGCGAGCTGCAGTGCTGTTTTGGCCATTATGGACCTTGGTGAAGGTAATTACACACTTCACTCTAACAGGTGGATCTCAGTCAGGCCTTAATGACTTTAAAAGGTTGATGTTTGTTAATAGTTTCTTAAAGACCAACAAGCAACTCTTTCAAAAATCAATTAGTTTTGCTCTACCAAAGTTACGAAACGTTGACACCACTATCTTTAAGATAATATATTCACTTTGTCTTTTTAATCAATAGATGCCTTGAAACATTGTTTTCCATCCAATTGTAGATCCAAGACTGTGTTTTGATCATCAGAACAATTACCCTGTCTTCCATGTCTGCAGAGCGGCACTGAGAGATACTTATAATTAGCTTGTGGTTGTAAATAGAGACTCAGATTTGTTAGTGGGGGAGGTGTCACCTGCCGTTGCTTTCTATTAGCTGCACAGCTGAACCTTTGGATGTTGTTTGTTGTGTTTACTGAGCTCAGGAAGTTCGGGGTTTGAGCACCTGCTGAAATCAGTCTTTATCTGCAGATATGTTGCATCTAATCTAAGTCAGGAAACTTTGAAAAAATCCCAGTAGCCTGGAAAAAACTCCTTCAAGACTGTTTACAGCTGTGTTCATGATTAGTAGTTGCTTCTGTCATCACTCATGAGTTGATTCATTGATCTAAAACTTGTGGCTACAGTTTATTGTACTGTAACACAATGCAAACAGCACAGTGATGTCAAAGAGGTTGTCAACATGACACAAAAATCAATGTTAGCTGTGACGGTTGAAACTCTGGTACTAGATCAAGCTTTTGCTGTGATGTTTATTTTATTACATGGTCAAAAGCACAGTGATAATGAAACATCGATGATAGATGACACTTTTGCTGCTTTGAAATTAAGTTGTTCTGACTGGTCATGCACTGTGGTTGCAGGCAAATGACTTTCTATCTATTTTAAAGGAAAGTTAAGCTAGCTTGTATTGGGATCTCTAATAGATTAACAGTAAGGAGTTTATGTTATGTGTATAGCTATTTTTTCATGAACTTTACACAAGTAAACGTTTTCAAGCTGATTCTTACCAACTGATTATGCAGGACAACAAGACCACAATTAAGCCGTTAAGATTAGCTGCAGTCTATTTCTGCCATTGCGGTTCTGTAACACATTTTTGCTCGGGGTGGTTGTTCTGTCAGCGTAACCAAACAGCAAAGCACGCAGCACATAAATTACCTTTCTCTGAGGCTTCAGTATGAGCGGTGCCATCTGTCCAATCCTCTGTCTCAAACTTGTGCATGCTTGCTTTTCTGATGCCTTTTCAAAGTAAACTAGCCATTTAATATGAAAAAGTAACAGTCTCTGTAGCTGTGAAGCAGTGTGAAGGTGAATTTTGAACATATATTGATAGGCTTTGGGATCTTTGCTCAAGAATGCTTCAGCATGATGGATTTAAATGGATGGTCTATTATTTCCCACTTTATCTTGTCACCTATGCATTGCAGAGATACGGATAGCATTTGACAGTGAAGCTTCTGTGGCTTTTTTAAGCTGAACTGTCCGCCATGCCTTGGCAACTAACTCTTGGATAAGCATATCCCAGAGTCCTATATGTCACTTATAGGTTTGCAGCAGAGGCATCTCCAAAAAAATTCACCTTGACTATTTATCATCCTTTAATTGCTTTTATGAAGTTGTATGGTCTGCAACAATTAAATTAAATGTGCAAAGCATAACTTTTTGCAGAGAAAAGATCAGTATCAGTCTGTCAGTTATCCTTTCTAATCTCTCTCATTATGATGTGCATTAAAAGTTTCATTCAAAAGTTGTTCAAATGTATTTATAACAGCGTTGCTTTGCATAAAGAACAGCCAACACTCAATATTCTCTAATTATAGATTAAAAAAAAAACAAGTTCATGCACAATCAGATATAATTGCTTTGCTGTTGCGTTATGTTACAGTCTTTTCATAGTGCAGTTAAATGTATCCGACCCCCAGAATCTGGAGAGGAGAGATTTTCTACTTCATAAAATTATTTCACAAGTGATTTCAAGAGCTGGCTCGGGTACGGCATGAAACACAGCACTGAACTAAATTTTGTAAGCTTAAAAGGATCACATTTTGTGGTATAAATACTTCCGATGAGGACAAACAGAGCCAGTTTTTTTTTCCTGAGATCAATGCTGTGCGGATTTGATGCCCATGCTCTTGGAGAAAGTTGACAGTCGAGCTCACATGTCACCAGCTTTAACACTATGAGCTGGCACGCACGGTCCAGCTGGCATATCACTCAGCACCTCTCTGTCTCGCTCCCCCGGTTTTGATCTCCTCCTTTTAGCCCGACGTCAGCTTCTACTTTTTGACCTCTTGTTCCTCGTTACCTATTTCTGCTCCTCGTTTCTTCCCTTTCATCTGTCTCTCATTGTCTCCTCTTTTGTCTTTCTGCTAATTTCAGTTTGATTGATGTTGGGATTTAAATTTATCCTACAACAATACAAGACAGAGCAGATAATATGCTTTTAATGAGGGCATTTTTATATATCAATTTTATTAATAATTTGTTTTAATGTGTTTTAATAGTTTTGTAGCTCTCTTTCTCTTGATATCCAGAGCTGGAGACTTGACATTTGGGTCAGAGTTGAGCAACAGAAATAAAGAGTTGACACTTTACTTGGACTTGACTGTTGTGAGACTTGCTGCACTTGAGCCTCGACTCTTCAGAGACATCCAAGTTTTTCCCATGTAGACACCATTAACAGTGCTGAACAGAAAATAGATGATGTGTTCTTTTAAATTTTTAACTTTTAGACTTGAAGGTAATTACTTATGAAAACTTGGACTTGCTCCAACAGAGATTTCCACTGCCTCTTTGTCTCTTGTCTCACTAATGCTAAAATTAATGTTACTAGTCAGTAGGTTAAAGACAGTAGGAGAAATTATATTTCTTTTTCCCACTATGTCCTCATTTCGATCCATTTTCTGGGTCCTAGCTGTCTTGCTATCTCTCTGACCTCTGCCTCCCTCTCACATCTCCCCACCTCTCCCTCTCTCTCCTTGTGGTTATTTATGGCCTGGTATGTGCCGTGCCGACTAGAGGGCTCGTACTCTAGTGATGTGTGGATGCCTCGGGCCCCCTTCTCCGATTGCACCGGCAGACATCACAGATAATTATAGCACCGCCATGGTCAAGAAGCGGCACTGTCACACTCAATCACGGTCAGCGTGATGAGAGACGAGGAGGTTGTGCTGGAACGAGTCGGGGTGGTGGAGGGGGGTTAGTGAATGTGTTTTTGCGTGGGTGTCTGTTAGTGTGTATATATGCACGTGTGTGTGTGTGTGGTTAGCTATAATGGCTCTTCTGGTCTGGCTGCCTCTGAGCATCGCTCAGTGAGTCAGACAAACAGTCAGGTCTGTCACTTTAAGATATCACACTGAGAGATCAGACAACCAGAAACCAGAGGAGTGCTGTGTCACAAGTCTAGACCACGTTACTGACGTCACCCTGTGGCGTTCAGCTTTTTATTAACACACTGTCAAGCATCATAAGGCCGAGTAAGCAGTTTGATGGAAGCTTTGAAAAGCAGCACAACGGTCATCAGTGGTATTTTAAGCTACTTCCATAATAGAAGACCATTGTTGTATTGTGACGCAGGAGCACAGTCATCCAAAAAATGACTTGCAATTACTGATAAGGCAACACTTGAAAAGGTTTTTTAAAATGTTTTGGCTTGCAGGGTAAATCTGTTGGGTTACAATATAATTAAAAGAGAAGAGAGGCAGAAAAAAACTATGATTCTGCTAATTTTTTTCGGTTTTCACACTGTGATAATTTTTCTAGAGACAGACGTTGTTTCATTTTTTGGGTCACATGCCAGAACAGATGAGAAATGCAGCTTTTATCTAAGCTGCTTTTGCTTTCAAAAAGCTCATATTTAATCATGTCACAGTTTTAAAGTTTGATTATTTGAAGCAAGTTGGAGTTAGTTGAAGCAAGTTATTTGAAGCAGGATGGATGTGAATGTTGACAGGTTAAGCTCCTTTGGACATTCATGAAGAAAGCTGGAGAGGAGGAGACTCAGCGTAGGGGGAACCAGTGAAGGTTTTGCATCATTATAAACCCCAAACACTTCATGGAGAGAAAGAAGAATGGAGATGTGCAGAGAATAAAAAAGAGAGAGGATGGTAGGAGGGATGAAGGAAAGGATGGGTTAGCCAGGTATAAGTTGGCTTGACAGGTGATAAGAGGGGTGGTTGACAGCTGTTTAAAGGCTATAATATTCAGTTTTCCATCAGTGTAGATGCCTATTATAAATACCAGTACATCTCTTTCGTCACCTCAAAGACATCTTGAGTGACAAGCTAACATAGAGGACTCAGTCCTACTATACAGGACAATCAGCTCTAATAATACTTGAAACCAGATCGTGGTCTGCATCAGGATCTCTAGTCACATTCATATTTATATTTCAATGAATTGCACACATGCAAAGCATCGATATGAATACTTGTTTTCACATATTTTTCAGTCACACACTCTGAACTGTATTTTTAACTATATTTTTTTGCACCTCCAGAGTACAAGCTGTCTGAAATGGATCCTCAACCTTTTGACTGCTGTCTCCTTTACTCTGTCATTGTCAAATAATGTATTTACAGTTGAAACACAATCATGAAGGTGTATTACAGCATATCTGCCTTGTACAGGAGTTTTAAAACTCCCTGCAGAGCGACCCACAGAGGACAGCAAAGGTCGTTCTGTTTGGTGTGTTTAATCTCCGGCTGCAGCTGAGGGGGGGCAGGCTCCTCTGAAAGGGGGTGCAGAGGGGAAAGTACAGTAACTGAAGGGGTTGTACTATGCAAGACTCGAAATAGACGGATAAAGTTGGCAGTCAAAGTTCGAGAAGACGGGGGGAAGACAGGGAGAGGGCAGGGAAGACAGACATGGGCTGAGGAAGATAAAGTTTTTAAAGTCCAGCAGCCATCTTAAGAAGGCACATCACTGCTTCAACACTCACACGTTCACGCTGCACAAAAAGCCAGTAGGCGTAATATTAAGAAAAGTATGAAGTAGGCCTGTTGATGGGTTTTTGAGGAAGTCTCCATGTTTTGATGGAAAAGATTCCAGCAGGATTTGCTCTTGGAGGAGCTCTTTTGGGCAGGAGCAGCCATCTTGGTGGTGTTTCTTGAAGGATACATACAAAAGAAGAGAAGAGCCATGCTGAGGAAGGAGCTGCTTGATGCACGGAAAGCTTTGAGGAGTGTTAGGGAAGGTGTGAGTGGGCCGAGAAGCAAGAAGCAGAGAGGTGAGTGGGAGCTGGCATCAATACAAATAAAAAACATGCACTTCGGTAGCAGAAAATGGGTTCGTTTGGGATTCTTTTGACAAGTTTAAGTATGAGAAGGATCACGCTGTTGGACAAAAATGCATAATCAATTAAACTGAACAGGTGAACTGGCAATGAAAACAATGTTATACACTTGAGGCAACTTTTATTCAGTCAGTGTCTCCTCTTTGTTCTGCCCCACCTTTGCAAATGAACAATGGTTTTTACTGCAGGCTTTACTTTAGGGTACAACAATCTTGTTTGTAATAGTGCAAGGTAATAAAATTCACATTAGACACTTGATTTATCTGTTGTTTCCTCTCAATATTGGATAAAATTGAAACTACTTAAAAATAGTATGAAATCATTGGCCAATCTGAATACTTAAGAAAAAAAAGCTTTCAAAGTATGCAGTAAAGTTTAACGGAATTAAAACAGGCTTAAAGGTCATATAGACCAAAAATGCATGAAAACAAATCATTTTTAAAATATACATCCACAGAATTTTTAGAAAGGTGCAGAATAAAAGTCTATATTTCACTGATAAAAAAAAAAATATATAGAGGTCAAATAATTAAATTTAATTAAAAATGTTGACAGTCCAAAATGATCATAATATTTACATTTGAGCAGGTTTACTGACAAGATCTGATATGACTGACGGATCTCTGAGCCAATAGCATAACTCCATTGATGGTACGTGTCGTCATCAACCTCTGAGGTCTTGGAGTTGCCGTAGCATTAGTGCACAGGTTTCTTAGCTAAAATGTCTGATCATAAAGTACAAAACTACGAACTGGTAACAACTACACAACAAGTAACAGCATTAAAAGTCCTTATAGTCTAAACTAAAGTGTTGTTACCGGTTAGATTGTCAAAATTAGAGAAATATCAGGTTCAATCCCTGAATAGCTACGTTAGCATGAGTGTCATATGCTAGGTATAAATATTGTCCATATTACCTTTAAAGGTGAAGTTTGCAACCCTTGTAGAGGATAGTTCTGTTCCCTATTCCCAAATTTTAAAATAGCAACATTTAGGTTGGTGGTTCAGTCTGATTACTAGCTCATTCTCCAGAATCTGCACCTTTAACATGTTTAATCAACTAAAACTCTGCAGTCACATATGTAAAATATCTGAATTATTTGTGACAAGGTAGGATTTCATAGGAAAACTTGAAATTCAAAAGAACACAGAATGAAATGTTTATTAGTTTTATATCCTTGATGTCTTTATTATCCCAAGGCACACTTGTCTGTTCCATTATTGTCGGCTTTAGTCCGTACGTAGCACAGCGTTCCTGCTCTCGCCTTCTCTTATTGACCCTGTCCTCATGTCTGGATTGCGGCCGGCTTATATTGGCATACTGAAGCAGAGATAACCTATAGCTGCTTGATGATTTCACATTCTCTAAATATTACGTTCAAGTGGATTAAGAATACTGTGTGATTAATTAGGTTCTCTCATTCTCACGAGGCAGCTGAGGCAATATGGGAGGGTAAGAGCCAACGCTGTTCCCCTGGTGTTTGGTCTGGCAAAGGGTGTGTTTGTGTTCCATCCCGCTGGTACACAGTCATTCACAGGAACCCTCAGGGATTTGGTCAGGATTAGGTGGTAGGATCAGATTGCAGTGTGACTGTCAACACTGGCCGCTGTCATTTGGGATTTCCAGACCACCTCAGCCCATGAACTGAGTTTGACGTACCACCATTTACTTTTGCTTTGACATTATGACTGTTTTTCCTCTTTTGCTGAGATGAATGGCAGCAAAAAGAGGTAAAAATATCAAATGCAGGGGATTTCAAATGCATTAACATAGCATCTCAGGTGTTCTTGACACATCTTTATTTGTATTTTACAACTGTCACATCACAAGCAAAACATTTCACCTACAGATGGAAATCTATTGTTGACTGTAACAGCCAAGTTATTACGTGGGGCCCTGTGAAATTCATTTTAATACAAATGCTTGACCAGAAACGTGCATGTAAAGCTATGTGGTCTAAAATGAGTTTATATGGAAGCTGCCTGTTGATGTGGTTGCATTTTGAGAGTTTCTTGAAGCTAATGGTTGCTCTCAGATATTATAAGGCCCAGGTTTTGTTCCAGCATTTTCTTTACAAAAGAATGTAATTTTGTGTATGTTTGAGTTGTTTTAATACAACACAAGACAGTTAAGCTGCTTTCAGCTGCAAGACGGATTAGCTGCTCTGCAAACAAGAACCCTGTTTTTGAACTGGACACCAATCTTAAAACATCTGCCCTCTTTGCTAACAAAGTGCACTGGAAAAACACAAGTCATTAAGAAAAGAAAGGTTGTGTTGCAGCATAAAAATACAATATATTGGTATTTCACTATTTTAAACAGATAAAGACCAGGTGTACATGCATAAGTTTTCTTAAGGAAAATAAGGAAAGATTTGCACAAAGACAGTGACCTAAATTTGTTGATAAAGTGCGATAAAGTACAAAGATCATGTTGTTTACAGATACTGGCTTTCTGAATCCTCGGTGCATTTAAAGATGACTTCATGCTGGTTTGTAAGAAGCTTTTTCTTGTGGGATTTTTCAAGTGAAGCACTCCTCCTACCCTCTTCTCAAATCAATACAGACTGGTTTCAGATGTTAAGAAGCCACACATGATATGGAAGGTCTGTTTTGATGTGACAAGACTCGGTCTCTGCATTAAAAAAAAAGGAAAGAAAGAAAGCGTAAATGGTGTGATCACAGTGTGATGCAACAGCAGCAGAATCTGTTTTCTGTTGCAGGGAGATTATGCCAGACTTGCTGCTGATAAAGCTGTATGCCTGGGAGGCATCCATCAAGGCTGCTCCACAGAAAGCAGCCCGTGTCACAAAATCAATGGGTTTCCGTGAAGTCTGCTTTCTCTGTCTGTTGTTGTTTTAAGCTAATTAAACTATAGCATGCTCTGAATTGCACCTGTCCGAAGTCTTATTATGCTGATTCAGTGTCCATGATCTCTCAAAATTTGCATCAGGAGGACGGGTTTCTTCAACAAAAACATCTGTCTTTAAGTTTTGTTTGTTTGATTCACGTCGACGGTCGATAACTGTGTATTCTGCCGGTTTAAACAGTGCAGCGGAAAAATGTGGCCTCTTGAACCATCAAACAAAACCAGATTCAGAGTAAGATAAATGACACGCACCAAGAAAATCTAATTATATTTTCCTAATGGCTGATATTTTATGATATCCCGGCCTGTGATTGGTTTAAGCTGAGTCGTTTTGGCTTTTAGTGAGCGTGCAAAAAAAAACAAAAAACCTCATGAGAAATATATCCAAGCAGCATGAAATGGAAGCTTTTCTGCCATATCTGCTCCAGATGATGCTCATGGAATCTTGTATTATGATGGGCTTATTGATCCAGGGGTGTTTGAACTGTTACTTGGGGGTGTATCCCGTATCACGCATAAAGCATCGGTATTGATTAATGCACTTTCTGCCGGACCGAGTGCCTCTCACTTGTGATGGATGGAGGAGAAGTGCGAGGCGTGCGATGGTGAAGAGAGGGAGGTTTGTTAAAATAACAGCAATTCCACTGAACCTGGATTCATCTTTAGTGACAGAGGATGATATTTTAGATTTAAATCTTACTTTTAATTGTCTCTAAGAAACACCGATTGTAGCTGGGTAATAACCATCAAATAAATGGAGAAAAAGGCAAAGCAGCTCATGACTGAAATCAAAATCATTCACAGAGAAACTCCTGATTCATGACGGGAGTAATTTCACATATTGATTCTGTGTTTACAAGGCCATAAACATTAACACGCCTCACTTAACAACAGTAAAAAGCTCAAGTGAAGCGAGCAGGTCAGCAGTCGGGGAAATGTGGACGATTCTGGAGGAATCCGGGTTGCTAGTCGGAGAGGGAGGTCTGGGTCTTCCTGTAATTATTTTTAGATTCACTGGATGGAGGTGGTGTGGGGAGCACTGACGTGTCTGAAAGAACAATTAACACATGTCAGAGTGTGAATTAGAGACCGAGAGAGAGTGACGAGGAAGAGGAGGTAGATGGATGGTGGGAGGCAGTTACATATTCTTGTCACGTTTGCTCAACAAATCAGACATCGTGGAGGAGAGTGTGCCATAATATTCTCTTTGTCAGACTTAAACAGACCTCCGCGTAGACATAGATATCAGCAGTATGTCAATTAAGATGTAATAAGAGGCGGAAGGAGCAAACCTTTCTGTTTTAATTGCCTGAAAGTGAGCCAGCATTGTGTGAAACGCAGTATATTTCTCTCATCAATACTTTCAGATTAACAATGAAAAAATGAAATGCGTTGCTGCAAGTGACAACCTTGCAGAAAATAATCACCCTAGACAGTTTCCCACAGTTCTATAAAGCAGTTTAACACCTTTTAGCTTATTGTTTTTATACAAGAAATGTAATTTTTCCACAAAAAATCTAATAAACAAACCAGATTTGCTCATTACGTAAAGACAAATAGAACATTGTTGGTCATTAGCCGCTAAAAGAGCCAGATGTTTCCCTCAGGAGCTTGTGGAGACCAAAGATGCAAAACAGGAAGTAGATATTTTGACTTGCTGTATATTTGTTGGGTGGCCAGAAGCACAACTCTGAACCAATAGTAATGTTTCTCTCTTAAAGCTGGATGTGTAAACCACTGACTGTTTGCTAACAGTGAAGCATATGGACTTTATAAGTGACAGCATGTTCTTGTTGCATTTAAAAAAATCAAGGAATTAGAGTCAAACTTAAGTCAGTAACATTCTTAATTAAATAATTTAATATTTTACAGAGATCTTTTGATAATTGTTAAAGTTATCTATGTAGCTAACACAAGTGTTTGTTCAAGCATCACAAATGTGAGTATTTCCTGTTTCCAACAGTCTACACGTGATATATTTGGATATCTGGATATCGATGAGACTAAAAATGACAATATTGAGATTTAAAATGTAAACAAGCATTTTTCTGTATTTTCCATCTCTAAATGATTACTCTATAATGAAAACAATTCATTTTTTAGGTCAAACTGCAGCCGCTGCTTGTAAAAATCAGTTACATGCATCATGCTGTAATCCAGCAGGAGAAATGTGTTTGCTCTTCCAGTCCAAACAGCCCTGGGCGGCTTGAGGCTGGGGCAACCTTGACCTTATCATTGGTTAAAGCTAACAGACATGGAATATGGATAAATAATTGATGGCTTATGGGTTTGGCTGAGGGCACTACCTCCCTCCGACAGGAAAACAAAGAAAAACAGGAGCGTACAGTGGGAGGTGGAGGGGAGGAGGGTTTGTTTTGTTTGTATTCAGGTGGGTTGCACATATTTTATCAGTCTGAGACGATTCGTTGCAGTCACCCTTCCCCCATTTTTTAATGCTCAGCCATCCCATCCTCTATCTCTCCATCCTATCATCTCTGCCTCTTCCCATCCCTCTCTCTTTCTGTTTCTCCCCTGCTCTGCCTCCTCCCTCGTGCATCTTCTCCCCACCAGCCTCCTCTCATCCTCTCGCCTCCACTCTCTGCGCTCCATCTCTTCTCTTTGTCTACCTCCCTCTCCCCTCTTTCTTCCCCTCTCTGACTCTTCTCTTCGCCTAAATCTCTCTCTCTCTTTGTTGCTGTTACCCTTCACTCCTCCCGCTCAAGGAAAAAAAAGTCACCACGCTCTGTTAAGCCAGTTGTTTTCTTCCTCTTTTTTTTTTTATTCTCATCTCCTCCTCCTCCTCCTCTCATTTTTCCACTCTCATCACCGCGATCAAGACCAACACAGCCCTGATGCTCAGACTTCCCACCCCCACCTCCTCTTGTTTCTGAGTGCGCTCTCGATTGAAGCAGAAAGGACGGAGCAGGAGGGGCGGGAGAGGAGGGGAGGGGGGGGGGGAGTTGGACAGACCAGCTGAGAATTTACCCCCCTTCTGAAGGCGAACGTCTACGTCAGAGAGGGACGCTGTTCACATCAGCGGATACACACTCAGACACAAAGACACCTGGCTCCGGCTTATTTGCATCCTCTCTCTTTCCTCTGACTCTCTTTTTTTTTTCTCCCCCCCCCGTCTTGATGCCAGACCGGAGAGTAAACACACCCACGCACAAAAAAGGCAGCTGAATCTTGATTTTTCTTCTTCTTTTTTTTTCCTTTTTTCTTTCTTTATTTTTTTCTAAGAGGGGGTAACGCCACACCCTGGGCTTATTCGGGCTGTGTGGATGTTTTTTATGTGAGCTCATGCCACAGGTAATCTCGCATACTTGACAGGAAGAACTGCTTGAAGAGATGAAGAAAATCTGGTCCAAGAAGAGATTTCAGGTGAGTTTGCTCCTTTATGGAACAGCACTGCGTGTACTGATGGTGTTATTAAGCTTTGTTCAGGCTGTTTTTCAGAGAGATTACAAGCTTTTTCAATTAAGGATGTCATGCCACACCCTTTACCTGATAATGTGATGCAAATGTGTTGATCAAAGACACATTTTAGGATTTTTTTTTTAAGGAAATAAACATAGATTAAAACCTAGCATCACTTTTTTTGCATCCAAAAGAGAGAAAGTATATAAAGGAGAGGCGATGCTTGCTCTGTCTCATTTTTGTTGTTGATTATCGGTCAACAAATTGAAGATAAACAACCTCACAAAGAAAGTCGGTTCAGGAAAACTGTGAGGGCTTTGTAAGAAAAGATATTTTGTTGCAGTCTCAGCTATCAAAATTTCCAAAACCCTCACACTCAAACGCAAAAAAAAGGGATGATAACCCACTTTCACATTATCAAGCGGTCCAAATTCCTGCTGTGCCGTTGCGAAAATTCTCTTTAAAAATGTATTTCGCCCTGGCAATCGTGACAGTTTTTGTTATATGACAAGTAAATCTCATAACCCATTTTCACAAATTTGGAGCAGATAAAAACTGTGTCAGTAGGCTACACTCCATGGAGACATGAGAATCAGGGCAGCCAGTCACAAGGGCTACAAAGTGAGCAAAGCATTGGATAAAGCTGGATTCTTATAGTTGCTTTGCCTCTTCTGAATTCAGCATCAATATCAAACCCTTGAGACTTTTCCTCTTGCTTTTCAGCAGCAGATTTGTGAGAATAATACTGGTAGGATTTGGATTACATCCACAGAATTATCTTTTGAAGTATTTGCCAAATGTGGCCTTTCCAAAAGGACGCCGTTTGTGGCTGGCTTTTGCTGATATGATTGTCTGGAGGCCATAACAATGGAGATCACGACGACGATGGAAGCTTCTGGTGGAGTCTGTCAAACAGCAGTTAGCACCAGGCAACAGTTAATCAAATTGCCTGACACAAAAACAGGAGCCAATGGGGGGCAGGCAAGCGAACGTGGGGAGGAAAATGAGTGTGAAATGAGTCATTTCACTTTGCACTTCTGCTACTTTTTCGCTTTCTATCCGCTGCAAAGCAGTGAGTCATTCTGAGGAGCTCTCCTTGGTGCTGATTGACAGACTGTCCAAGAAGCAGTTTTGCCAGCTGCTTTATCAGCAGGGGACACTTATTTAAACACAGCCTGCGGAGTTTGTCAGATATTTTTTCTATTAGAAACTCGTCTTTATTAAAATCGTGGCTCAGCAATAATTCAGTGTTATCGCTCATCGACTCAGCGGAATCTTATCATAATGTGATCGGATGGTGTTCGAGTTCTTCAAATCTGTTTTCTTGACAAATGCTTTCAAGCAAAATGTAATTTAAAACCCAACAGAGAATCTTCTTGAAGTGAAATGAGGAGATTTGTCTGATATGATGCATTAGTGGAACTAAGTTCACTGTGTTGAATGTGAGTTGAAGTTGAACTCTGAGCAACAATCATTTATAAAAAATGCAGCCGTCATCACTTGCTAACGATGTGTCACTGATGTAAATTGCTTTTATAAAATGGGCCCCTGGGAAGGACTTTAAAGCTTCTATCCATTCTCCTTTAATTACACATCCTAATGTGCCTATGATGGAATAATTTTAACAGGAAGTCACAGCAAATGTAGACACCTGAGGACCAGGAGAGAGCTCCAAAAACAAGAATCGGATTATTTTGTCAAACAAAGTGTTGAATTAAGCTAAAAGAATGTACAAGATTTAATTAAATCTGCCAATTTTGACACACAGTTCCCATAGAGTTAGCAGTCAGGTTTGTACACACAGTGACATTTTATTGTTTTCCCCTTTTTGGATAAATTTCCTTGTACACAAAGGTGATTTGTATCTCTCATGGAGAGCGAAACATCATGCTGCTCTTCACACTTGGATGCAACAACAGTAGCTTTGGGTAAAAATGGATCTTTGCAGTTTTCACTCTGCTGTTCAGTGTAAAAAAAAAGACTTTTTGCTGTGTTTACCGTTGAATAATGCATTTTACTCTGTATCTTGTTTCAGAGAACTGGGCATTCCACACGGACATTTGGCAGATTTACCCATGGTGTGTTGTCAGTATGAGCTTTACACCAATTCTACTCTACTCTTTTATAGTCTATTCTTTTGTTTCTTGTTAAAATTTTGAACTACTATGACCTTACAGTTTTCTCAGGCCTTTCCCACACTTTCTTTATGTTTTAGCTTTTGGCAGCATGTACTTTATATTATGATTTATTCCTCTAATAAGTCCTATATATAAGAAAGTTGCTGTTGAATCGCTTTAGTGTATGTATATGTTTTTTTTTACTGCTTGACTGCTTACAGCTAGAGTGGGTTTTATTATTGTACATCCACCCCCACAAAGCAATATTTTTCTAATCACGCTGTTGCCTCTCTCCATAAAATCCTTGAGTGAATAATGTCTGGCCTCGGTGGTTTATGATTTAATATTTGGCAGTATTTGCGCAATCAGTGATCTAAGCCAAAGCAAAGGCTTGCTTGTACTCGACTCAAATCATATTTACATTACAATACGAGAATACACTGTGAATTATATTCCCTCATAATTACATCTCAGAGTGGACCTCCCCCTCTCCCCCACCTAGCTTGATGTGCAAGCCATTTAACTTCATTTAATACAGATGGGTGGATCTACATAAAAATGCACGCAGGAAAACGCACACATGCTGCTAGCAATGTAATGAGTTAATGCTGATTGCTCATGTTACACTGGCTTTCTTATCATTAGGCGGAACCATCTGGAATTATCTAATCAGGATCTGACTTGATGTGAGGCGCAATGGGGTGCAACCTGTTTTGTGGTTGTCGTCCTCCTCCTTCACGAGCTCTCTAACCAGTAAACATATCTGTCAGCCACCCAGCAGTTTGGCTGGTGATTTTAGACTCTAATGGGTACGAAGAGGATTGGTCGTGTGGGTGAGAGAGATGCTGGTTTCCATAGTAACGGTGCTCTCCCGTCTGCCCTCTCTTGCTGCCACTATGGAAGCGAAGTTTTCCGCTCCTGCCGAAAGCAAAGCTATGGTAAACCTGCTGTCTTGATTCATCTTCAGTTTACTTCTTTTGATTTTTTTTTCCCATCAGACCCTCTCTGACTTCACCCGTTCGTCACCCTGCGATGTCATGTGATCTCAGCCACAGACATGTTTGTGTCCCTTTGTGTGGTTTTTGTTTGTATGTCTTTTATTGTGATTTCTTTTTCTTCATATTCAAAATATTAATGCTTCTTTCTCATAGTATTTTATTTGTCTTCACACATGTATATTTGTCTCTTCTTTGCTTTGAATGTTCCTTATAAATTTAAGACTGCAATCAAATAGATGTTGTCCGTCTTTCTTTTTGTTTATTGCACATTACATTTTCTGTGACTGTATCTTCAATTTATCATGTCATTTTTTAAATGGTTGGCATTTTTTTCACTGCTGCACAAGAACAGTTCATTTTGTTTCACCTATACAGTACTGATCCTTTAAAAAATGGTTCACAAGTAATAAAATCATTATTTTGATATTAAGTGACATTTTAGTTCAGGTTTTGAGTCACAATTTGAAATTTTTTCCACTGCTTTTGTGGCATCATTTAAATTTCCAAGACACTTTGTTCTGTTCTAAAATTTATTCAATTCTAAATAAACTTTGGAATAAGCTCAAAGGTAGAGGTAATGATTTTAGCAGGTAACACTGGTCACCTCTATAGAACTTTTAAAAAGAAAAAAGGTAAACATAAAAGGGACAAAGCTGTCAGTCTAAATGAAGAAATTCAGCTCACGGTGCTGTTTTGTTACCAGAGTCAGACGGTTTCAGACCTGGGGAAATTGCATCTATACGAACCCCTCCCCTCCATGTTCCTGCCATGTATTTTTATAAGCCACAGCTGGCTTCATGTCACGCTCGAGCTTCAACCCATTTATTTCACTCCGGGGGCTCTCTGAGGCTCTTTTCAAGGACCAATCAAACCCTGTGCTGCAAAGTAAATGTGAAAAGTCATTTTCTCTGGGACTCTGTTGTTTTCAGCCTTCCTTTTTCTCCCCCACCTCTACTTTCTCTTTCCTGAATTTCCACCTTCCTTCTCCATCTTTACTCTGTGTTCTGCATCTTTTTTGTTTCAGACTCTGAGACCACAGAGGATGAGACCACAGAGCCTCAGATGGAAACCAAAGAAGGGCCCGGGAGACACCAGGACAAGGCTGGACGCAGAGGACCTTCAGGTATTACATTTAAAACCTCACTGAGGTTTGAGTTCAGGCTTAGCACTTTCTAAATTAGCTCTGCACAGCTGACATCTCAGCTCAAAGATATATTTCAAAGTTGCACTACTTGCAAAAGATACACAGTAAACAGAAAAGATGCAGGATTCACATATTCAGAGGCTCTTTAAACCCTTTTTTATGAGGTGACAGTCAGTTTGATTTACTGCAGCATGAACATTGCTGCCAAAAACACACTTCTACAAAATTATGATTCAATGTGGATTGATAGCTTTAATGGAGGGTTGTTATCAGCTCGGTCCAAGACGTGCGTTGGATAAAATCCGATATGGCAGAATGTGCATGAATCCCTCGTGGTGTGATGCAACAGAGTGACACACTGCCCTAGTTTCCAGCAGGGAACCTGTCTTAGGTCTGGTTTTCACTGAGTGGCTCCACTGGGAACACACAGTCTGGAAAACTGGGGCTGTTTTTGCTGGATAAAAGCTAATTGCAATAATTGTTTAATCGTATGTGCTCGTGTTTTGCCAGAATTCAATTAGGGTACAAATGTAGAGAATTAAGTTTGGATAGAGCTGGTTTGATGAGCTGAGACGGAGCCACAGAGCAAACACTGTGTGATGTTAAGAAATACTCACTTATGAGACTCCTTATGCCACTTGTTTTTTTGGATTTTATTTCTCTGTTGTTAAGAGCTGAAATTATCAGTTGATTTGTTGCTAAATAATTTACTGAAAAATGAATAGGCAGCTATTTTTAAAATCTAATGAATCTCAAATCTTGATTAAATTAGTCTGCTGTCTCAGAATGATCAGTAGAAAATACCTAATAATTGCAACCTTACAGTACCTTATTTTTATGATATTCCCTCATAAATGATTCATAGAATAGTTCATAGATGTTTGATGGCACTTGAAAATCTCTGTGAATTTTTGCTCTTTGTTGTCCATGTGGCTGATAAATTTAGAATGACTTCAGTTTCAATGTGAGTTTATAAGTTAAAGTTGCTGTTGAACTTAAATTTCTTTTATGCCAACAGAAGCAAAGCTGCCATGCTGTTTCTCATATTCCAAACTACAGACTACAGACTTTTCCTCTGCTCAGAAATTCTGCTTTAGCTTCGACAAATTATTTTTTCATAAGTTGAGAATTTGGACTTTTTTCAATTTAATTATTGATCTCATTAATTAATTACTATTTCAGAAATAGAAAATTTGGCTAATATAATTTCCCACCGCATTTCCGATGTTTGTTTTGCCCGACGAAGAGACCAAAACCCAAATAAATAAACTGAAAATGATATTAAATAAAAGAAGGACAGAACCCTCACATTTAAGAGCCTGCAACCAAAATAAAACAACTAAAACCATAATTTATTTTTTATTTGCTTGAGACTCTTTCCTGGTTAAAAATTTAACCTGACTAATGGTTTCAGCACTAATTTGCTCATTATTTATAAAGGACCTGTCACATCCTGTTTGTGGGGCAGTTTCATTGGACTAAAGGCAAAACTGATCCAGACTAAACATTTTTATTACAATTTTGAATAAAATGGGCCAAATCCACTCACGTTAATCTCCTCAGGCGAATGTCTGATATACATATGTGACGAGGGTTTCCTGATTGGCCGACATCAACCAATCACAACTCAGCAGAGGAGTATTTACTAATTTGCTAAAGAGGTGTTGGTAGGCCGGCGTCACAGAACCTGCGTGCCCTCACCAGCAGGTTCCTAACCAGGCAACAGGATGTCTGAATATAGAGCAGAAAATATTGACACCCTTCTCCTGTACCACAAAGACGTTTTATATTCTTCCCTCGCTTGTACACGCTGTTTGCACTTTCTAAGCTTTCGTGTTGGCGGGCTGACTACGCCCTCATCACGTCCCTCCTGAGACAAGCAACAACCAAAAAAAAAAAAAAAAAAATAAAAAAAACAGAAAAAAAAAAAAAAAAAAAAAA
>JAPZDV010000017.1:4815022-4827579 GCA_029814665.1 Acanthurus lineatus | reverse complement strand
AAAAAACAAGAAAAAAAACAGAAAAGAGAATATCAAATGAGGGAGGGATGAGGTGATGCATCATTTGTTCTCTCCAAGTAACAGATTCTGTTTATCTCCTCTGCATACAAACACCAAGATGCCTTGTTAAATGCAAACAAGGTGCATTTACATTCTAAAATGTTGTGTTTCTGCACAACAATTAGGTCCGTCGTTGTAGATTGACCTTGTTTAGATCCGGTGGACGTGTATGAGACAAGCCTGTGAAAGTTACACTCTCCATTAGCTTCAAAACGCAGCACTAAAAGCCTGATCTGTTTTCTCTGCCTTCAAGTGAAGATGAGATGTGCGGCACAATTTCCTCTGAGAGAAATGAAAACAGTATTTTTAAGCTCGACATGTCAAGGCTGTGAAGTGTGTTATATTTTCCTTAGTGGCCCCTCTGGAAAGATTTCTCTTTTTTTTTTTTGTTTTTTTGGCTTTATTGAGGAAGTGATATAGGTTATGTGATCAGCGCTGAGTCAGTATCATTTGTAATTGGAGTAGGAGTCTGTCGTTTTATATCCCCGACACCGTAGCTGGTTCAAGGTTTTTCGTCGTTAGTGGAAGATGCTGACTGCTCTTTCTTTTCGCTGCTGAAGCATTCCTGTCTCCGTTGCTCATCACTAAAATGTCAATCTTTACCTGATTTGCGATGGAAGAGGGGAAGGATTTCTTTAAGTGCTGCACGCCCCACAACGTAGCCCTCACACTTTCTCTTTCATTTCCTGTTTTCAAGAAATCAATAGACTCTTGATCCTTCATGCCCCTTTTTTTATGCTTAATGATGCTCCTGATCTCCGGTTCGCGTCAGTATTTTTTTTTCTATCCACTAAGGATTCTCTCTTTTTTTTCTATTAATGGATCTTTCAGTCAATTGCATGCTGTTGCTTACAGGAGGGTATTATATACATAATTTAAACATCAATGCAAAGTATGAGCCTTGACTATCCGTTTTTCCTTCACTTTCTATGAATAAAAAATGAAATACACTTTAAAGGAGAAACTGTCTTTTGCAGAACATCTGTAAATTTATGTGCTAATACCAGAGCTTAATTGTGTTCTAGTTTACGAACCATTTGACATCCACCATATCTTTTACACTAGAACTGCATAATTTACTGTTGTAACAGGAAAAAAGTAATTATGTCCTTTCTCTCTGTCCAGGTGAGGGAGGAGGGATGATGGACTATAACCCCGATGCTTCGGATCGGAGGGCCACCCTCCCTGGTGCCTATGACCCTGTGGTGGAGCGAGAGCTCCGTGCTCTGGGATCCCGTCCTCCTGGGCCCCATTTGGACCCCACAAACCCAGCCAGGCAAGCCCTCGGTGGGGCCCCCGCTGAGGGGGCTCCCCCTGTCCGTCACCTGGGTGTGGAACCGCTGATCCGGGCGTCTCACGCTAACCTGGCCCGGCCCGTTCAGGGGTCAGAGGAAAGTGTTTCTGTAGGCAGCGACTACTATGGGAGCATGTTCAGCCTCTACAGAGGGAGAACATTTTCTATGCCGTTATAGCACATGGAAATACTTTTTTTGTTTCTGGATTCCACTTAAAAACAACAAAGACTGACCATAAACCCCCAAAATTGCAAAGAAAACTGACACTTAAGACAAGACATTTTATCCTTCATTGACCCAACTCGCAAAACTGTTCTCCATAAGTTAAAAAGTGATTTTTTTTACTATTATTTCATTTATTCAAGCTTTTTTTCATACAATGTTTTTACTTCCTATTTTTATTTTGATATCACACTTTCCTTTGACTCAGTGTTTAGTTTGGAGTGAGTGTGCCATGGTTTCAATCTAACAACAATTCCAAGTCTTACAAATAGCCATTAGCGGGGATACGATGGTACAATCTGCTAATATGTATTATTCAGCATTTCTGAAAAAACTGTGATTACTCTTTTTACCCAAGCATGTTTTCTAAAGCTGCCCCTCACTTTTTGGACTAACACCATTATCTTTATAGGTTTGCTGTGGCATGCATGGGTTGCTAGCTTTGACCTAAGCTAATATTAGCATGAATGTTCCCACAAATTAATGATCATGTTGCTAACAGGTTCTTTTTAGGCATGATGTTTTTGTATTTTTGAAGTAAAAGCAGGGGTATTTTTTCTGGCATTTTGTAAGAACTCATGTTGTAAATCTGCAATTTTGTTGCTGCAACATAACTTGGATTTTCATTCAGTTATTACTGCTTTTAGAGTGACTTCCACTTCACCACAGTTACATTAAGTTTTGTAGAACTTTTCATGTGGCCAACATTAGTTCATTTTCCATTTCTTTCACACTGTCTGATGTGTTGCTCTCTGAAAGTGAGACACAGAACACAGACGAAACACAAGGAACTAACCAGTAAATATGAAAATTAGCAAGACAAAATGACACAAAAGGAGGCTCATCTGCTTCTTTTTTACTCTTCCAACACCTACAACAACTGCACTGCAGCTCTAACTTCACACCTCCATTTCCCCACAATCCTCACCCCTCTAGGACTCAAACTGCTGACGAACCACAGGGGCTCTCCCTCCATGCCCCCCTGTCTTCTCCCAGTACACATGAAAACAGCATCAGCACCCCAAACCAAAACCCGGATAAAACCAAACCCTCAGATTCCCAGACATCAAGTGCTAACAGCGCTGTCATGACACCCAAGCTGGCTCGAGCAGGGCCCAAGATCTTCGACAAGGTCCGCGCTTTTGAGGAGCGAAGGGCTAGTGTGGATCTGCCCGGAGAGGTCCGATCAGGATCTGGATTCAGACGAGCAGCTTCCTTCGACTCAGACGACGGTGGGAAGAAAACAGGAGGCCCCAGCAAAGAGGAAGGCTGCAACCTGCAGGGTGCAGCCCAGAAGAGAGCAGCATTCAAGCAACGGGCCTCTTCTTTGGATGATAAGACGAGCTACTCCCAGAGGGTCCAGAACTACCAGAGCAAGTTTGCAGAAGAGCTGCAGAGGATCAAGAAACTTGTGGGGAAACCAAGCTTGAAGAAGGCATATTCGACTGAGCAGCTGTCACAGAAGGATAGGCTGACTGCAGGGAAACTGGAGCCCATTCCTCCCCAAGTGGTTCAAAAGTTGAAGGCAAGGGAGCGAGCGATGGAGGATGGAGAAGCCGGGGGGAGGGATGGGAATAAATTGCAGATTTCTCGGCAGGCCCAAGGCAAAGGTCTGGGGAGTCAAAGTAACAAACCTGAGAAGGATAAGATGACAGAGCGAGATTCACAGGGGAAACCAATGGGTAGCTCATCACAAGGAAGCACAGGGAAAATCTCTGTTACCATGGAAACCGCACCAGTACACCAGTTACCAGGACAACAATCGCCAACAGCCACAAGGACGAGCCTCACCAGGTTTGAAAAAAGATGATCTCTGCTGATGAATTTGTGTTTTTTAACATCATTATGTATGTGTGTCCGCTGTGTTTTTCTTTGTCAGGTTTGTTCATTCTCAGCAAATCTGGACACATAATTGAAATTCATTTTACACTTCTTGGATAAATATTTCACGCTTGTCAGTATTACATAACAGTTTTCTTGTTTCTGCACACAGTGAAACCCAACAAAGCTCCTCAGCAGCTGACAAAGACGCACTTGTTGCCACGTCTGAAAAATCCGCCTTCAGGGATCTGGGGACGGATTCAAAGACGGACAACAAAATAGACCCCAGATCGACAAGCCAGCACGGGAAAAGAGCATCCCCAATAACTGTGAGGGAAACAGGGTCCCAGTATCCTCCCAAGCCCCCCAGGTTCACCCCGTCACCAACTCCTTCCATCAGCCCTCTCCTGAAAAGGAGGAAGGCGGAGGTTGGTCGGACGTCTCCGGCCTTGAAAGTGAACATCCCCACCATCCTGGTGGAGGATGAACCCATGGAGACCGAATGTGTCACAGACAGAAGCAATGAGGAGAGCAAGACCAGAGGGAAAGAGAGACATGTTCGCAAGAGCAAGAAAGGCCGATCTGTTCAACCCAGATCTCCAGAGGAAGGTAGGATGTGTTTTTATGATGATTGTTGATAAACGCCTTTGCAAAAATCTTAATTAAGCCAAAACAGGCAGCAGCCACCAGGGATGAAAGTTAAAGCTGGTGCACGAGTGCGTTGTGATGCAGTTCCTTTAATGGCCTCAGGCTGCAGGCTCCAAAAATACTACGACTGCACCAAAGTCAGAGAGAAAACTCCAGTGTCTCTCAAGACTGGAGACATGAGTATTTTTTGTTTCTTGTTGCTAGTAGGGCTGAATTGAATGTTACTGTTTTACATTTAAAGCTTCTTTTGAGGTTTTTGAATGAAGCTTTGAATGTGTATCTCGATAAATTGTTCTCACTGCCACCGTCTCCCAAAATAAAGGTTTATGATTGTAAAACTTTTGAAAAGTCAGTAAATTTGAAAAAATAATTTAATATTTAATATGACTTGCATCTAGTTCAAATGACTTTTTGCTTGAAATTCCTGTCACTAAGCCAAGGAATAACTATATGAATGAAAATCCAAATGAACTTCATGAAAACACTTACAAAACAGTGCAAAGAATGGCTGATAAGGAAGTAGAACAAATAAACACAAAACCACTAAAAACATCAAATGTAGGTCACCAAAAAAGGAAATATGGATCTAAAAATGACTAAAAACTGGATTATTCTGTCTATGATGGACCAGTTATCCAATACACTGATTTGCTGCAGGGCCTGGACTCATTGATAGAACTAGTTTCACATGAAGACCCAAGAAAAGAAACTAGCCCATGACTAATTTTGGCCACTGACCCATTTAGTGAAACCAGGTAACAGAACACAGACGGTCCCTCATAAACCTGAACTGTTTGGTTTTTTTTAGGGGGTTCATCTGATGACTCCTACCTGTCTGCTGACGAGGAGCCAGCCGAGGGCCCGAAGATTGAGAGGCCCCTGGAGGACACCACGGCATCGAGCGGCTCAGAGGTCACACTGAAATGCATCATCGTCGGGAGCCCAACCCCCACAGGTGCAACCAAGATCATGACACATACAATATAAACTCTAATCCCACAGATTTTTTTCTTTTTTTGTCTCTTAATTTGTTTCTTTTATCTTGAATGTATCTTTTTAACTCGATTTTTACCCTTTTTGTGTGTTTTTTTCTTTTTTTTATAGTAAAAACTGAAAATTATGTCATTAAAAAATTACTAAAAAGCTCTAAAAGCTTAAAATTCAAGTTTGGCAAATAAATTTGAAAGATTACTTATTTTTTCAATATAAATTAAAGCAAAATGCAAGACTTTTTGAAAAATCCACTTTTTACTTTTTTCTCTCAATTTTTTTTTTATTTACTGTTTTCTTGAACATTGTTTGTTTAAAAAAAAGTATTAAACTTCTTGAAGCCGAAAATACAAATCTGTCTTAAAATTCATCTTTTATATATCTGGGAGTTTTTCAGCGATAATCTGCAAAAACCAAAACCAGAGAGCTGCATTCATGACACATTTTTTTGTGAGGCGGATTTCGCTCTATCTGTTTTCATGTGGGAGGTTTTATTGGGTGTTTGTCCTCTGTGTGAATGTGTTTTTCTCTGCCTCCGCAGTGACATGGAGGAAGAATAATGTGGAGATTCGGAGCGATGCTCTCCATGTGGTTAAGGCTGAGGGTGAGAGACACAGTCTGGTGATAAAGCAGATGAGACCGAGCGACGCCGGGTCCTACTGCGTCACGGCCGTCAACCCCGCGGGCGCAGCTTCCTGCAACGCCACACTCTACATCCAATCAGGTGAGACCAGGCCAGAAATGAAAGGATATCCCTCCATGCAAAAGGGATTAACCATTAAATTTGGTGTTTAAAGCATGTAAAACCAAACGTAACTGAAGGCAGAGACGTTGAGGCGCATGAAAACGACAGTCTCACTGAAATACATGGACATGTTGACTCACACACAAACTCGCTTTAATCCACTGCCAGCCCTCCTCCGCCTGACATTCTGTCTTAATGACTACAAAGGCCTGCTGGAGCTCAGCATCCCGACCGGGGCTCCTCGCAGCGATAGTTGCCATGGCAACCCATTAATTCTTAACAGCACCGAGCTCCCATCCGGTGGATTCAAAAAACGCAGGCCTGCCCCGTCACACAAAGGTCTCCAGAGTCTAAAAGGCAGGCATGGCATTCAGGATCGGGGTGTAAACAAAATAAATACTCCTTCAGGAGAAGATTTCTTACAAATATGGCTGCATGTTTAAAAGGCTTGTGCCGCTTCCAGAGTGTTGATTCAGCTAATGTAAATGCAACCTGCACTTCTCTAGTTTTGTCAACAAATGTGAGCGTACACTCTGGTCCTGTCTGACCAGCAGCACAGGACCCGTGTTGCCATATTAGGCCAGTGGAGTCTAACTTGCAGGAGTATTTTTAGCCGCCCTCTTGTTCACTCGGGTAATTGCAGTCTGCTTTATGTTCCTGTGTGAGATTACAGCTGCAATCATGGAGTTTTTTCATCTCTCTAGATATCATGTTATAGAGCTACAGAGCCGGAGTTGTCAAAATGTGGTGGGAGCTTATGTGAGTCATTTTAGCTGGTTTAGCTGCAACAGAGTGGAGCTTTGGCAGAGTTCACCAAAATAAAAGGGAGTGAGAATGTTTTATAGGCCACGAAGGATGTCAAAGCTCAGTTTGGTGAAGGAGATCAACACCCTGTTCTTCATATTCCTGCATTAAACATCAAATAAGTTCAAGATTTCCCAGCAGATTCATAACTTTACAACATCATCATCCTCCGTGAGAAAAAACTTTAATGAAACTGTAAATTATTTAGCTATTCACTTACGATACTGTGAGCTTCAGGATGTTCGGAATGTTAGAGATTATGGTCACGACATTGACGGGAAGCAGAGAGAGGATGAGAGTTGAAAAGAAAGGTTAGCTGGCTCGGACTGTGCAGCAGTTGTGTAAGAGTTGGCAGGTTCGCGTAAATATTCCCGGGAGTCTTCCCCTTGTGCACAGACGCCGCTCAGAGATGTGACTTTAGGTAGGTTTTTTTTATAATTTTTCTTTTTCATTTTTAATGCCAGCGTGATGCCAGAATACCTATGTACTTACACCAAATAATTACACCAAAAATTGGATTTTCCTGTACAGAGGGAATCTCTGAATTTAATATTTTACAGCTACATGTCAGTTCTTGCATACAAACTTTTAGTTTATAAGTCTTGTTCAGGGTGTTTGCTTGTAGAAAAGCCTCTCTTTGACTTCCTTCACCTTAAGTTCAACCCATAGTTTACTTTTTCCTTTCAGACTGTTGAGTTTGTTTAATAGCAGCACTTATTCTCCATTATCTATCTCCTCTGCTGTTGTTTTCTCCTCAAAGCCGGACATGTTTTAATTCAGCTCCACCGTGGGATAACATTAATTTTCTGCTGTCGCAATGTTATCTGCTCGTGTCAGAAATCTACTTTTTGAGGTTTTACAGAAGTGAAAAGCAGAGACTAAAAAGAAAGCAAGAAAGCAGAAAGAGAGGCGACAAAGTCTAAAGAGAGGTGCCGTGGAGTGGTGTTTTATATTTCTCTATCCAGCGGTGAATTAATTCTGACTTTAGCAGAAGCTGCCAGGAGTCCAGACACAGCGTCTGCTCTGGAACTCCATGGGAATAAGCGAATGATTGGGTCAGGGATTAAGGGATTAATTCATTATCTGTTCAGTTATGGTCACTTCAGAAAGGTCCCTACGCTATGTGTGTGTGCCCCTCTATGTGTGTGTGTGTGGGTACACGTGGCCCACTCATGTCTAACTCACCGCTCCATGTTGCCAACAGCTCATCTTGGCAAAGATAGTGATCTCCAGAAAAGCAAGCAAAGACTGTAAACATCAGAGCCCTGACAGATTGTTCCCGTCCAAAGGTTTAACAAGCCACCGCCGTGCTGTGTTAACCATATTTCAAAGAGATCTGCACTTCATTACACAAATTAAGAAGTGTGCAAATCAGAGTTGACTTCTTCGTGAACTCAGGTGGAAGTGAATTAGATGTTGCTGTCATGTGCTCGTGCTCATGTCCGGTCTCGCTCTCCTTTTCTTTCCAGAGCCGGCCCACATGCAATGTGGGAAAACAACCGAGGTCTTGCATGTCAGCAGTCCGACCCAATCAGACGAGGAGTATCTGAGCCCCCAGGAGGAGGCGATGGAGCTCGGGGACTCGCCTGCTCTGAGTAAAAGTGTCCACTTCAAAGAGGCTCCATTGTTTCAGGTGGGTGGGTCTCAGAACCAAAAGCTTGACTTTTTTCTTTGCAAACAGGATCTTTTCCCCCAGAATTGTTCAGTTATCCAAATATTGACCCAAAAATTCGAACTAGATGCTGGGTGGAGACTTCGGGTGGATGCTTTCTGTTTTCCCATCATAGAAATATCTCACTCCTTCATCACATTATTGTCAGAAAAGGAGGAGAAGGTTGATAAATGAATGAGACTTAAGAACAGTTTTAAAATCAATTTGATTGTCTAGACTGAAACAAACCTCAGATATTTAAGTTTTAATGGTTTATGTTTGTCTTTTTTACACATAACTATGTCATCATTCTTTCAAAGGTAACACCATGTGACCAGGCGGTAACTGAAGGTCAAGATGTCATCATCTCAGCGAAGGTCAGAGGGCAGCCCAAACCTATGGTTTACTGGTGAGACGCCTACAGTTCAAGACACCTGAGACTATTGCCTCAGCACAAAGTCACTCACTGTTCACCTGTCTCACACACACACGCCCTCTCTTATCGCCATAAGCATAAATGACTGTGACAGCCACCTTTTATTGACCCAGGTTGAAGGACAGACTCACGGTAAAGACAGCAGGACGCTTCGTTGTGCGAGAGATAGACGACAGCACCAGTGAGATGAGAATCGGCTCAGCTCAGAGGTCAGATGCGGGGGTTTATGTCTGCAAGATCATCAATGAGTACGGATCCAAGCAAGCAGAGTGCAGGGTGGAGGTCAAAGGTGAGCTCCGAAGCATTGAATCTGTCTGCTTTGAATAATGTTGCATGAAGTATCCTGTAAGATTTCTTTAACTCTGTTCTTTGTGTTTCTAAGCAGCAGCTACGGCATATATGATGCTGAAAATCTGCAGGGAGGTGGAAGATGTGACGGTGAGGGCTGGAGAGTCGGCTTTGTTCGAGTGTCACATGACAGGACCTCCAGACGTCGATGTGGACTGGCTGTCCAATGGGAAGCTGATCCAGCCAGCGCTGCTCAACTGCAAAATGCACTTTGATGGCAAGAGGTGGGTTCAAGAATGTTTGCTGAACTCTTTACTCATTTCAGTCTTGAGTCTCCAAAATGTGTTGGTCTGTGAGTTTTTCTCATAATTGTCTTAACAAACTGTCATTTTAAAGTATTTCTGTGAGATAATAAGTCAGTTCTTACATTACTTTTGTTCTTAAAGGCTGTTTTATTTTATAAAACAGGTGCCGCCTGCTGCTAAACTCAGTACATGAAGATGACAGTGGAACATACACTTGCAAGCTGAGCACTGCCAAAGGTGAACTGAACACTGTTGTTGAAGAGAGGAAGGAAATACATTTTCATATCTGTTCCAAATAAAAAGGAAAACGTAAGTGTTGCTTAAAAAAAAGGCATGTTGTTGCTTTTACAGATGAGTTGACCTCCAGTGCAAACCTTAAGGTCACCCCGTCCAGGGAGCCTCTTTTCACCCGCAAGCTGGACATCCTGGAGGTCATCGAGGGTCGAACTGCCCGCTTTGACTGCAAGGTGAGCGGCTCACCTGCCCCGCGAGTCACATGGATGCATTTTGGTAAGAACCTCCACTGATCTGTCTGACAGAAACCCAACAGCTTTGAACTCCTCAGAAGAAATGCCTTTTTTGATCAGTTTACGTGTTTCAGAGACGAGAGTCGAGGAGAGTGACAACATTCGCATCCTGCACGAGGGGGGTCGTCACTCACTTGTCATCACCCACGTGAGCGGCGACACGGAGGGTTTCTACACGGCAGTCGCTCAAAACGTCCACGGGAAGTCTGAATGCACGGCTGAGCTCTACATGCAAGAACCTCGAGCTGCCATCTCCTCTCACATGTAAGAGAAGTCATTCAAATGGACAACATCTCTATGAGCCATTGTGTTATTTTTGAAAATAAGACAGTGCTGTCAGTAAAAACGTCAGAGGGAACCATTTTTTTTTTGTTTTTGAGAGCAAAGAAAAATGCCTCAGGGGAGAGGAAATCCTTCCAAAGGAGTCAAGGCGCACGACAAGAATAAAATAAATCCATCAATCTTTCAGTACGTTCTCAGATTTCTTAAAATCAACCTCCCTCTTCTTCCTTCAGGGCAAAGTTGGAGAAGATGCCATCCATCCCTGAGGAGCCGGAAGTGCTGGAGAGTGAGGTGGAGAAGAGGACCATGCCGGACTTTGTCAAACCAATGGCCGACGTGGAGGTGATTGAAGGCAAAGAGGCGGTGCTTAAATGCAAAGTGTCGGGTCTGCCCTACCCGACGATCGGCTGGTACCACAACGGCAAACGTATCGAGAGCAGCGAGGAACGCAAAATGACCCAGTGTAAGCAAATAAGCCAATAACAAACAGAGCAAAGCCTTCACCGAGGGGAGGAGATGGTGAATAAGAAACTTGTGTGTGTGTTCTTCAGACAGGGATGTCCACAGTCTGGTCGTTCGGAGCGCTTGTCACGCTCATGGGGGCGTCTACAAGGCCGTCATCTCCAATAAAGTGGGAAAAGCAGCCTGCTATGCACATCTATATGTCACAGGTAGAGATGACACTTGATGTTTGATGATATCATTAAGCAAAATACAATAATTACAATCTAATAAGTACAAGAGGTAATAACTTTGTGGCCTGAGGTGGAAGCAGATGAGCAGCAGAGGCTATTAACTTCAAACTTTCTGCATAAACATTCAAGGAATTAAATTGCACGTGGATGTAATGAGAGCTTTGTAACTCATCTCATTTAACCTTAGGGCACAAACTTATTAACTACCCCTTTTATATGTATTTATTTATGTATTTTAAAAAAACAGACATAGTTCCTGACCCCCCTGATGGCCCACCGGTGATCGAGGCTATCACAGGGAAAACAATAAGCCTCAGCTGGAAGAGACCAAAGAGGCTTGATTCTTCGTTTGGTAGGTTCATTGGGTTTTTAGTGTGCATATTTTATCCTTTTTTTTGACTAAATATAAAACTATTTCTTTATAATCTTGAGGGAGCATTTTTTTTTTAAATAACATGAAACACTTGCAGGGAAACACTATTTATAGCACGCACACATTGTGTCTTTATTTGCTTTTATTCATTCTGAGATGTTCTTAAGCCCCTCTGGATTTCATATCTCATCAGCACAGATTTGAAAACAAAACAAATTCTGTTTCTTTCTGCATCTTAAGCACCTCACTATGTGTTTTATTGTCAGCTGAGATTAAGGAGCTAAACACTGTGGTTGTGTGTGTATGTGTGTGTGTGCAGACTCTGGCTGCTTGCTGTATGTGGTCCAGCAGCAGCCTCTGGGTTCAATCCAGTGGTCTGTTGTGGCGTCTAACCTGAGGGAGACCAACTACACCGTCACCTCTCTGTCCAAGGGAGTCCGTTATGCATTCAGAGTCCTGACGTCTACTGGGAAGACGCTGAGCAAACCATCACCCTCCACTGACCTGGTCCAGCTGCTGGACAGAGGTAACTACAATACGATACAATACAATAAGATACGATACGATACGATACGATACGATACGATACAATACAATAAGATACGATATGATACGATATACTTTATTGTCCCCATAGGGAAATTTGATTTGGACTTATATGCTCATACGCATTTAGCTCACTAATTATCTCAATATGTTTGATGTCTCTTTATTGTTTACCTCTATAGGACCTTATTTGAGAAAAGCACCTGTCATTCTGGACAAACCGGACATCATTTATGTTGTTGAGAACCAACCTGCGAGCATCACCATCACACTGAACCACGTGCATGCAGCTGTTGCCTGGAAAAGGTTAGTTCCTCCATCAGCAGGGACACAATACAGGTTTTTATGTAGAATTTAGTGTGCAGAGGGATTTTTTCTGTGTTAAACTAATACAGGCAGTGATACACCACCATGCAAGATGAGAAAATGTGAGGGTTGTACACAAGCCTGGTCTGGATTGACGAGTTTTAAATATTTTTTTTGTAATTGTGAGACAACGTCAGATATCTTGCAAAGAAACCCAGACAGCAGAAGTCCCATGGGAGCTGAAACACTGCTGGTTTTCCTCCCGCTTCTATTCCCATCAGGGACTGTTTTATAAATTGGGACAGAACGTGAATAAATACAGATTAGCACAAAATCCAGAGGAGCAGGACTGAGAAACTCTGCTGTGCTGTGGCTCACAGTGCTTTGACTGAATTAATTTAATTTGGTATTCAAGCACTTGTTCTCTGTGGAGCTCTGCAGTTGAAAAGCTTTGTTCTCTGTCTGCAGTGTCCTGCTGCCTTTGTATCAAAAAATTAACTTTATGTGCTTTTAATATATGTCTCAGTTTTCAAGTGGATATGTATTAAAGTCAAAAACATCAT
>JAPZDV010000017.1:4731538-4814958 GCA_029814665.1 Acanthurus lineatus | reverse complement strand
TTAACTTTATGTGCTTTTACTTTATGTCTCAGTTGTCAAGTGGATATATATTAAAGTCAAAAACATCAGTGAATTTGATGGTGTTTATGTAATACATAATTTTCAGATTTTGCTGCAAAATTATTAAAATACAAAACACAAAAGTATAAAAGTGTCAATTTGACTGTCTGTGTTCTGCAGGAGGGGGGTGGTGTTGGTCAATAAACCCGGCATGTATGAGATGAGCATGCCAGACGACGATCAGCACACCCTGAAGCTCCAGCGAGTCCGGAGCACAGACATCGGCCAGCTGATGGTCACGGCCAGCAACCAGTTTGGCAGCGACCTCTGCACGCTTCAGCTGGCCCTGGCAGGTCGGTTTAACTCAGGCAGATAAATTTAGCATTTCGGCTTGAATGCAAAGAACTTACTACTTTACCCTCAGCAGCAATAAATGCCAGCGAGAGGAAGCTGTTTGTAACTTGAGTTGAGCTTTTTTTAAAGTGAAGTATCATAAAATTAGAATGTGTTCTTTAAAAAATGATTTAAGCGTTAAGTGTAAGATAATCACCTCTGATTTTAAATGTTCCTTTTTATGTTTATTTTTAACATTTTTTATTCTCTTGTAGTGTCTCCTAAGTTTGAAAGCATCATGGAGGACGTGGACGTGCACATCGGGGAGACGTGTCGTCTGGCTGTTGTGGTTGAAGGGAAACCAGACCCAGATATTCTGTGGTACAAGGTATTATGTTTTACAGTGGTGATAACTCTCAGTGCCAGGATGTTTATAGAAATTTAATAGCAGATAAAGAGTGTTTTTATGTGTATTAATTTTGCAGTAAGGGAATTAAAACTGCTGGAGAAGATATGACATTAAAAATGAGTGTAATCCAAAACCATATTAATATTTGATTGGTCTGTTGCAGGATGACATTCTTCTCTCTGAGAGCAGCCACTTCACGTTTGTGTACGATGACCCAGAATATTCTCTTGTTGTTCTCAACGCCCTGCCTGAACACTCCGGAGTTTACACCTGCACTGCGAAGAACCTGGCTGGTTCCAACTCCTGCAAGGCTGAACTCACAGTTCATACAGGTCTGCAGTCCAGCACCACGTCCACAGATACACAAACACACTCGGCTCTCAGACAGATTTAGCCTGCTTATGTGGTTTCAATGCTGCAACACTCAAAATTAGGAAAGATATGAGAAGATAACATCAATCCATGATCATTTCTAAATAAGGTTTGAGTTCAGACTCTATAAAATGGAGATATTATCAAAAAATAAAGTCAAAACATTTCTTTGATTTGCCGTTAATCTACCATTTACTTTAAATTATATACATTAGCTGGACAAACCAGTATAAGCTAGTTGTTTTTGAAATTGCACCTCTGAATTTACACCATATTGGTGGGACCACAAGGTGTTTTTAGACTACATTATGCGACCATCTGTCGCTGTGCTGGCACACACGTACAGCCAAGCACACACACATGAAAATGCCTATGCTGTTGCTCCCCGCAGAGAGAAAAGAAGCAGCCGAGCCAATGGAGGACGAGGGAAGCATCCTGAGGAAGATGAGGCGTTTGACGGATTACTATGATAGCCACAAAGAGATAGGGAGGTGAGTGAATCTGACCGGCCGCTCACTCACGCCGTCTCTCATCCCTTCAATGCGAGTACATGGGCCTTAATGGCTGTTTGAGGGCTGCGGGTCAGGCTGTGGGGGGGCGGGGAGTCGCACCTGCTTAACAGCAGCAGACAGAATGGAGAGATGAGTCACCAGCATGAGTGGATTGAACGCCGACAGATGATTCGCCCTGGTCTGACTCGGCGGAGACAGACATTTGCTGTAAACTGTGGAACAATCGGAACAGACAGACGGGAAAATGTGTTTTCCATCACGGATGCATTTTGGTTGTTAAACAGAGAAGCAAATTGAGACTGGAATTGAATTTCTTCTCCTATTCTCCTATTCTTCACAGAAAAACACACAAAAAGTTAATTATACTGTCTATACAATTGCCTGTAGGAGTGCTCTCTCTTACAAAGAATTTCTTGTAAAATTGGAAGGAAATGGCAAAATTAAACCAAATCATTGGTGAAAAACTTAAAATCTGTTGCTTTTACATGAAAAATTGAGGGTTTGTCTTCAGTCCTGGAGCTCATTTTCTTGCTTCCATCATAATTTCAAGTACCTAATTAGCCCTTTATTATGCTAAAATACATGAAATTTTCTCCATCACAATGTGTCAATTTCTTTTATTTCTTATTTCATTTAATTTCATTGTTTTATTTTTTCATATCAAGTCAAATCACAAATTTTTTCAATCTTTTTATTGTTCACTCCAAACACAACAATATGTCCTTGAGTTGTCGCTTTTCCTTGTTTTTCTTGCCCTTTTTTCTCCCTTGGATAATCCTTAATTCTGATTAGCTGACAGGTATGCATAATTCAGATAAGCATGCGACAGCCTCACACCTGTCCTAAAATGAGCCATGTTCAAGGACATTCAATGCAGGTGTTTCTTTACTTGGTCTTGTACTTGTTGGAGTGATGATGGAAAAGTTGGTGCCAGCTTGGAGTTCACTTTTAAAGAGAAACTTAACTCTCCCTTCACTGTACTTCAGGGTGTGTCTGGAAATTGGAGCCTTGCAGCATGCAGGCTGTTAATTTGTTTATTTCACATTTTGCTCAGTTTTGGCCCAGCTCCTGCCCCTCTTTGGTCTGGATGCTGTGCACACTCCTGTTTGTCTGCTTTCCTTCCTGGTGTTGGGTTTCTTTTCAAACAATATGTTGGCTAAAATGGGAATAAATGAGTCCAACTCAAAGCTCAGAGGTCCTTTTACATGCTTTGAGCATCGCACTGCAGTGATTTACTGAAGGCTGAAAGCTCAGAAAAGCCAGTAAGCTGACATTTGCGCAGATATTATTTTGCCAGACGTAATGTTCATAAAGGTCAAGAATGAACTTCCAAGCTTTTACAATAGTTATGTTTGATCTATGCCCTGTAATGAGGTCCCTCGGGCTGGTGTATTATGGGAAAAAGAGACAAGCCCCGCTTGAGGATAATCTTTTAGTATTAGGTTTTTAAATATCTTGCCTGGTAAGAAATGAAAGAATTTGTATTTTATTAACCTTATTATTAAAAAACTGTGACCACTGTTCAATGCAGGGGTGCCTTCTCCTATGTGAAGAGGGTGACTCAGAAAAAGGGGAAGGCCGAGTTCGCTGCCAAGTTCATTTCTGCACGAGGGAAGAGGAAAGCCTTGGCTCTCAGGGAGATGGACCTGCTGTCCGAGCTGGACAATGAGAGGATCCTCTATTTCCACGATGCTTTTGAGAAGAAGAACGTGGTGGTGCTCATCACAGAGTTGTATCCTTTCATTTCAGCTTCTTTTTGCATTAGTCACCTGTTATTATCACACAACAGATGTGCTTGTTGCAGGAAATGTTTGTATCTTTAAGTAGAAAAAGCACTACCTTTCCTCCAGTTGTCTTTTAAATTTTATCAGCTTCATTGCAGAACAAAAGTGCACTCAAATGCATCTCAAGGACACTAAAGATTCAAAGCATTAATCCTAATGTCTTCTGCAGTCCCCTAGAGGCATGAATGAAGCGCAGCACAGCTTTTTCTCTCTGACTCATCGTCGATGAGAGGAATTAGCAAGAGATAGGATGTGTGGGAGTTTTTGCTCATTTATAATTCATCTCTCATGCACCTACCACATGGATTGTGCAGTCAAGTCACAGCTCTCTTTTTCCTCAACTGTTGTACGAAGATGTCACGAGGAGCTGCTGGAGAGAATGGCCAAAAAAACCACAGTCAAGGAACTGGAGGTTTGTGTGCTTCGACTGCACTGCGCTATTATTATGTAACATGACTTTTAGGTTCATTCCCCTGTGTTTCTCTGCAGATTCGATGGAGTATTCAGCAAGTTTTGGAAGGTCTGCGTTATCTCCATGAAAAAAAAATTGCCCACCTTGATATTAAGGTAGCAGCCGTCCCACTTGTGGTGTTGTAACAAGTTTATCTGATCAAAATCATTACATTCTGTCATACCTGCACCCTAACTATGTTATATTTTGGATGTGCCCCTCCTCTAGCCTGAAAACATTTTGATGGCAAGTCCAGGGAGTGACCAGATCCGCATTTGTGACTTTGGAAATGCCATGAAATTGGAGAATTCGGAGGAGTACTACTGCAAATACGGCACACCGGAATATGTTGCACCAGAGATTGTTAACCAAACTCCCGTCTCCACAGCAACAGACATATGGTGAGCCACCTGCTCTCCGGCGTGGAGAGGCAACTACACACTGCAGGCTCCCCCCTCATTATCTGCAAGACATTAAAATCTCTTGTATTCTGTGTGCATTTATGTTGTCCCTGAATATCTACTTGTCATTCATCTGTCCTGCTCTCCCACAGGCCTGTTGGTGTCATCACTTACCTCTGGTATGTTATATAGATTTGTTACTGGAGTGTTAAGTCACAGAATATGTGACTATAAATATTTAATTGTTCTTATATAATAGAACAAACACTCTCAGTGTTGTGTTATCTTATGTTGATTTATATTTTTTCCTATTTTTTTAGCCTGACTGGTGTGTCTCCTTTTGCTGGTGAGAATGATCGAGCCACTGCCTTAAACATCCGTAACTACAATGTGGCATTTGAGGAAAGCATGTTTTCTGACCTCTGCAAAGAAGCAAAGGGGTTTGTTATCAAGCTGTTGGTGGTGGACAGACTGTAAGTATCTAGAAGATTGTGTCCTATCTTTAACCTTTAACAAATACAAAATATATATCATTTTGAACAGTAATTTTGTTTGATGGTGGCTAAACTGTAGCTCGTTTCCTCCTTCTGTATATTTTTCCTCTCCCAGGAGGCCCAGTGCCATTGAGTGCCTACGCCATCCTTGGTTCAAGGTGAGTTTTTTCATTTAGAAAATGTCACCCAGCATAAATAAGATTTGTTTTTATTATCTCCACCAAGGTTAATGGCCACTCCCCTCTTCTTTGTTTTACAGTCACCAACAAACAAGAGCATCAGCACAGCTATGCTAAAGCAAGTTTTGTCTAGGAGGAGATGGCAGGTAAGCAACTGTGATGAAAAATTGGTAGACATAAATTAATGTTGTGGAAATGAAAGACAGTCTGAGTCAGCCTCGGTGTCTGTGTTCAGTCTTGGTTCTGCTGTGCTAGGAGGCTGCTGGTCATAGAATAAAGCATAACTCAAAGCTGATTAAACATCCTGTTTTGGTCAGGCTGATCAGCTGATAAGGCCTTTAGCTGCAGTGCTAACTGAACTAAGAAGCTAACCGCAGCTACCAGCTACAGCTGAGAGAATACTGAGCAGCAGTTTGGAGTCAGCCGGCTTAAATACTGACCTCTGTCATTTTTACACATAGCTCCATTAGTAAAGTCTCCAAAACCACTTTTATTTGAAATTATTTAGCAGAAGAACAATTTAATAAAACCCAGTATTGACTGGCTGATTTAAAACCTGTTTGAGTTGGAAAAAGTTAATTACTGACTCAGATTTTGTATATAAAGTTGGTACATGAAACATACGAATGAACTTTTTAAGACTGTTCTCTTTTGACTTTTTTCAGCGTTCCCTAATTAGCTACAAATCCAAGATGGTGATGCGCTCGATCCCAGAGCTTTTGAATGACTCATCTAGCCACGTCTCCATCGCTGTGGCACGGCATTTGAAAGAAGGCTCCCCACCTCCCTCCTCTTCCTCTGACTCAGATGCAGATGTGGATGAGCTCCCCTTTATTCCTATGCCTCTGTCTATGGTCTTTTCTGGTTCTAGGGTCTCCCTTAATGAGATCCCAGGGGAGGATGACGTTCCTGTGTTGCCCAGTGTTGTTACTGATGGGACAAGGAAAAAAGATGATGTGGAGACAGCAGGTATGAGAGGAGGGGCTAGCAAAAAGATGAAAGATGAAGAGGAAGCTATTAATGAGGATAGAATGGAAAAGACAAAACATGCCCCCCTTAAAAAAGGATCGAGTGTGGAGTCAGACGATGCACCGACAAAAGCCAGGCGGGCTACCATGAGGAGAGGCAGCTCTGCTGACTCAGCACTGCTTCTCCACATTGACCCAGAGGAGGGAAATTCCAACAAAGATTCAGAAGAAAGTAGCAAGAGCCTCAAAAAGGCTGTTTCCATGGAATTACCCAATCGCAGCCCGAGCCCTGGGGCGGCAAAGTTAAGCCAGGAGGATTATGCCCTGAAACTGGAACTGATGAGGCAGCGGCTGCTCAGGGGAGGAAGCATGGACAAAAAGATGAGCGGCCTACGGGGGCCCTTGTTTGAAACGCTTGGCATGGAAGATGAAAGGCGGACGGGATCTCTTGAACGCAATTTGAGGAAATCCAGAGCGGGGCCATCAACACTCATCAGAGCAGCGTCTTCTGAGAGTGCCGGGGAAGACATGCCACAGACCAAAGTTTTTCGAAAAAGCTCCTCCTTTAGTCAGGGAGACTCTGAGCCCATGCCCCTGCACCGCAGGTTTGGAGCCCCCTTAGAAATCCCCTCAATGGGCAATGGGAGCATCGAAGGGAAGAAGCTCCAGGAGGCAACGTCAATGTCAGCACTTACAGAACAAACCACACTGGAGACTTCATCTGCCTCACCTACAAAGAGAACTTCTTTTACACTACCGTCATCAGGAACACTGGACCAACAGCAAAAACAGAACAATGTGAAAGAGCGTGAAGATATGCAAAGCATGAATGTGAAGAACCTGGATGAGATAACAGAGAAAAGGACCAAAACCCAGGCAGAAAAGGCAGATAAAGAAGATTCAGAGTCTAGATCGCCCTCTGTAATCACTCCTATAATTGTAATAGAGGAGGATGACGAAGAAGAAGAGAGGAAGGAACATCAGGAATTACATATAAATGAAAATATTAAGGGAGATGAGAAAACGCCACAAAATAGCAAACCATCATCTAGGTATGCAAGTGCCATTCAAGCTGTTGCAGTGCCGTCTCAAACATCTGACAAGGCTCAGTCCAAACATTCCAGCGCAGCAGCTAAGCCAAACGAAACAAAGTCCGCAGATACCTCCACATTATCCGAACACGCAGCAGTGTTTGCCAAAGTAGCAACTGCTGACCGATCTCCTGCCTCCATGTCAACATCATCAAACCCCGCTATCCCTCGGCAGCCTGTACTCAGAACGGACATCAAAGACATCGACTCAGAGGAGGTCTTTGAAGCCAAGTTTAAGAAGCGGGAATCATCTTTGACTCGTGGCCTCCGAAAACTGACCAGAAACAAATCGGAGGAAAAATCCCCCGTACTTAGCCGGAAGGGGATCGAAGGGGGTGAAGAGGTTTACAGACCAGGGCCAAGGGGTGCACCTCTGGAAATGGTATCACAAGGACTACAGGAGAGATCAAAATCTGTTCAAGATTTAAGAGAAGTTAATAAGGAAGCAGGCCTGAGTCTAATTGGGAGGTTTTCCTTGCGGGCAAAGAGGTCAACATCCGTTGATAAGAAGGGGGAGAAACCAAAGGAGGAAAAGAGTCAGAGTGTTCAGGAAACGGCTGCAAGCAAGAGGGTTTCATGGGCAATCGGTCGTAGTAAGTCTTTGGACACAAAAGTGCCGAGCAGTGCGGGAACACTGGAGAGAAATGCAGAGGAGTCATCGGTTTCTGCTATGAGGCGCAAGTTTGAGTCCAAAGTGGCAGGAATCTCTGCCAAAATAAGGAACCAGTCAGAAGAGAGGAAGGAAAAAGACGCTGAGGGAAGTCAGAAAGAGCTGGCGCAAAAGGATGTGAAGAAAGTCAGTGATTCTCCGGTTCTGGCCATGAAACACAAGTTTGAGAACAAAGTGGCGGGAATATATGCAAAGACCCGCAGTCAGTCTGAGGAGAGAAAAGGGGACGCAGAGGAAAAGAGGACACCCCTCTTCACCCGCCATCGTCACTCCCAGTCTGAGGGGCGAGGACTCAAAGACATGGGCATCCCTGAGAATCAGCTCGCAAAACAGGCCGGTGCTGGTGCATCCAAGGAATCTATTGAATCTACTTCAAGCATCCATTCCGAAAAAACCTCAGAGAGTGACAGGAGGTCACGGTGGGACAGGTGGGGTCTGACACGAAGCAAGAAAGACAAAACCCCCTCTCAATCTGATCTGCCTTCATCCGTCCCCAAAGAGGAGGGTTTGTCAAAGAGCCAGCAGTTCATCCGCTCTGCTTCGGATTTTGCTCCGGTGTTCCACATCAAGCTGAAAGACCACGTGTTGTTGGAGGGGGAACCTGTCACTCTCAGCTGCCTTCCTGCTGGAAGTCCTCATCCTGAGATTACATGGATGAAAGGTAGCTTTGTTAACTTGTCCCTAAACCTTGGTGATGTTGTAGTTTTACCCAAAAGCTGCTGTTCAGTTGCTTAATCGTTTTTTTTTTTTCTTGTATTCCAGATCGGAAACCTCTGGAGGATGACAGGATCAGCCTGATTTCCCACCCAGACGGCAGGCAGCTTCTCACGATCATGAAGTCCAGCCGGAGGGACGCTGGAGTTTACGAATGTGTAGCTACCAACCCCATAGCTACCATCACCACTTCCTGCACTCTGTCCATAGCTTGTAAGTTCTTGTTTTGCCCGTAGTTGTTTGAAAAAGTTTGTTTTGTACTTGATTTATCATCTTATTGAGCAGAAAAAATTGGAGTTGGGAATAGAAAATTGCTACAAATGACAACGTGATAAGAGTTTCTTATTAGATTTACAGCTGCTCCTTTGCCTCTCATGGACATACAGTAATTATCATCACAATGTGATGTATTTTACATAATTTAATTTTAATAGCAAGTAGAATGGAATGAATATTACCACAGTTGAAATTAATATTAATGTCAACAGATTAACTTTACAGTAGATTAACTTAATGGATTTTTGGTTTTTCTCCGAGCCATCATATAATAGGGACAAATGATGCTTCCTGCAATTTAAAAGCAGCTGTGGCAGGTCACATTCAACACTCCAGTCATGCCTTTGCACAAATAGTGTGTAATGAGAAAAGCAGTGCTTAGATTCTGCCAAACGCTACAATAATAATGAGACTTTTGAGGCTTCAGTGGAAGATATATTTCTCAAAATGTCAGATGCAATCGATTGCATTAGAACTTTATTTGTTATGGCTAAGGACATGTACCATTACTAATCTCAGCCACTGATGCTATTTGTCTCCCCTCGAAAATCTATCCTAGTGTGAAAAATACTTCAGACAGCTTATTTCGTCTGAAGCATTGACTCTTTTGTTCATGCCGGCGCACAAACCTAATGGGAAATACATTTTGAAATTAAAGAATGACACCGTTTGTGTCAAGTTTGGTTTGGTGTGACAACGAAACTTGAAGCATCAGCTGGATTGTTTTAAATACTGGGATCGAGGAAATAAACATCTTGTCATTTTTGGTGTAGTATCGTGGAAGTTGACTGGTAAAATAAAAACCTAGAAAAACTGCTATGATTCATTATGTGTTCCTCCATTCTTCTGTACAATCACCTAATATGTTCTTTTATACTCTCCTCCTTTCCCATCCATCCCTCTTGCCCTGCTTAAGGTGTCCCAAAACGGCCAGGGACCCCTGAAATCCCCCAGACCTACAACAACACAGCCCTGGTGCTCTGGAAACCAGCAGACACCAAGTCTCCATGCAGCTACACTCTGGAAAGGAAGACAGAAGGTGAGTGAGAATGGACTTTTAACCTCCCATAGAAGTTCTCTTCATATTTTTTTAAAAGTAATAAAAGTCCTAATATTTATTTATAATTACTTTGCCTATCTGCTTTTTGGTCTGTTGGTAGTTCCGGAGGTTTTAAAACTACATCCCCTTTGTGTGCTGTTGTCAGGCTGATGTGTTAAAACCACATGAGACAAAATGGAATTAAACTCTACAACCCAAGCTCCTCGGAGTTATCAGTGTTTTGAAAAAAGCTTCCACAATGTTTGACTTTGCGCCGTATGTGGAGAATGCTCTGGGAAATAAGTTTCCAAATCCATAGACACTACTTAGACAAAGAAAATGAGTCAGTCCACATGGGAATAGAGACTGTACCAGTACTGCTCTGAAAGCTCTTTGTCATTATGTGCAATGAATCATCATTATCTCATAATGAGGTGGATGACAATAAAGTCGCTCCAACTTGGATTAGCAGACTCACAGTTTGAGAATATTTGTTGAGCTTTTTGCTTTGATAGATTTCATTCTGGCTTGTTTTGCCTTGTCATCTTAATGTAAACTAAATCTTCACAAGGCAGCACTGATGTTGATACTTGAAGAAATGTGTCACTACCTAATTTGCATTGTAATTTAAGTCTTTTTGACCGTGCCTGCGCAAGACATAAGAAACTATGGTATATATATTTTCAGCAGACAAACTAGGAATTTAATCTCATGCATATAAGTAAAACTGTACATTATGTATCTTTATTTCAAGCCTCTTTTGGGCTGTATGCATGTTTGACTGTTAGGCAACACTGACATCTGGTGTTCAATATTTGAACTACAAGTCATCCATAGAAGATTAGGGTTTTCTAACTTTTTTCACTAATGTTTTAGTTTATTTATGATCAAATATGCGCAGACTGTGTATACTCAATCTATAATTCTATGCTCTATCCATGTTGATCACAGCAGCATCATATAAAGCATGTTCATGTCCTTTCCCTTCATCCTGCAGGTGATTCTAAGTGGGTGACTGTAGCCACTGGAATTGTCGACTGTTACTACAATGTCACAGACCTGCCACCAGGTGGTGCTTTCAGGTTCCGTGTCTGCTGTGCAAACAAGGCCGGACAGGGACCGCACAGCAACAGCTCCGCCCCAGTCAGCCTGGACTCTGCAGGTATTTTATACACCGTCAAAATGTGGATTTTAGCACTGGGTCAAAGGAAATGATAATAAGGAAATGAATAAGAGCACATATGAAGACATAGGAATTGAGTATGTTGGTTCTATTTTCACAGCTGGAGGAGCTTCACCCCCCCTGGCCGTCGTAAAGACTGTCCCAGCCCCACCTGCACCAGCTGTCACCTCCTCAGTGACCGTGTCTCCTCTCAAACCAACTCAGAACAACATAACTGCCTCCACCATCACTTCCACCTCCACCTTTTCAAAAGATGCAGCCTCTCCATTGTCGTCCAAAACATCGGTCACTCCCACCCCTCCGTCCTCTTTGCCCATCAGCCCGATAGCAAACCCCCCATTACCATCTGTAGGCACAACAGCAGAGGGCGCTCAAAAACTAAGCCCCACCCTTCCCTCCTCACCCACAGTCAAAGCGCCTCCACCCTTTGTCCTCCCCAAACCCCAAAGTCCAATAAATGTGGTGTCTCCTATGACTCAGACCCCACCAACATCGTCCCCAACCCCTCCTGTGACACAACCATCAACACCAACCAAACCAGCAGTGGCCTCTGTGCCCACTTACATCCCCACCACCACCATCACCGCCCGCGTGGCGCCAACTACCGTCTCCTTCTCCCCACAAGTGCTCCAGGCCTCCAGCCTGAGCCCCATTGGTGATGGAGCTAGCACTCCCACCAGAAGCACCCCATCAGGACGCACTACACCCTCCAAGGCGCTACGACAGGGGGTTCCACAGAAACCCTACACCTTCCTGGATGAGAAAGCCAGGTGAGAGGACGGGAAACAGGCCAGAATTATTGATTTATTTTAGATTTGAACTCTTTTTGCACTGCAGGAACCTTTTGCTTTCCTGATTCAATGATGTTGGTCTCTAAAACCTGCAGTGAAATCTGCATGAAGCAGAACTGAGAAGCTGCTGATGGACACAAAAAAATTTAATTAATCCTGCTTTTTATTGCACTTCCAGTTTCAACCATGCTGAAACTGCTGTTCAGGGGAAATAAATGGCTTTTAGTTTTTATTTTAGTTTGATTAAATTGACTTTCCAGCAGCTTCTAATCATCTAATTTTTTTGCAGATTTTTTTTTTTTAATAGTTTTGTGGTTTTTTTGCCAGGGGTCGTTTTGGGGTCATCAGAGAGTGCCGCGAAAACGCAACAGGCAAAATCTACATGGCAAAGATCATTCCCTACAGCCAGGAGAACAAGCAGGGAGTCCTGAAGGAGTATTAGATCCTGAAATCCCTTCACAATGATAAGGTCATGGCTCTGCACGAAGCCTACGTCACGCCACGCTACCTGGTGCTGGTGGCAGAATACTGCACCGGCAAAGAGCTGCTGTACAGCCTCATCGACAGGTAGGAGGACGAAGCTGTCAGCTCACACTGAGGGACACAAACTGAGACAGACTTAGATAGCAGGGGGCTGAAAGAAGACCTTTTACTTAAATGAGTCAGTGTTCTTTTGGTGGACTAAGCAAACACTGACTCATTTAAATCAAGGCTAGTTGTATATGAGAGATAATTTCCAAAGCTTACCTCCATGTGAGAACCTCCTTTTTGTTCTTGTTAGGTTCCGTTATTCTGAGGACGACGTGGTGGCATACCTGGTCCAGATCCTCCAGGGGGTCGAGTACCTCCACAACCGGCGTGTTCTCCACCTGGACCTGAAGCCTGACAACATCATGGTGACCAACCTCAACGCCATCAAGATTGTGGACTTGGGAAGTGCTCAAAGCTTCAACCCCCTCAGCCTCAAACAGCAGGACTCAGGACCAGGAACACTGGAGTACATGGGTGAGGACAAAGATGCTTCTTTTTTGATGAACAAATATTAACCCTAACATTTAAAGCAAACTGGCTTGAGTCAGTTTTATAATGTGACATTAAATTTTCTACATTTTCATCCACTTGATAAATGTGACTCAAGCTCCTGAGATGATAAAAGGTGAAGTCGTTGGTCCTCCTGCTGATATTTGGACTGTTGGAGTTGTCACACACATCATGTAAGTGAAACGTCCCTTTGCAATTCGTCTTTATTTCACATGACTCTAATAACTTTAACTTTTTTTGTTATGCATCATTAAACACTTCAAAACACATTTTGATTAGGTAAAACATGTTTATTTGTTTAAAGGACATAATTCACTCAACATTTTAATGTTTTCACAGTCGAAAGTTCAACTAATAACATAACTGATTTTATAACTGGATACTGTAACAGTTGAGTGTAAATATTTGCAGATTTAGTCAAAAAATTCTAATTGTTTTGCCTCCAGGCTTAGTGGTCGACTGCCATTTGAAGATAAAGACCCTCTACAAGTTGAATCCAAAATCCTGATAGCGAAGTTTGACCCGACAAAACTGTACCCAAATGTGTCCCAAAGTGCCTCTGCCTTTCTTAAGAAGATGTTGAGCAGTTACCCATGGTGAGTGCCGACAAAATGTGATTTTATTCCTCCTTAAAGAAAGAGTGACATGTTATATTGTGTATTCTGCACTGTGTGTTTTCAGGGCTCGCCCGACGACACGAGACTGCTTCACACAGGCCTGGCTGCAGGACTCATACCTTATGAAGCTGAGGAGGCAGACTCTCACCTTCACCACCAGCCAACTCAAAGAATTCCTGGTGGAACAGCAATGCCGTCGCACAGAGGCCGCCACCAAGCACAAGGTGATGCTGCGCACCTACCAGAGCTCCCCACAGTCCCCGGCGTCTGGGACTGCGCCGCATGTTCCCAGCCCGAAGTGACATGACGGTTAAAAAAGCAGCGCCGACACAGTTTGCGGGGTCGGATTTGCCCACAGTGGAGCAAAATAACAACCTGATGCATCTTAACAGCTGCATGAAGAATGTCAGCCTGCCTAGTGAGGTGCAGGTTACAGCAGAGGGGATGGGCAGGCAGCTGGATGTAGCTCCAGAGAAAATACAGGAGACAATGCGTCACATTGGGAGACTTCACATTCAGCTCAGTTATGGGATTCAGATATGAAACAAACACAAATAGAAAAGCCGCTGTGATGAGTTTATTGAATCAATGAAGTTCAGAACTTCTTATGAACTGTCAATCCACTGAAGGGACACAGGATGTTCTCGTTGTTTTGTTTTTTTTTTTCTTTTGATTGATTGCACAGTTTCTCCGTCACATTGTGATTTCTGAAATTGCACATTAAATATTTGGTTTAGATAAACTTTGCTCTCCACTCTGCACGATCGGCCTGGAACATGTGTATCATTAGCGTTTCAACCTTGTTTATGTCACTAACTTCAGTAGTAAACAACTCTTGTGAATGTACCATGATTTAAGCTGCTAATTTATTTTTGCATTTACTTACACATTTTAAAACACAAAACCAAAAATATTCTTTTTTTTTTTCCTTGAAACCGTTTACTTTTTTTCATGTTAATTTATTTGCATGTGTGTGCGCGCGCGAGTATTTTTGATTCACTTTTGGAATTAGCATCGAGGCAAAAAAAAATCTAATAAAAATAAAGAGTGTCTTTGTGATTGGTGTTAAGATTCACACAGTAAAAATGAACTATTTTAGGGTGAGCTAGGATTTTTTGGTACAACTTTTTGTTTTTCTGTGATTACAACTGAACTTATACAGCTATGAAAAGCAGTCTGTAATGTAGATAACATTTACTTGGAAAAGTCATACACTGGTAAATTGCTGTGGTTTCTCAGTATTACCCATTGGTTGGTCAGGTTTTTTCAAATCATGATCACCCAGTCAGTGCCTAAAAATCAGATTACTATCCAAAATATTTATCTTGTAAATGTGTCTCCATTATTAATAAGTCACAATTGATAAACTGTTTAAACAAAGGGACACTTTGACTGCAACATTTGGACTTTACATCAGACAGATGCATATAGATTCTTACATATTCTGTACATGCATACATTTCTACGTGCAGACATACAGCACAGCACACGCAGTCCTTGTAATAATAGAGCGTCTTGTGTATTGAACTATCATAGTGTTCCTTTTTGTATGATTTTGGACGGTTGAAGATTTGTAAATGTACCAATTTGCGGTGTTTATATGTGGAAAAAGTTGAAAATGTTTTTATGAGATAGTATGTAATAAACTATTGATACAATTGGGAAAATTAACTGGTTTCTCTCTCTGTGGGATGCACTCATGTACGAAGCCCCCTGTGGATCACAGCTACACCTGGGATTTTTCAAATATCTCTTGACCCCCTGAGTTATTTTGAGAGATGTTGGTTGTTATAGCACAAAGTAGTTCATTCCAACTCTTCCAACACTCCAAGTGTTTTCGTCCTTTACATAGTTTGCTTGCAATGCCAGTTAAATAATCTGAATATCTGAGTCTCAATCTGTGATTTCACAAGGAGTTGTGGCTAATGTATTATGTCCATGCATGCAAGGTGAATTTACCTGATTTCTCGGGAAGTTTTTGACAGTTTGACTTGTCAAACTCAGGTGTAATTAATAAAAATAATAGTCTCATCTCATTCAGGTGTGCCAGTTTCAGGTTGCTGGCTCACTTTCATGTGCTGGAGGGCACACTTGCTTTTCTTATTTTATCATGGCAGACTGCCTGTTGCACTTAAGAAATAAAGGCCAATTGTCCCGGAATGCAAAACACAACGAAAATGAAAAAGGACCTCACAGCTGGAAGAAGATGCCAGAGGTGTGATGGGTGGTGGGTTGTTGCTGGAAAACTTTCAAGAAAAGGGTAAGCATGCTGCAATACTCCTGTCTAAATGTATTTTATGGCAGACCAGTATGGTGTATGAAAAAGTATTTTCTGTGTCACAAACTCATTTGTCCACCGTAAGTAATTTTGGCATTTGTCCAATTGTAAAAGATTAATATTGGGAACAAATTTGCAAAAAATATTATATATTTTGTACTTGTCAGGTACTTATTAGCAAATGGGGTGTTTTTTTTAATTTATTATCCACTGTAGATACCTGAACAGTTTCACAATGGATTTTCTCACAAAAAATGTACAATATCAAAATAAGCACATAAAATCACTGATACCATGATATAGGATTTTTATCAATATTGCACATTCTGAGTATAGTATGAAAACACAGTATTAGTATTCCAGTATAAAGGTACATCTCATAAAGATCACACAGGAGGGAAAACATCACAGTCATATTCTTAAAGAACTGAGGTTAACACCAAAAGTGTAACAACCACATTTGCCTACTTGAGAAAGGAAATGACCACATCTCAGTTATTTACCAATATCAGTATCAAAGGCAAAATATTTGTCCACTGCCTTTACAGACTATACCACAGTTTCCTTAATACTAGGTTTCATTTAAAGTAAACTGAGGAAATTTCACTGCCTATAAAAGCAGACAAACTCTCTTTACTCCCGTGTTTTGGAGGAAACAAAACTGTGCGCCGGAGTCAGAGTTTGCACTTGTGCGACGATCCCTTACTGAGCTCTGGGCAGTTTCAAGGGGACCCGAACTGGGCGTTTCTTTGCAGCAACTTTTACTAAAAGTTTTGCTTGTGAACAAGTTTGACAATCATCAGACATGAACCGACGAGTAAAAAACACATGTCCACTTATGCATTAACCTTCCAGTCAATAAACAGTAAAGTAAACGCGACATAAACGGCAACAAGTTGGAAACTTGTATTGTTTTTTTAAAGTGTCACAGGAATATAGCCGTCGGCTAAAGTTACTGAGTTTGCTTTGTTAGCTGTAACATATGAATAAATTACGTATCATTTATATAATCTTTTAACGGTGCCATCGCATAGTAAGGCATAATATGTAATGTTTCCAGTGTTAATAATGTATTATATGGTTTCAGGCGCGATCTAAGCTGGTTTATTTGGCTAAAATGAGTCTAATGTAGCTAGCTTCCTAGCTTAGCAAAGTTTTGAGTAACTTTGTTGCAGGCTACTTTAAGGGATCATCGTCAAACTTGTGGTCGCCGGCAGAGGGCGTGTTGAGCTCGGCCGCTCCCCGTCTGCGCCACTTTAAGTGAAATGGGAAGCCTTGAAACCTCCATGTTTGTATCTTGAAATTGCGAGCGGAGTTGAGCACCATATTGAATCAAAGTTGCCAACTCCTTGTCAAATGGTTTATAACTTTAAGACCACAAACTTTAGCGGGTTTCTAAGCGGACAACAACACCCGAAGTGTAATGGACGCGCTGTAGGCGACTTGTTGCGATGTTTTCCGGGACGCTTCGGCTTCGTTTTCGTACATGTTAAGTTGGTTTAATGCAGCACCGAGTCAGCGAACAATCTCCAACTTTAAAGTGTGAGGTCAGCACTCTGGACCAGACCTGGATGTGATGGACAATCCGTCCTCAGTAATCACCCAAGTCAGCCGGGATGAAGAGGGAAACAAAGCCGCAGGAGAGAGGGGTAAGACTCTTTATTTTTGTCCCGCTTTGGCTCTGCACTCATGTCAAAAAAAGTTTTGCAGCTCCGGGAGTCAAAATTTACGAGCCTCTGCTCAGAAACCGCACAGTAAACTGCGTAACTGTGACAAAACATGAAAGTTAGCAGCACAATTACAGACACCAATGATTTAAAAGTGGACTTAAAGCAAGTTAGAGCACTAAAACTGTCACTTGTCACTGTTTCTGTGTTGTGCATAGATTATGGCTGCGGCCCTTTGGCCTGTGATGAAAGTAACGGAAGTGACGTACTTATGCTTGATTTCTATGGCTATTATATTTCAATAATACAATTTAAAATGATTAAATCACCCAAAAACCAACTTTAAATCACATTAGGATATTAAAGTGGTATTATCTGCTAATGAAAAATAAATGCTTAACCAAAGTCATTTAGAACATCCCAAAAAAAATATAATAGTGACTTCAGATTAATCAAATTAATATCCCAAAAAGGAAACTTTTACAGTAAGGAAGCATAAATTTGTTTTATCTCTTCTGATTACTTGCTGTTATGTCTTACAGTATCCTAATACAAATGCTGCTCTGTTTCCCTCCAAACTAATCGAAAGGCCTGTGAAATTCTCAATTCCACCGTGTAATGCAACCTCAATCAGTTCTCTGTTCACCAACGTGGATTTCTGCCTCTGCCACTGTACACAAACCAATGAGATACCACAGAGTGTAAATGCAGGTTACTGAGTAATCAGACGGCCTGCCGGTCATCATCCCTGAGAAAACGCTGCCCTCTCACATTTGTGATGTCTGTTGTCACTGTGACGTTCAGTGCAAACAAGGCAGATGTTTCTAGTTATGGGTTCGAGTTTGAGTCCAAAAAAAGATAATCTAGTGTGTAATTTGACAAAAAACAAAAAAGCTGAGATGTCAAGCAAGCTGACTTATAAATGTGTAGTATCCTAGTCTGTTACACAACTCTGTGCCCACGCTTTGTGGACATATTAACTGTCTCCAAATAGCATGTTTACTCTGGTCTGCCCAAATGGAGAGTTTGTTAGATACTTTTGTAGCTTCGTCAAATCAAAAGGAAACTTTTAGTTTCAGTTACATGAGAGTTTCAGGTTACACATAGAGGATCTGTAGAGTTTTGTTTTTGTACCTCCCCCGCAAAACTCAGCCATGCTGAAGACTAAATGGTTGTAAAAGCACCTAACAAAACGCTCTGGTTGACAAAAGCACCCTCTCATCTGAAGTGCTGATACTGTACCTCAAGGATGCACACCGGCTCTGTGGTTCAAAGCTTAGTGTCGTCTACGCATAAATGTCTCATGTGAAAGGCCATCTTAGTCATTAAGTGTTTTTTTCAACTTGGAGTCATGACTTTTCTAACATGCTGACAGAGTACTTGCTGTGACTGTGTATTTGCATTTTTTCTGCATGAAAAACAACTAATTCTTAATGTAAAACACAGAAATAAAAAACCTGTGGACCCTCACATGACTCCCCTTAAACTGCATTGCCAGGTGAGGTTTTTTTTTAAATGTAAAAAACTCTGATATCTGGTAAAACAAACCTCTTATGTTCATACACTGGCCCAAAGTGCACCTGTTATTGGAGATCTCTGTGTTTATATAGTGTTGTCTTGTTAAATGCAAAATATACTCGCACAGGCATTAAGGTACAAATCCAGCTTTCGGTCTGTGAGCTGTTTTCCCGCTCATCTATAAAAAGCCAGCCTGGTTCTATTTGCTGTCAGGTCAATTCATCATTTACCACTAATTATGGTGTTGTAGCTTGTGCAACCGGGCCTCAAACCGTGCTGGTGCATGCTCATATGTCAGATTTTTGGTCAAACAGGCCGGTATTGCCGCCTTATTAAAAACCAGATACAACTGTCCTATCTGATGACGATTCCTGCTGTATCACAAGCTGTAAATTTGCATTAGCTCTCATTCTTTGCTCATTATATTTATGCTTTTGGTGAATAAAAGTAAGGCGAGGTGAGGCGTTAAATACCAGCATCAGACACATTTGGGTCAGACCTCTCCTGTGCTGATAAAACTGGTTTCCATTAGTTCAGGGTCACAGGAGCCTCAGATAATGGACAAATTAATAATGTGGCCGAAGCTCAGCTGTCAGAGAGGCAGAAATGATCAAGAATGTGAGTGGGAGCATCTTTTACAGGAAACTATTGACGGTATCGGATCTTAAAATGGATCCCGGACTGATGAAATGATCTGATAAGGCAGCGTGTCTTATCATGAGTGTGAGATACTCCACACTGATGTCACACACAGATACAGCAACATCCAAATGATTTATTTTCTGGAAGTTTAGGGACAGGAGATGTTATGGAAGTCGGTAGAGCTCTGTTTAATCCTCTGTTTTTTATTAGATAAGTAGTATTTTGTCTCTTGATTACCTAAGGTTTGTTTTTGCTTGCTCGGCTTACAACACACTGATTATACAATAATTCAACTGATAAAGTTTCTCACGGCTGCTGGCTGCTCATGTAACTTGAATGAAAGCCCACACATGCATTTTTCTGCCTCATTTAAGTGTTAAAACTAGAGACTTTATGCAGGGCTACATGTCAGACGAGTGTTTTGTCTTTGGTTGAAACCAGATGTGTTGGAGGGCTGTTAAACACAATTTTAAAAACCTCAACAACAAATGCTAAAATTAGATGCCACTTCAGAAGTTAAACTGTGTATACCGCATTTTTATTTGTTGATGCAAACAGTACAGATGCAAAGAATTTCTTTATGTTAGCATGTAATCCTGTTTTTTTTTTAAATGGAAAAAATTTGTCTTCAGTAGATGGAGAAGAGATGAGAAACGATTTGATGACTCAAAAGTGACGCTAATGTTAAAGGCAGCTTAAGGTTGTATTAAATGCACTAAAATGTAAGAGATTACTGTCTGGATGATTGTGAATTTCATAATAATTGAATAAAAATGCAGACATATCTCTCCTTAAACTGAATTGTGAGCAAAATCTGAATGTTCAGTGTTTCTTCGGATTTCTATCAAGGCTGCACATTTGCGGCCAAAATAACAATAAGGATTATTTTGATCAATAATGAGATCACTGTTCTTTATCATGATCATTATTGATTTCTAGGGACAAAATATATATTTTTAAGATGAATATAAAAAGCAAAATTTTGCATAAAAATAAGACCAATTCTTAATTATAGCGCACCATAAAGAAATAATATATTAAAATCTTTGATTCAAAATTAAACAACAGTGCTTCTTTCACCTACAGCGTCGTGCTTTACAGTGTTAGGGATGTCTGAGTTGATGCTACATGAAGTCAGGTCGGTCATGTTAGCCTTTTCTCGGCATTTAAGCGTTCATGGCTCTGCAGTTTGTGGTGTTTCGTTCAAGCGGTTGAACAAGTAAGATGTGTTTTGCGGTGCAGGCAGAAGTCTCATGCACTCTGTGCATGTGATTTGTTTCACTCAACATCACTGAGCCTGAATCAGAAATACTTTCAATCAGTGATGTATTTTAAGGTAACAACTCTTTACCTTCTGCAAACATCCTATTAAATTTTACTGAGCTGCTCTTGGTGTCACTCTTTTACTTTTAACTGCAGTTGCAAGGTTGAAGTGGCAAGACCCTTAAAGTGAAGCCAGAACCCCCCCTCAGTCATGCTCGTGTCATTTTATGATTGCGATTAAAATTCAACTCATTTTGCAGCCCTGCAATCTTTACAGTGCATGTTGCCTGCATCACAAACCTATTTCAAGAACAACACGACTGCCTGAACGTTGTCGTAGCTGCAGAGGTATGAAACTGTTAGAAAGTGCACACTGGATGAGGCCTGAAATACAATACAAACTTCAGAAGAGAAACTCTTCTTATCCTCCATCACAAAACTCATTTATTAGGCAACACAGACACCAGCCTTGTCCTTTTTGGTGTTTCAGGTCTAACAAGCAGTCAGGGGATATTTTCTCAGCAGAGTGCCTGCAGTCTGTTCCACTCCAGCTCCTCTTCCTTGTCATCTTCATAAGGCCTCTTTTTTGGAATTAATGCATGCTCTGTGTTTTGTGGTCAGCACCCGGTTAGTCATTTTTTTCTGGTGAAAGGCGTGTGATAGAATACATGAATACTGAAGCAAAACAGAAGCTGGAGCCAGCAAAATAAGGACAGGGGAGTGAGCGGTGGAAATTACAGGAACACAGTAAAGAAGGGAGTGAAAAGGAAACAGGAGTGACGAGCTTAATTAAAAGGGACATATGAGAGTAAATAAATGGCACAGGAGGCTGATGGATATCCGTTAAATATAAGTGTATTTTGGATTTATAAACTTGATTTAGAAATTTTATCTTCCTATTGCTTAAGGTCTTAGTTTTGTTGGTATTAGGCAACATACGTTTTCTTATTTGTGGTTAAATTTCTCTTGCAATTCAAATGAGACACACACACACACATAAAAACAGTGATATGTCTGTTAAGTCATAACAGGATGAAATGGAAGATGACACTCAAACACATGAATGAACTGAAAAAAAAATGCCTGTTTAAAAAACCCGATTTGACATGAACTTCACTCACTGGGTAACGGCATCACAAACCTCCTCCTGAAACGCTAAAACATGGAGGCAGGCAGCTTCCTCCACTGATACCCGTCTGTTTCCTCTTCCTGTTTTGGCCCGAGCGCGGCAGAGGCCAGCGGAGGGTCAGCCCGGGTTTGAATCCACAAATGCAGCAGGAGGGCACGGCAGAGAGGGAATGAAAGAGGCGTGAGAGATGCACAACAGAGGCTTGTGTGTTGGTAACCCAGTCACGTCCGGACAGACGGAGAGAGGGAGTACGGTGCATAAAGAGGCTGAAACAAAGTCTGATGCCAGACAGAGAAGTGAGGAGGAGAGTCAGTCAGAAGTTTGTGGAGAGTTTTGACGGACGTCATCTCAATGAATGACAGAAACTTTTGTGGTCATGGCTGAAAGAGCACTTTCTCTGGCTAAATCCTTAAACCAGGCTGATACCGCCTTAAAGTTTCTTTCTTGTAGAAGTTTTCTGTGTCAGCAAGCTGAATGTATCAATATGTTTACCTTCCATTTTTTAAAATGGATGCATCTTAAATTATTGGTCCATTTATACATATTTTCTATGAATTAAGTCAAACTAACACAGTGCTTTAGGACTTAATGCATCTTGACTTGATCTTAAAATAAAGTTCTGTGGTTTCAGGAGTGTCAGGAGTACTTTAAAGTGTTTACACAAAAACCTGTGATAATTTCTAGGTTAAGCCTGAGACTCCCAGAGTTCTCCATGTCAGAGCCCCTCAGATATCAGTGAATAGCTGTAGCCTGTGTTTTTTATTTTTAAGCTTTTCTATCAATTTCACTCCAATTTGCGTAGCCCCTCTGGTGCTCGGTTTGAAAATCACAGAATTAAGTGAGAGACATAAAACTCAGTTGATAAAAGAAGAATTCCTTCATGGGTTCATTAAGCAGAAAATGACAGAAGCTTGTGTTTTCCAGCTTCTTAAATTTGAGGATTTGCTTTTTCTTTGCCAGACATGCTAGTAAATAAAATATATAAATTTCTGTTTTGGACAGCTGCTCTGCTCTTCTTCTGTCTATTTTCAACTACATTTTATGTTTTGATTGAAAAAGTATTTTTCAAAAATGAAATAATAATTTAATTCAATTATTATGAATAATTTTATCATTAGTTGCAGCCCTGTCGGTTTAAAAAATTTGATATGTAAAACACTTCACTCAGCGTAAGTCTTGTATTTGTTTTGAACTTTTCAGTTTGAACTGAACTGTTCCTATCAAAAACCTCTTAAAATAAAAACCACATTTAACAAGAAGTTTTATGACTCAATATGCTGATGATATAAACAGGCAGTAAACAGTGTAAGGAATGAGGTTTATACCTGTTGAGTTGTACGGGTGTGCAGTTCGTCCTCTGTCACACCTCAGTGGCAGAGATAAGACGATAAGCCCAAACCCTCAGTCACTATTCGCCAGGTTTGTCTTGTTCCTTGTCTGCTGGCAGCCGGAGCTTTTGTTATATATGTTTTAAGTTATTTTTTTGCCTAAAAAAAAGAAATAACTTTCGCCTTGTTGGAGGTGAAATAATCTACATCTGATACTTTGAGCCTATCGTGTTTAACACAGATGCTTGAAAGCTGCATGTCAACGTGTTGGCATCGTGAAGACAGGAAGTAATCATCCTCTTAATGTAATGAACTTTGCAACCCATTTCTGCAGAACCTCTGTGGGCTGCAATGAACTTCTTTCTTCTCTTTCATACCAAACAAATCAATTTCAAGTTTTGTTTGGACACAAGTATGGATTTATTATTATTTGATTGTTCTAAATAGTTTTTAATAGACATTTTTGAGTTCAATGCATACTATTTAATCAGTATTTATGAGCAGTTATGTGACGTCTGCTCTGTTCTGATTGGCACACTGCATTCTTCAGCAGTGATGATCATGACATGCTTTTGATGCCTTTTTGGTGTCTGCTTGGCAGCTCTATAAAATGAAGTGTTGAATGCTGAGTGCTCATTGGTGGAGCGGGAGGCTGTTGCTGCTGACATCACAGAGGCGGTTACACAACAGCTCCTGGCTGGGACGTGTGTCTCCAGGAGGGTTTGTGCACATGACAAAAGTATGAGGAAAGCTGCTACATGTGCTCTTTTTTAAATGTTTTCCTGCATTCATTGATGGAGTCATAAGTCTGGTGTCAATGTGCAAGGGTCAAATGTGAAATACAGTGAATCCAGCTTAATGTTTAAATCTTAGTCTTGTTCGTCTTGTCAAGTTTTTCACATTTTGAGATTTTTCTTTTTTTAAACTTTATTAAGGCTAGTTCATTGTAAAAGGGTTTGCTGCAGATTTTTAAAGCAAATTTTGAAGGCTTGAACTTTCCAAAAACAACAAAATGAAGAGCAACCTGTTGAATAAATTTTTTAATGAATCAGTGTAAATTTCCAAAGTCAAAAGCTGATGTTTGCAAATGTTTAATAGCCCAAAAACTAAAGATGTTCACTATATGAAAGAACTCAAAAAAATCAGTGTATTATCCCAATGGGGAAGCTTCAACTTCAGAATGTTTTGCTCAAAATTGTCCATTTCCTCTCAGTCAACTAATAGATTAATTATTTCAGCTGTAGTTTCAGCTTTTTTTTAAGCAAAACTGCCAATCATCCACCTTTATTTAGCTAATTGAAAATGAGAATTTGCTGTTTTGTTGTCACATGAAAGTAAACAGAATATTTCTGGATGATGATGTTCAGGTATTGACCTCCATCTTCCTCCCTCTGCAGGGTCCTCACCCTCTCTGTCCTCCAAGAAGCCGAGGAGCAGAGGCCTCTTCTCCAGCCTCTTCTGCTGCCTGTGCAGGGACCAGCCTGAAGCTCCACCAGTCAACAACAACGCCCCCCTGCTGGTGGAGGAGAATGGAACCGTCTCCAAGGTGTGTTTACCTTTGTCTCGCTGGTTGCATTTTTGTCCTGTTTTGACAGCAGTGGAAAGATCAAATCAGTGTTAGAAAGGTCAGGAGAAAAAGACAGTTTTCTGCTGCATTTAAGCTCTGCTTTGTCGCACTGCTTCTCATCTTTCAAACACACCTTTTGTGGTATTTTTAGATCCAGGTGAAGCCACTGCTGCCTCCAGCGAAGTCAAAAGACTCTGGAAAGATCTGTGTGGTTATAGATCTGGATGAGACATTAGTTCACAGCTCTTTTAAGGTAAGAAAGGTGAAGAAAAAGACTGTTGCGCTTATTAAAAACAGCTACGTGCAAGTGTTCCTTTAATTTCCTCTATGATGCAAGAACCTCAAGATACGATTTGGGTACATAGCTGTCCCCTGTGATCACATCACATCATTACATAGGTATGTTAAATAGTAAAAAACACTCTATAAGGTCTAAATTTTTCCCCATCTGGTTGTTGTTGGCTCTGATGGTGACATTTCTGTCATCGCTAGCAGATGCCAAACCCAAACTAGCTGCTTCTTAAACCCAAATAAACACAGTCGCTCCTCCGTGTACACACACACTGCAGACTGTTTGTCTGTACCTGCATCTGTGCTAAAATAATACCAGTCATAATTTATATGGTAAGGCCTGCACTGCCTCCACTCTGGGTAGTAAACTCTTGTGAGTCCTTGTTTTTCAGTCAGGCCTTCAGTAGAAAACTTCAGCATACTGACTTTTTATGTATTTTGTTTGTTAATCGACTTCTTTATCGTTCCAACAGCCTGTAAACAACGCAGATTTCATCATTCCTGTGGAAATAGATGGAACAGTACACCAGGTAATGGTGGCATCACTCAAAAACATCCGGAAACATGTTTATTCCATAACGCATCATCTGCTGTCCTCCAGTATGACAGCGCCTCTCTGTCCTTGCGGTCATGTGATCCTGAGATTTAATGCAGTAGGTGCTGACAGTGTTTAAAGGATTTGAAGATGGTTGATTGGAGATGGGTGACGTACCCGCTGGGTCTGGGCCTGATTCAAGTAATCCAGGATAGGTTTGTTCAGACAAGCACAGCCTATTCCGGATGACTTGGTTCAGGAACGCTGCCCTCAGCCGCCGACACAGCAGGAAGAAGAAAAAATGGAGGAAAAACAAGGAAACAAGGCCTGGATTTAACTTTTAAAGCAAATGCTTGTCCCTCTCTGAGCTTAATGAGTATTCAATGCAAGTTTCCAGCACCTGTGATTTTATTAATGTGTTGACTTTTATGAAAAGCCTGTGAATTTACGTCCATGTGACTCAGGAAGATCTCAAGTCGTCTAGTCATTGCACAGATAGTATCTAACGCTGAAAGAAAGCAACATAGTTCCTCAGGCACTTAAGGTGTGTAGAAACATGTTAAATTTTAAAATGTGAGCTGCGTAGCAACCTGGTTGAAACATTCCTGTGTGCTCCAGGTGTATGTCCTGAAGCGGCCCCATGTCGACGAGTTCCTCAAGAGAATGGGAGAACTGTTCGAGTGTGTCCTGTTCACTGCCAGTTTAGCCAAGGTGAGAAACTCGGGCACTGCAGCCAAGCAGTAATAAGCATGAAGTCACTGCAGAATCACTTGTGTTTGTGTGTTGCATTTAATTTTTGTTTTTTTGTGACAAATATACAAGAATCAACATGAGAATTTAATCCAACTTTGGAATTTGTAATTTTTTGATTGCAGCAGAGCAAAACTTTAATACAGATGGAAAATTTATTAACATTTTTACGTTTCAAATAGCTGAAATTAGAAGAATAATAGAAAAGAAAAACAAAATTAATGTGTGCAAAATAATCACGATAAAACAAAACAGGAAAAAAAATAGGCTAAACAGGCCATATATTTATCTGTTTTGTTTGGTAATGGTTTACTGAAACAAATCCTTACAACTCATAGCAGGAAAGCTTGCACTGATGCTTTGTGTGGGCTGCAGCCATCAAATCCCTCCATTAATAGTTTTTCATTCTTTGTTTGTGGTCATGGCTGCAGTATGCAGATCCCGTCTCCGACCTCCTGGACAAGTGGGGTGCTTTTCGCTGCCGCCTGTTCAGGGAGTCCTGCGTCTTCCACCGAGGTAACTACGTCAAGGACCTGAGTCGCCTGGGTCGTGACCTGAACAAGGTCATCATCGTGGACAACTCCCCTGCCTCCTACGTCTTCCATCCTGACAACGCAGTGAGTGTCCTCCGATAACACACACACATCATTCAAGCCATCATGATGAGGCAATGTGTGTCCGCAAAGTTATGGAATCATTGACCTTTCTAAAAATATCCCTGGTATGACATCAGTAGATAATACACAGAAAATACATCATCTTTTAATGATTTTATGTGATGTTTTCAACTTTTACTAGAATTCCTGCTTTTGATGTCTCTGTAGTCATAAACCAGCAATAAAAAACATTAAAGCTTGAGCAGTTGAAATGTAAATAAGTATTCTTGCATCTACATCATGCTTAAAGAAACCGACTAAAAGTAGTATTTTTACATCTATTTTCACTTTCTTTTTTGTATACATTCGACTTCAAAACATGCAAAACATCATTAGGTCCTTCTGACCCATTCTAGGTTATAAAAGTTAAAATCACCAATACATTTCCATTTGTCCTCTTATCTGCTCTGTTGTGTTTTTTGTGAGGGTGGAAATAGCATCGTATCCATCTAGGTATGACATTATTATTTATGCCATGAGGTGGTTGCTGATAGTTTGTTTTCCTCCAGGTGCCTGTGGCCTCCTGGTTCGACGACATGGCCGACACGGAGCTGCTGGACCTCATCCCTTTCTTCGAGAGGCTGAGCAAGGTGGACAACGTCTACACAGTCCTCAAGCACCAAGGGACTGCGAGCTAACAGTGTTCGACTTCTCATCTCAGCCCCGAACAAAAAAAATCGGCGTACAAAACAGAAAAGCACACACCAGCAAGGCTTCAGCTCCAGCTATCACTGCCCACCAGACCACAGGCCGCTTCAGGGCCGCCAGTGCCTTCACCTCCCTAGTGTCAAACCAAGATCATGCTTAGGAGTCCTGCTCGGCTTTGAGGGCGTCATCACTGCCACCTCCTGGTCAAACACCAAACTGCCTGAAATTTGCCTCGTAACTTTTTCCCTCTCAGCCTACCGAGAACCAGCTGATGTGAGTGAATGGATGGATGGATGAATGTGTAAGGACATTTCTGCAGTGTCATTGAACTTGCAGTTGAGTAAACAAAGCAGATGTCTGTAGCCACGGGTCCTCTGGACACAGACTGGGTACCGGACATAGACTTCTTTCATGCATCCGGCGGTCTGATCCTGCAAGAGGTGCAGGTTTTGGTAAGCAGGAATCAAGTGGAAAGGAATTTATGGAAATGTTGACATGAACTTGATCGGTCTCGTCATTGAAATAGCAGGTGGTTTATATGTACTGTAGATATCTTTTGAATAGCATTATCTTTGTCGCACGCCCTAATTTTCGTCATTTATCACACTATTTGTCTGCAGTCAAACACATGTGATCCTCAGTTGTCATTTTAGAGTTTTTAAAGTGATGTGATCAGGTATTTTTGAATAATCAAGACAGTGTTATGGATGATTCTGATAAAAAAAATGTGTTTTTAAAACCTAAAGAGAGGTTGTAATCTTAGATTTAATCAGGAACTGATAACAAAGTGATCGCATTTTACAAGAATAAACTATATTGTAGTGTACGTAAATTCCTCCCTTTCAGTTCAGAGTAGAAACTGATTTTAGCACAATCTGTGTTCCAAACAAGCTTAAAAAACAGCATTACAAAAATTAGGATAATTTTTTATTATAGGTGAGAAAAAAAACTCTTTAATCCATTTAAAGAAATTGATTTTTTTGTTTTGTGAAGATTGTTGGTATAAACAATTGGCCTCATCCTCTTAGCAAATTGTCAGCACTGGAACAGATGACTGCAGTATTTTTCCTAAAAACCTGACACTAATATGAAAATCAAACCATCTGCAAATGACAGGGAAAGAGCAGCTGCTATGCTAACAGACAAGGACTTCCAGCGGTGTTTAAAGATTATTGTTCAGCCATAATGCAGAGTTTCTGCACCTGTGTGTCACTAGATATCATGAACAGTTGAGTCCAGCAACAAGAGGACCAGGATTGACTTCTAAGAGTGCTCGGAAATCACTTATTATTGTTGTTGTATTAAAACTGGTGTCTGATCAGTTACTTGTTTTAAAGCCACACACAAAACTTGAATTTCGCAGCATTTACATACTGTATTTGAATGGTTGTGTGATGCAAAAAAAAAAAAAAAGTCAGTTTGGTTCACCTAAGCTTCAAAGTGCAACGCTTTCTGTTTTTTTTTCTCGTAAGCGGTACACATAAGCTGGAAACAATTTCAGACGCTTGCAATAAGTTGTTGTGTCCAGAGGGCGGAGCTTCCATGAGGACTCAAGGATAAGTGAGGTGCTGTGTCTGGTGAACACCTTTGAAAACAAAGTGTTTTTAACTCAGTCCAGATTTAAAGGAGAAATCCACCCTGAAACACTTAAAACACTGTTAATAAACTGTTATTGTTGATTTATCATGCACCTCTGGGTCCCTTCTGTGATTTGGCTGGATGGTCTGGACGTGATGTCATGTTGAAACAATTCCAGTGCAGCTACGACAGAGTTTAATAGATCTGAAACATGAACAGTAAATGTCCGATTCTGTGTTTTCTTTGAGAAATAAAACTCTTTCTAGAAGTAGAAGTTAGTCAAAAAGTTATGCCAAGTGGTGTAAATTTTTAAGGGTGAAATTTTCCTTTAATATCTCATCAACCATATGTGGGTCCTTACTGAGTCTGTATTTGTTTTTTTTAAGCTCAACATGCTTGTTTCATTGAGCGTCTCAGATCTCTTTGGTCCGGTCTGACCTCTAGCAGGCCTTTCAGTCTCATGGTATCTCCCTCATACGCGTTGACAATACCATGTGTTGACACTGATGAATGAAATGGCGGATTTGACTAAGAGCCTCCATAGCAGGCTTGTGACGTGGCTTTACCTTGACGGGACAGGGGTGACAAATAAATCCACCATTATTATTAAGAGCTATTACATTATTTTTCTATGCTTAACAAATTATTGTCAATCAAATTAGCTTGTTTTTTTCTCGATAATTACTGATTTTCTTTTTTGTTTTGCCCAAGTGTGCTCATCTGATACAATATTTGTGGTTTGTTTTCATGCAAGACCTGGTTGTTACCTCATATATTAATAGGTAATGTAAGGATCAGAAACACCAGCAGATGACTAAAATGATAGTATCATACTGTTTTAGGCACATAACAGGGTAATTATTTTAATGTTTTTTTTTCATGTAAGCCATCATCACATGTCTCTCTTTAGGTTCAGTGCTGATAACTGTTGTTTTCTTTGAAAATTCATTGGCAAACAGGAGTATTTATAGGAAGATTCAGTCGTTTGATTACATATAGAACAAGTGTTGTGTCACTACGTGGGCCCATTCACTGATACTGTACTTCTCACATGTTCAGTAGATATGTATATTTTGTTTTGCACAGTAATAAAGCAAACAAATTTTCATTAATATATGGAATATTCATGTTACTGTACTCATGATTGAATAGATGTATCCTAATTTTTTTTGACCTGTTGTTTTATCATACCAAATTATAAATGGACTCGATGTATTAATGCCATTTTTTTTCCATAAATGCTAAATGAAAGATGGTCCAAGTGCTGATTTGTTGAGCATTTATTCTCTCCAGAAACACCATTTTCAGTGAGCAGAAAAATCACTTAATGTGAATACGTTTTCTACCACTTTTAGTTCTCCTCCTTGATTTTAGCAATGTAGTATTAATTCACATGTTGAATGAAATTAAGGGAGTTCTGCATTTGATTGGAAGTTAAGCATATTTATGCACAGTAATGCCTTATTTGTACAGCAACAGCTGTTATCTTATTTTTATGCTAGCTGTAATTTTTCTCACTGCTAATTTTCGTTAGCAGTTGGTAACCTGTTGCTTAGTTAGCTAACATAGTTAACAGTTAGCTAGTTTATTACATAACTGGCTTAAATTGCAGCGTTAGCATCGATGTGTTGTGAGACATCTAACGAAAGTAAGTGTAAAATTCACACTCATTTTAGCAACATATTTGTCTTTCACAATACCTTGAAAATATGTCTCTAAAAGCTGCAGAACTAGAGCACAATTTAGGTAATATACCATATTATGGTATTTGTAGAGGCACAAATTGAAGTAACGCTAAGCTAGCCCAACTTTTTATTGTTTGTTGCTGTTAATGTTAAAGTATAAACTGGTCTATTTTTTAAAAATTACAAATAGAACTGTGCCGTTCACAACTAACTTTTTACAACATGAAATATTTTTTTTCGATTTATTTAACTTGGATTTTAAAAAAATATGCTATCATTACTGATGGTAATTTAGCACCTCATGGTTAATTTGACGTTACCATGAAAAAATCAATTCATCGTAGAGAAAGTACATTTTTGTTCTTTCTTCTATTAAATATTCTTGAAATATTAAAAGAAAGTGGTGCTTTTCTCTTGCTGCACTGTAATCTCAACTTTCCCTAGAAAGCAACAAGGTAATAGGGAAGTTTTGATTTAGACTAATAACAATGTGAATGATTCAACTTCTGTTTTCAAAACGAAGAAACTTGCTTAAAGCTTGTTTTGTCTAGACAAAACAAGCTTTAAGCAAGTTTCTAGACAAAACAAGCTTTAAGCAAGTTTCTTCGAATATAATTAGACTCTAATCAACTCAAAACCCCAAAATATTTTCTGTGCAAATAAGACTGAAAAACAGCACGTTTTCACTTTAAGGAAGTTTTGACAGGAAAATAATGCCATTTTTACCTTGCAGAAGCTTAACTGAAACAACTTATCAATAGTTATAATAGCTGCAGATTAATTTTGTTTCAGTCTTTCAGTCCATTGAGGCACTCAGTTGTTTCAGCTCAGTTTTTGATATTTTTATGCAAAAGTCTCAGTTTATTTCGCATTGGTACATGAATATCACAATTGTGTGTCAGAACATTTTCATGGACTGCACCTCAGTCAGAAAACATTGATAACATGTATTTGATGCCCTGTAATCAATTACTGTTGCTTGGTGTTTTAATTTGAGGGGGATATTCAATAGAAGAATGTGAAATCAGTAAGAAATCTTAAGGCATATAAATATCATCTACACTGTAAAAAAGGAATTACTTGACTGAAGTAACATGCATAAAAATAAAAAAAATGCTTTATCTAGCCTCACTAAATTCTCTCAACTTCAAATAAACTCAGAACAGGGAATCAAATATAACAAATGGATGTTGAAAAAGTTTTAGGTGAGTTTAACGATTTCCTTTTTTGCAGTCAGTTTCTTTCTTCCTCTCATATAGTCTCCTTGCTTTTCCTCCCCCCCTCTACTTTACACTGAGGCTGGCACTGCTCTTAGCCTTGCCCATAGTAAACTTCACCACCCCGCTCATGTCCACACTGGTGTTTTTCAGGGTGAGTTTGTGGACCGTCCCGTGGTTCTCCAGGCGGACAGAGGGGCCCGGCTGAAGGGTTTCTCCGTTCAGAGTCCAAACGGGAGGCTTGTTTATGGCGACGGACACCTCACACTGGAAACATGCTGGCTCAGGCTCAGTAACCTCCTCATCCTCTAGCTCTTTGACCATTACAAGAGCCTGGGCTGCAGCGGCACAGAGAGAAAGAAAAGCTATGGTATGAAGGAAAACTTAATATTTTATCCTAAAAATAATCACACCCATCCACACTTAGTAGTAGTTACGGTAAGGACATCTGATAAAAAATTCTTCAAGGTTCTTAGCTTTCCCCTCAACTTACCTTCCACCAGCAGTTTGGCCTTGGATGTGTGCTCCCCAACCTGGATACTGTAGGTACCCTCATCCTCTACTGCCACCTGCTGGATCACCAGTTTCAAGGTGCAGCCGTCAGCCAGGAAATCCACCCGATCTGAGGAAACCAGCTCCACCTTATCCTTGTACCATGTCGGGCTGCACCGAGGTGAGGACACGGTGCATTCAAGGATCACACGGTGTTTCTCCAGGGCTGTTCGATCTCGCAGGGGTTTTACAATTGTAACAGGCAGCTCTAAAATGAGAGGAACGTTTTTAGATTTGCAATGGGGACATTTTTAAGTTGTTCACCTTGAAAAAGGAGGGAAGATTTTCTATACCTTCAACTTCAAGGTATGCTGTAGATTCAACATCCCTGGCTACAAACTGGATCTCCCCAGCGTCCTCAGCTTTGACGTTACACATCAACAGGAAGTGTTTGGTCCCTGGAGGAGCATAACATTAGACTTGTTGAAATTATTTACATTAAAGCTGTCATTGAGGCTTTTAGTAGTCAGTCACCTTATTTAGACACTTGATCTTGTTTTTGTCATGTGAGTTTTCTTGTAGTACAGTCCATATCTTATCTCTTTACTCTTACCCAAATCTTACTATTTGCTTAACGCCCACCAGAGGTCCTCCTACATACAAGTGTAACTAGTTTTGCATTGTGCATTTCTGTTCCCCCATTAACTGTTTCCTTGGGTTCAACATAAAAAAAAGACTATGCTGCATGTTTTCACTCCGTTGTTACATCACTAAACTAGCTGATCAGTTTTATTGTGAGAATTTACTAATTATTCATCTTCTTCTTTTCTGACCTTCAGTGCGGATCTTTATGGTGCTTGTTGGCCGGATCTTGTGGCTATCTTTGTACCACTCTCCAGTAACATCCTCCAGAGACACCTCACACATGAAAACAGCATTCTGGTCTTCCTGAATGTAAAGGTCCTCCAGATCCTGAACTATCTCCAACTTATGCTCTGTGAGTAAAAAGAGAAACAGAAAAATTATGGGCATCTTTCTTTGATGGTGTTTTCTGTAGACGTCTCTCATTACAGCCTTTAGGAGACATAATAAGCTGAACATACTGTTTCATTGACTGCACACACAATAAACAACCTAGAGGCTCTGAAATATAAAAATGTCGGTAAAAATATTCATTATTATGTGCTTCTTTTGTTTTTAAAATAGTTTTCCATTTGTAATGTGCTGCCAGTTGCAACAGCTAGTATTCAGACACTTACCATAAACGTCCAGTGAACAGGAAGTGCTGATTTCCCCTGCATCGCATGTGTAGGTGCCAGAGTCGGCCCGGGAGCACTGCATGATCTGACAGAACCGCTTCCGGCCCATGGAGTAAATCCGGCAGTTCTTCCCTGGCTTCAGCTCCGTCCCATTCTGATTAATTGGAACAAATATACAGAGGTATTTCTAATTAGTCTAAAACATGTCCCCATGCATTTTTCAATGACAATGACACTGACACTAAGGAGAAATAAGAGCATCTATTGGTTTGTTTTACCTTAAGCCACCTGACTTCAATGAGTTGTCTGGAGAATTCACACTCCAGAGTAGCAGGAAAGTCTTCCTCCACACTGACATCAGCTAGTCCTTTCAGGATAGACACTGGAGTTTCTGCCAATTTACCAAATTCAATCAGTTACCAACAAATTAACAGCCTAATCCGTCAGTCATATGGTTCTGTTTCTCCTTCTATGCTTCCTGAATATTTTTGTTTTCTAGTGAGTCCACAGCAAAATAATGAATGATTTAATACCTTTATAAAATTAAAAACCACCAAGACTAAACAAGGAAGTCCTCACTCAAAATCTTTCATATGGAGATCAATGGCATAAAAAGTCAGCATGTACTGTGTCTTAAAGTACGCTAAACCTTTAAGTATTTGATAGCTGTGTATTTACCTTTGATGGTGAGCCTGGCAGTGGTGCGCACCCCCTCAGCTGAGAAGACGATGGTCCCGGTGTCTTCCAGAGTGAGGTTTGACAAGGTGAGGGCATGGATTTGCCCATTGGTGCTCACCCTCCACTGGTTGTTCGGTTTCACTCGGATGCCGTCTTTCTGCCAAATTCCCTCCACATCTGTGTGGGAAAGCTCCACCTCAAAAGAGGCGGTCTCACGTTCAAAGGTCTCTTGGTCAGTAAGACCCTTACGGATGGAGATTTTACGGGCTGGATACGAAAGAGAAAAGGGAGAGGAGTTTAGAGAAAGGACCATTTTATAATTACTTATATTAATGTACTTCGTAGGAATAGTATTAAGATTAAATAATTTCATCTAGTTACTCAGAAAAGATTTGTTAAAGAACAAGTCCAAAATCATGGGAAAAAAATATAATTCTGAAATTGTGTACTAAAATCTCATAATGTCATTTAAATATCTTCCTTTAAGCACACTAAACTCTTTTGCTGTACATTGAGAGAACACCATTTGAAGGACAACAAAGGTGGTTCAAATATAGACCCAGCTCAGTTTATCACATTACAAAAGCAACGCCTACAGGAACTCCATGCTCCATTGTCACAATGTCATTCAGTGCACCACTGTATAACAGCATATCTACGTTTCAAAAACCTTTTCACACATACAGGTCTATTCTTAATATCATTCCACGCAGTAATAACAGTAAAACCACTTAAAATATGTACTTGAGTTTTTCAGAACTAATCTTTCAGATGAGATTAAAAAGTGTAAAACTACAATGAGTCCTGAATATTTAAGGTTCTCTAAAAAATATATTAGAAAATAGCATTTGGATAGTATGTCTGTTAATGCTGAAATTAGTCGATTATTTTGTTTGTGAGTAAACAGAAAATGAGTGGATAGTTTCAGTCTAATTTGAAGTATTTTCATAGGTTTTAAGAATAACTAGAGGTTCTGTTGATTGTCAAACTGTATAGCGGAGCAAGTTTTATTGACGTTTAAGTGTAAGCTTGACAGAAAACTCTTAAAATGAAGGGAGTCTTTATTATTCACGTAAGGCAATATATCATCCATGCTTATCCACTTACGTTCGACGTTGAGCTTGACTTGTGCACGGTCATGTAACGTCTCACAGCGATAGGTTCCCCGGTCTGACAGAGATAGGTTATGGATTTTCAGACTTCGTTTACAGCCATCCTGGGCCAGCGTATGTCGAGGACCGGGCTGAATGACCACCCCTTGCCTCATCCACTGAACCTCTCCTGTCTCAAGGCTGATCTCTGTCTCCAAAGTGGCATCGCCAAACTCCTCTGCCATTACAGTGTCCATTTTCTTCGTAAACATGACTTGAGCCTCTGAGGTGGAACAGAAATATAGTTACAAGGACCTCCTGGTAAATATGGTAAATTTTGCTTCATTTTCTGTCATTTAATGGTCTTACCCTGAACTTTGAGGCTGGCTTTGCTTATTTGTCCCTCTGCTTCAGCTGTAATCTTTGAACAGTCCAACATCTGGCACTTTTTGATGAGCAAAGTGTGGCACAGGCCATTCTGGTTTGCCTCGAAACGATCACCCAGTTTGATAACCTCATTGTCCATCAGCCAGACTAACTGGACATCCTCAGGAGAAACCACACACTTAAATGTGGCATCTTCACCTTCAAGTACGGTGGTGTTGTGCAGCTCTGTAAGAAACTCTACCACTCGAGGCACTGAAAATATATTAAACAGGAAAATTCATGAATCTGCAATGTCATGAAAGAAAAGAAAAATCTGAGTCCAGGCATACTTACTCTCTACTCTCAGTGTTGCCACAGTCTGGTCATCTCTGGACTCGCAGGTATACTCCCCAGCATCCTCTCTGGTCAGTCGGTGGATGGTCAAGCTTCGCTCAACTCCATCTGCCCGAATAGAGAACCTCCTGCTTGGAACCACCTCCACCCCATTCTTCAACCACTGAACATCTGCTTTTGGCTTGCAGACCTCACAGCGAAGAGTCACCATACCGTCAGCATGGGCCACGGTGTCTCGGAGTTGCCTCACAAACTTGATTCTCATTTCTGTGGTGTAAAAAAAAAATGATGGTAGTAAAATACCTTTTTGGTCCAAACTTAAGTGTTCCACATTCTGGGTTGATGACAAGATTCAACAAAAATGTTTAACCTTTCACAAGCAAGCTGAAGTGGATCTGGTCGGTGTTGACATCACAGGTGTACTCGCCAGCATCAGAGCGCCTTAGAGGCTCGATGGTAAGGGTGCGTTCATGGCCATCCATGAGTGCTTGGAAACGTTCGCCTTCAACAGGCGTCCAGTCTTTTAGCCAGCGCACTAGAGCATTTTCCTTGGATACATAACTTGTCAAGGTCACGCTCTCTGCTTCGTAACCCGTCACAACAATGTCTTCATGCTTGTTAATGAACGTAACGGGAGTCTCTTTGTTGGAAAAAGAAAAAGGACAAATATTAGTTAATCTTGTGATGGTATCCTTTGCAGCATATGCGGAGAAATCACTGTGAGTTTTACCTTGAACCCTGACCATGCTGATCATCTTGTCATCAACAGCATCGCATACATATTTCCCAGAGTCTGAGGGTTGGACATTTGAGATGATAATCTTCCTCAATGTGCCATAGCTCTCAATGTAAGTACGAGAATCATTGGTTAGCAGCCTGTCATTGCAGTACCACTGCACAGGGGCATTGGCACGGGACACTTCACAGGCCAGGATCAGGTCATCTCCTGCCACCATCTCCTGGTTGTCAGGGTCATTTGAGTTGCCCACGATTGTCACTGGAGGCTCTAAGTCCAAAGGCAAGAGACAGGTGAATTAGTATAATTTTTAACCAAAACATTTAATTAATAAAATTCACAAAATCTATTTTACCTTCTACCGTAACTTGGAAGCTGATATTGTCATCTCCAACATCCAAGAGGTATTCTCCTGAGTCTTCAAGTTCAGCATTGAGGATGACCAGCGAGCGAAAAGCACCTTCTTCTTCCTCGCAGTACCTTTCATTTTCCTCAACACGGCAACCATCCTTGTACCATTTGGCACTGGCATTGGCTCTTGAGAGCTCACACTCCAGCACAATGTCATCAGAAACCAGGGATTTAAGATTTGTCTTAACCTCTGACTTTCTAAGGATCTTCACAGGAGGCTCTGGTAATACAGAATGACAAATTTGCACATTATGACGGTCTTGAAAATTGCATTTTGGAGCTGAAAATATGTTCAAATCTGGTCTGAAATTGCCTCTTACCTGAAACTTTGACTTGAAATTCAACTTTATCATCTACAGCGTCACAGGTGTATTTCCCAGTATCCTCTGGTGTCGGAGAGTGGATGGTCAGACGATGGATCAACCCATCCTGTGTGATGGTGACATTACTGCTGTCCTCTATTTCTCTGCCATTTCGCCACCACTTGACCTCAGAATTTGGCCGGGAAACCTCAATTTCCAGCACTATTGGTTTGCCAGCAAAACTTTCCAATTTGTCAGGCATGTTTTTGGGACGAGTAAGCTTCACTGGTGGCTCTAAATTAAAGTAATACATTTAAGGTAGGGAGTCATAAATTAAAAAATGCTTTTAAAATCGTAGAAATTAATTCATATATTATAGTTAATTACCTGTAACAGTCACCAGGAAGGCCACAGAGTCATCTTCAGTTTCACATATATACTCCCCTGTGTCATCCACAGTGGTTATAGGTATAACCAGCTGGCGTTGGGCCCCATCCACCTCCAGGATCAAGTTATGACCCTCCTCTACCTCCAGGCTGTCCTTGAACCACCGGACAGGAGCGTCTGCCTGGGAAATCTCACAGCTGAGCTCCAGCCTTTCAGATGCCAAATGGGTAAGTTCCACTTCTGATTCACTGGGGAGGAGGAATCTTACTGGTGGCTCTGTGGAAGCAGGATAGTTACATAATCTTTTGATTGCTAAAGAGATTCAATAGTTTTGTATTATATATGTGATATCATCCATATGAGCACTTACCCTTGACAGTAAGCTGGAAAAATACAGAATCGCCATCTGTTTCACACACATACACTCCACCATCCTCCACCGCGCTGTTAAGTATGACCAACCTCCTGTAAGGACCTTCAGATACCAGCTGGACATTGTCACTTTCTTCCACTTCTTGGCCGTCCTTTAACCACTGCACCTTCCCATTGGAACGAGACAACTCACACTGCAGGTAGATCTCCTCTGAGATATAGCTCTCCATCACAATATCATTCTTAGGTTCCACAATCATCACTGGAGGCTCTGTGTTTGCAAGAGAAAGCAGAGGGACATCAGTAAGTGTAAAAATGCCACCCCAAATCTCATCTGTTTTTTCATTGTTATGAGAGATTCCATGCACTCAGTTCTCTGGCTCGGTTTAAACACCACTTTCACCAAAAGGCCAAAAGGAGTCAGAATTGTTCCTCTACCTTTGACATTAACAGTGAACTCCATGCTATTGGCTCCTGCCCGGCAGGTGTAGCTGCCAGCATCTGAGGATTCAGCAGAGCGGATGATCAGCCTCCTCATGGTTCCCTCTGCCTGCAGAGTGATGTTGTCACTGGGCTGGATCTCACAGCCATCCTTATACCTGAGACACACCAAATAAATTTGATTTAGTAAATGATAACAACTAAAATAATTATGCCTACTAAAGAGTATCAAGTTTTCCTCTCCTCGTATTTATTATTTTAAGCCTCACAATGCAGTAAGCATTGATACTTATATAAAAAACAACACTTAAAAAAACAAAATCACAAAAAAAACAAAAGCTGAAAACTGCATGAACAAAAGCACTTGTTGATATTTTTTTATATATCTTGTTGCTGATAGGATTTCACTCCCATCCTCTTACCACACGACTTCTGCATCTTCAGCAGAGACGTGGCAGAGCAGCACGACGGGGTCCAGCTCCATGCTACTCTTATGTAGCTCCTCCTTTGAGACCGGAATAAACTCCACAGGAGGGCCTGAAGAACAGGAGGAAGAATGGATGGATGACAGTAGCTGGCACAAAAAATTAAATTAAATGATCTTTTCAAAAAACTTTTACCTGCAATGTCAACGTTGAATTTGATTTCATCGCTTGAGGTTTTACATGTATAAATTCCAGCATGAGATGCATCAGCTGATTGAATCACAATCCTCCTCATGGTCCCATCAGCTTGAATGTTGAGGCCATCAGTCACCTGGAGCTCTTTGCCATCTTTAAACCAGGATACTTTTCCAAAGGGGTGGGAGACTTCGCAGTAGAGTACAATGGCATCACCAATGTCTACCCGTTTATAGCTGTCTAAGTCTAACAGAGGACTGAATTTTACCTCGGCAGCTGCAAAGAAATCAACACAAAATAACAATAAACTCCAGAGAAGTGCAGCCATCACATACTAAACACTGCAGGAATAAAAGATTTTTACACCTACGTTTAACCTTGAGCACAGCTGAATCCCGCACTCCGTTGGCTATGAACGTGACCTCTGCTGTGTCCTCTGTTGTGCTAGTTTCATGGATGACCAATGAGTGCCGTGTTTGTGACTGTTTTATTGAGTATCGTCCACCATGCTGCAGCTGAGCGCTATTAAGAAACCATGTTCCAGCCATTGTGGCAGACAGTTCAATGGAGAAGTGAGCGTCTTCTCCTTCCACAACCTCACAGCCTTTGAGATGACTGTGAATCTTTGGCCCAGGAACTAAGAGAAAGAAGAAGAATTACCAGTTAACAGAAGAAATCTGTGGTCTGTTTATCATTACTGACTATTTTGAAACGTTTTTATCGTTCCTGTAGCCACTAGTTTCCACTAAAAATCACTGTGTGGTTGGGCTGTTGTTTTTAGACTTTAAATGTCAAATATGGCAGCAGCATTTACTATCTTTCCATAATTTAAACCTCTAACATCCATTTACATTCCTCTGTCATGCCAGGTTTGTAATGATATACACAGAATAACACAATTCTGCCTCCTCACCCAGATGGACAGCTTTGGGAAACTCCACATGGCCGCTTCGCCCATACTTGTTGATGCAACAGACACGAAACAGGTAGTCGCCTTCACACTGCACGCTGTCGCCGGAAACCTCAGCTGAAGTGGCGGTCTCTGAGGTGAAACACTTCTGCCACTCTTGGGAGCCCAGTTCCTTTCTCTCTACTACAAAGATGGATCGGGTGGTGGTCTGACTGTTGGGGGCGGGAACCCAGGTGAGCAGGACACTGTTGGGTCGATCCACGTCCATTTTGATTCCCACGGGGCAGATAGGAGGGCAGTGTCTTGTGGCTAAAAGAGGGAAAGGACAAAGAATATTGTTGGTATGAACAACTCAGGCAGGTGGGCCTGGTTGTTGAAGAGGCCAAAAAATATCAAATCCAAACAAAAGTTATTTGCACAGTAATGAAATCCACAGAATGTCACAAAATAGTTCTCAAAAAATGATTGATTGTTTTTTAAAAAGCAAATCTTGTTTGTCATAGTTATTTTAAGCCTGTCAAGAAGTTCCTCTAAAATAAGATGCAATGACTATTATGTCTAAATAACAGTATCTGTCTAAATGAAATTAACTTTTTTTAAATCTTATAAAAAGTTCTTTGGGAAACCAATTTTAGAAACTGTGAAATAAACACCTTAGTTTTGCTTTAATGTACCTTTGACCTTGAGGCGTGATGACGTCTTGGATCTTCCTGCTACAAATGTCACGACCCCTGAGTCCTGATATGCCACGTTAACAAACACTAAAATGTGAGTTTTGCCAAAAGACTTCAGGATCGTCTGGTGAGTCTCGTGTAGCTTGAAACCATCTTTAAACCAGTGGATCTCCATGTCATCGTTCTCCACCTCCACACAGAACACAGCGTTCTCACCTTCCAAAACCTCAAGCTTCCGGGGAAGTTTACGAACAATAGTACCTGTAAGTAGAGAAAAGATTTTATCTTTCTAAGTTTTACTGCTAAACTTCCTGTTTCACTTGTGCTTCAAGCCAACACATTTCTGACCCACTAATAATATAAGGCAAGAATTAAAGCATCAGCAGCAATTTTCCCCTTTTTGACTGCTCAGTATTTGCCAGCAGTGTCAAGTAGTTGACTATGACATTTTGATGGACTTTATTGCACATGATAAATTATTTTTTTAAGCAAATCTAAAAAACTGCATACTTAAAAGTACAACTTACCTTTAACTGATAGCTCTGCAATACTTTTCGCTCCATCTGGCATCTCACAGAGATACACTCCATCATCATCTGTCCCAACATCATGGATGGTCAGTCTTCGTTTGGTTCCTTTCTGCTCCATCCCATATTTACTGCTGGGCATCAGCCGCTGGTCCTCCAGGTACCAGGCAGATGGAATGGATTCATCGGGCACCTCACACTCCAGCACAGCAACATCCCTTTCCCTCACCTCCACGTCTTTTAACGAACGTCTGAACCTCACAGCTGGGCCTGAAAAAACAAGGTAAATGGATTTGTAAGTGTAGATGTTTAAACTAACAACAAAATATTGTAGTGGTAGTAATGGCAGAGCGAGTATATGTCTATTTGTCAAGCACGGCTGATATTTGACAAATATAAAAGTATAAATATTTAAATTTATTAAGATAAAAGCAGATTATTAAAACACAAGACTAATGTAGTGGCAGTTTGAACAACTAGAAGTATTTCTCCTGCAGAGATGAAATGACTAGAAACTTTACAAGACTGAACTCTCTTTCCAAAACAAGATGTTCAGGTAACGCCAGTTTTGATTTAAGTAGAGACCCTTCAGTTTGCTTGAATGTTTTGTGCCCCCACTAAACAGCTTTTAAGTAGTGCTCAGCTGCTATAATGCAACTCTATATTGTCTGTATATTCAGGAATGGCATGTTAGCACCAAGACAAAACTGACTCTTATGATAGAGGCAGCTGTTATAGTTCAGAACTGTGCGTAGGGAACGGTATGTGACCCTGAGAATTGCCTGCCCATTGTTAAGAGATCAGGACAAAATAATTAGCTCCTTTAAGAGGTGATGCCTTGCATTTCAACCATGCAAACAAAGCAGTTAGCCCACAGGAGTGCAGCTTATGACCTAATGTGTTTTCAATGTTGTTGGAAGCAAAATGACATAATGATTCTTTCATTTCTTCCTTACAAGAGCAAGAATTAAACTGGCACAAAATCTCTTGAAATGTGATGTGTTATTTGCTCTTGCTAGTGACTTTTAGATTGACAAAGATTTACTGTGCATTGCATTTTTTTTAAATTTACATTAACATTTAGGATGATTCACTTTAGGAGTTTTATAATTTTAAGTTATTTATATTTGCATTGAGTTTTCTTCCATCTATCAAGCATTAGCATTTCGAGCAATGATGCCTTTTTAAAATGTCGCAAGAAATCTCGTGTTTACTCATAAATGCAGGGTTTTAAAAACAGGAGTGTATTTCCTACCTTTTACAGACAAGTGAACAGCACTGAGAGTGTTTCCAAGAGCGTTTGATGCTGCACACACATACAGTCCTGTATCCTGAACTTTACAGTACAGAACCTTCAGTGTGTAGTAGCCCTCTCTGTCCTCAAATATCAGATGACGCCTCCCGGGCTCCAGGGAAACCCCGTCTTTCTTCCAAATGATCTCTGGCTTGGGTTTCCCTGTAACAAAGCAGCGAAACTTGGCATGTTTCCCCTCTGCCACTGCAAACTTCTTGGCTTTTGAAGCGCTAACAGATAGCTCCTCTGAACCTCTCAACAAACTAAGCCTCCCGCCTCTGTGCTTTGGTGACCACTGGCTGTTATTTTGACCATTTGAGGACATTTTGCTCTCCTCTCGCTCTGGTACAGGCTCAACAAGAAGGACGGCACCTGCCAAGGCCTCACCGTGGCAGTTGACAGCCTTGCAGGTGTAGACACCTTTGTCTGGCATGCGTGTCCTGTAGATCTTGAGCTGAAACCAGCCACCGTCTTGATTGCTCACACTGAAGTGTGCACTCTCAAAGATGTCATTCAGCTTCTTCCCATCTTTCTCCCATGTCACCTCGGGTAGAGGAGTGCCCCAGATTTTGCAGGAAAAGGCAGCATCCTCTCCTCGATCCACACGCAGAGAGAGGGGCTTTATGAGGAATCGTGGTTTGTCATCAGACGTTAAATCGAGCTCTTCCCTTACTTCACTATTCTTCTTGTTCCACTTGTGCTCTCCATTCAGCTCCTCTCCATTTTCTTTCCTAAGCTCACCATTTTGCTCTGTGCAGTGCCCATTTAAGTGTCCTTCAATTTCTCCATGTTCTTTTATTGGTTTCTCTACACCATTGACTCCTAATTGCCTTTGCCCCCCTTCCTGCGGCTGGGCCTCTCCTTCTACTTTAAGGGAGGCTGCTGCATAGGTTTCACCTATGCTATTTTTGGCCTTGCAAATATACTGGCCAGCATCCTGCGTGGTCACTCCAGTAATGGTCAGCAGGTAGGCTTTTCCCTCCTCAGAAAGCTTGTAATGTTCATCAGATGAGATTCTGACATTTTTACGCTCCCAGATCACATCAGGACGAGGGTCCCCATCGATTTGGCACCGCAATGTGGCGTTTGTGCCACACTGTGCCACCACAGGGCGGGGGTAGCCCAAAACACGAGGTGCCCCTCCAAAAATATCCATGGTGATGTCACACTCTCTCTGGTTTGAATGAAGAAAAGTGTTTTGTCAGGATTGCTTTGTATTAAGCCCTTTTATCTTTGTAAGGAAACTGTAAGAAAAAGAAAACGTAAAAGTCAGCAGGCCATCAACTTCAATAGAAAGGTAAATTTACATAAAAATTTGAAGAGCTTGACTTGACGCAATTCCCAATTCCCAATTCCCAATCTTACACAAATTCCCAATCTTACACAAATTTCCTACATAATATTGAATGATGTGGAGTTTTTTTTTTGCTTTGATTGTTTTGTCTTTTTTGCATGTCTGTTTATACCTGAGCCCAACTTTTTAAAAGAACAGAAATGTACTTTAAAAGTACTGTTTTATTGTTAGAAATCTGATGTTCATGATTCACTGCAGAGTGGAGCATACAAATATGATCACTATCCGAAATACCTGGTGTAGATACCAAGGCTTAACTGAAGTTCTGCAAGATGTTTATCACATGCTTGGTGATTAGTAAAGTAGGTTTTGAGCAAACATTAACCACCCTCATTTGTCTCACAGCTGGTGCTGTAGCTCATTGAAGAGTGTATTTATAAAGTAGTCTGTCCAAAAAAAGATACCAGAGACCATGTGTCACATAGCACACAAACTGTCAGTGACAAACCTTCAGTCTCTAAGATGAAAACTGACTTGATTTTATCTTTATGTGTATGGAATATGTATGTCAAGTGCACCATTTCTGCAGAAATTTTCTTCATCTGTAAACTGTTGCATTGTAGTCATGTACTAAAGCTAATTTCCTCTTTTTACAAAAACTTTTTGATCATAACCGATTATGGTTTGATTTTGTAACAACCAATGAAAAACACTAGTTTCTCTCATGTTGTCACTTTTCTTCTTTTGGCATCAGAATTGAAACCATCTCGGCTATGTTACACACAACACTCTCCCATCTGATGCACATCCACTTAACTGCATGGATCATACAGATCTGTCCTCATGTCTTGTACAGTAAATAGCTCCTTGGGTAGCATGTCAGACATTGCATTTGACTCAGTTACTCATTGAGCATTTTTTTCACATGGATGGAAATTATTTCACTTAAGTGGGTTTGAATGGCAATCAGGACATGCATAAATAGTAAGATAGGAAATGAACCTATAATTAACCAGAAAACTAAACCTTTACTAGTATTATACATTAAAGAACAGTGAAAAGATAAACCTACCTCTTCTTTGAGTCACTCTCCTCAAAGCATTCTGTCCCTGTTATGATGTTTACTTTGAAATGATGACCTCAAACGATTCAAGCTGGCATCAGTGAATTGAGATGACCTTTGGTCCTTCCTTCAATTGATCTGTGATTTATAGAAAGGGCAGATATTTGTTCTGCATCTTCAGCTCTTGTTCTTTGCCACTCTAATTTAGTTTGTTGATTGTAGATCCTCCTCACATTTGACGCACCCCCTGTTCACTAAAAGTCAGAGCAGGTTACAAACATAAATCGTCCATTCAAAGTGGGCAGGCCACAGTCTCAGGCATCATCTCTTGGTTGTGTCCCCTCAGATCGGCGTTAAGTTGCTGGCAGGGAGGAAAATGACCACAGACTTTCAGTCAAGTGCTTGGTTCATGCGTCAGCTCTGATACTGTCATTGTCCAACAGCTAAAAAGTGAGAGAGAGTTGGAATGGGGGGTGGGGGCATTAAATGCTTTCACAGCTGCTGCCACTGCAAGCCACCTCCTAAAAATATCAGCAGCTTCGATGACAGTGGGCCAGATAAAGTAAGGCCCTCCAATCACAGACAGTGGCTCACTGAAGACAGGGGGGAGGCCGAGCTCTGCAGTGGATCACTCAGCTTAACAGATATCCTGAGTTAAACCTCTGAAAAAGAAAGGACACCCCACCTGCTGGAGCTCCTCGAATCATGAGTCATGCTAACCCAAAGATGGGTTCAAATTAGAGTCACGCCACTTTTAAAAAAGGATTCGTATGTTTAAATTACTCATCAAAATGTTTTAAGATGCATTACAAACATAATAGAGACCTACAACTAGTTGTTAAAAAATTTAGAAGGTAATTCTAATTCATGACTTTTTCTGCCTGTAACATTTTTAAAACCCAACAATAAAATAGTAGTTATTATAATTCCACAAGAGAAACTTGCAAGATTAGCAAGGTCATAGCTAGAATTGTAGAAGTTCATAAATTTTAAGGACTGTGACTGTGAATTTCACTGGACCTGACCAGAGTCAGCCGTTTCTACAGTGTTCCAAAACAAATCTAAGAGGTCATAAGATGATTTAACAGATATGAAAGAAACAAATATTTATATTTGTACAACACAATACAATGGTTTTATCACTGCTATTACAATTTTTGCTATTTTCAGCCAAAAGTTTTTGTTACCATTCCAAAAGTCTGTAAGTATTTGAAATATGCATAATTGAACTTCTTTTAAAAAATTGTTTAAAATGGTAATCAGGTGCTCTGAGGCCTTGTGGGCTATGTCAGGAGTTCAATTAGAAATAATTTGATCAGAAGTAATAATCATTGTAGGTTTAATACTGCTTTCTTTAAACCGGCAACTATTTGACATGTTAAGCAGTGCATGTTAGCAGACATGTATATAAATGAGGCACTTGGATTTGACTTGTTGACTTTTACTTGGACTTGAAACTTTATTGCAAAAACTTGAGTTACCTTAGTCTTTAAAAAAGTGACTTTGTCCCCTGTCTTCCACTTAAAAAGTGTAGAACCACATTAGTCACTGCAGCAGAGACAAGAGGGGAGAACTTTATAAAGGTGACATCACACACTAGTGCAGCCATGGCATGTGCAGAAGTCTGCCTCTGTGTAAGCTGAGGCTGTTCTCAGTGATGTATGGGACACTGATAAGGAAAAGATTAACCAAGTGCTGGAAGCATTAGACCCATTATGATTTGGCAACAGAAGTCCTCACTATCAGGGTGTTCGGAAACTGTTTATTGTCTCATTATCATTTCAGACAAGTAGGCTATAAAGCTCATAGAGCTTCTGTGATTTCAGATACTTTGATCATTCATGTCTGAATAGGTAGCTGTAAAGTGATAAATGATTTACAACAAGTGAAATGTGTAATATTTGTTATTTTTATTTCCTCTCTCAAGAACCTGTACTAACATGGTGATCAGTGGCATCCCATCATGTCTGATTTGAATCCGGTGTTGACACCCGTCAGCTGCATTCTCCGACGATAACTCCCCGTGCTGTCTCTTCAAGTGGAGTGTCTCAGTCAGCCAAAGCAAACTGTCCCCATAGATATTTGACCTTCAGTGCAGGTCACATAGTTTTGATCACTTTAGGATGGTTGCTGACTTAATGCACTTGACATTCCGCCTCAATCACAGATGTACTCTGAGGTTTCCCTAAAACTTTAGTATGATCAGGAGAAATATAGTTAAAAGAAACAAATAACCTCCTTCAGCAAGCATGTATCAGTAAACAATTTGCCAAATGAATAGCAGAGTCATTTGGAGGACTCACACTACACTAGTGGCTCCATTTAAGGCTGCTGGTACCTCTTGACATTCTCATCCATACAGTCATCCCTGCAGCTGTTAGGTACAATGACCGCACCAGGAATCAAAAGCACAGTGCTGCTCTTTGTCCCGAGGTAGGGTTTCAATATCAGGAGCTGGAGACGATTGAGACTGCCGGCTTCCTGAAAGAGATGTCAATCAGCCATGTCTGAAATAAGCTGTATTCTGTTTAAGAAAGCTCCTCTCCATCCTTTTTTTAACCGATGACCAAATCATGTTGCCAGAGAGATGCATTATATTTTAAAAACTAAAATCACATGAACTATTATGTCTTGATAAATAAGACTTGAAAGTCTTTTAATGCAAGAATTTATAAATACTACAGCCAATCTCAGTTTGTGTTTTGGATGAAAATGGAGCTTTAATAAGTTTCATAACAAAACAGCATTTGTTCTTACGTTTTAATCATGATCTAGAGACAAATATTCTGTACTGAGCATTATAAAAGGATCCTTAGTTAGATGATACGAGGATAGAAAGAGCATCCATTGATCTTAATGTCATTATCATGCCACACAGACTCATGACTTTTTAATTTTTTACATGCTGGAGTTTTCTAAAACAGATGCAGAGTTCTTATGCAGCTATAAAGGCATCCAGGTGTTTAGCTCACTGTCTCTGGGTGTTTTAGTGTGAGAGGACAGTCCACCATGCCTCTCAGGTCATGGCTGAGCTTTCCAGGCTGGATTAAAATCAAGTTCCTGGAAACTCACATTCCCGTGTGGCTCCACCCTTGGGCCACTGTGGTGAAATTGTTTATTTTAGTTGGGCAACAGCTACTGGAAAGAGATACACAACTCACTCATGCCAAGAGTTTTTTTTTTTTTTTTTTTGCTTGTAGATGGGAGGCAGAACACATTATCCGGTGGTGGTTTTTTCCTTGTTCCTTGCCCATTGTGAGCCAATGTTCTTGAGCCAGAAGTCTCTTGAAGTTGTAGATTATCAGCCATGTGAGATTCAAGATGAAATTAAGTTATGATGATGATTATGTAAAAGCTTACCAGATAAACCATTAACCAAAAAGCAAAACTTATGTAAGACTTTAAATGATCAAATTGTAATGATACCAATCATACAAACTGTATTAGTGAAGTAAATTTAATCACAAAATACAAGAAGGTCTTTTGTTTTTGTGCATGTAGAGTATAATCCTACTACTACTACTACTACTAATAATAATAATAATAATAATAATAATAATAATAATAAAAATAATAATCAATAACAACAACAACAACAACAATAATAAAATACAGTTCACCAATTTATTTGAGGGTCAATATAAAATGAAAAACCTTTCATGAATGGAGTGCATGACCCTGGATTAAAAACCATTAGGCATTAAAAAATAGGTGTTCCTGTCTTGCACAGGGTTGCCCATTAGATGGAGCTAGAGATGTATATTTGTGGATGAATTAATGGACTTGAGACAACAGGAAATCAAGATAAAATCCACAGAAGAGAAAGGGAAAAGGTTAATATAAATAGATTAAGGAGTTTAACTTACTAAGGCATAAAACTCTGACCTCTGTCCTTCTGGTTTGAGGAGGGAGGAAGAATTTCCGTCAGTGCTTAATGAAAAGCTATATTATTTCTTAAGTGATATTTGTGATATGTGTGTTGAAAACATTTATAGGAACCAAAAATCAAATTTAGGTCACTGTAACCTCTATGTACTGCTGTACCGCTGTTATCTAAATAGACTGATGATAAATTATGATGTTTTTTGCTAATAAAGGACTCTAGTGACTCATTGTCCTTTGAGGCGGAAGCATTATTCAATTAAAAGATGGGACGTCAGATGGCCTTCTTGAAAAAAAAAGTGATGTCTCATTGTTGCACTTAAACCTTCAGTCACATAATGCTACTTGGAAGCAGAAGAAAGTGAGCAAATTCTGCATTTTGCCATGAAATTGCCTCTCGTTATCTTGATTTTATCAAATGGAAAAGTCTGGCTTTTTTATTGGAAATCTTTGAACGGGTATTTTTTGTCCCAGGATAAAAATGTTAATGACCCAAGAGACTAGAAGAAGAGTGTTAAAGCGCACGTACACAGAGAGAGAGGAGTGAATGTATACTAAGAAGAAGAAGAAGCAGAAGAAGAAGAAGGGGAGGTAGTGAGGTGGGAGATGATGGAGAGAGACGTGCAGAGAAGGAAAAACAGAGATCAAACATTTTTGTCAGGTGACCTCTGACACTTTAGCTCCTCCTTCTTCTCCTTGCAACCTGCAAGCATGCTGGGAGAAACAACAAGGGATTCTGGGAAAGACAGGAGGAGGGCTTTTTTTAAATACAAACAACATCTGTGTGTATGTGTGTGAGGCAGATAGACAAGAAAATATATTCAAGAACAAGTTTTTTTTATCATTATTATTGGATTTTTTTCCCCCTAGAGAATAATTTTAGCTCAGATTCAACATTTGTCCCAGATATAGCTGCAGTTTGGGCTGTGACACTAAAATTACTTTGTGTAAAGCTGCTTTTTTAAAATGACTGATTGGAAATTTGGTTCGCTTGTTCTGTTGTCCTGTGGGAAACTGACATTTTCTAACTGTGCAGACAAGGATCCATGGGCTATAGCAGTTGCATATCATGAACTCAAAAATCTGTATAATAAAGATTAACATGTATAAAAATTGAGTTATTTATTAAATCAGATTAAGAAAAAGGCTGCAGTTATTCTATATTTTTCTTATTTTCAAGAAATCCCATGAAAAGACAAAAAAATTAGGTTGAGATTCTTCTAACAAGAACTGTCTTGCTTTCCAAAACCTGTTGGGGCTGAATTGTGGGTAATCAGTTTGAGTGGTTTAGGTCAATTTTAAATTTTAATTATGTCATTGCTACCATGACTACTATTTAAGTTGCAGTCGTTGATAAAATCACCAGAAACAGATTGTGCAATGATTGTTCTCTCTAAGACTATTTTTTCGACGAAATACCAACATCTCACTTTGCATCGCCTCATTTGGTTCAGCTCAATTTGGTTGAAACAAATATGCGATTTGACATCTAGGGTTATTAAGTTATTATTCTAGGCCTTACGACCATATTACATGATCTTTTTCCGCGGGAATATTCCAGATGTCAAGATTTTCATTTTTCAAGCACTCCAAAGATTTCTTGTTCTCGTAGATTAAAATTTAAAGGTCAAAGTTCATTTTAGATCTTGAAACTACCTTAAAACAGTCTCACCTCAAGGTCAACTAAATGAACTGAGAGCCTCAAATGATTTTTTGTTGTTTTTACAAAAGGAAAATATATTAGTTGTAACTTAAAGGGCCACATAGGGAGAACAGAAAGTTTGAGAGAGTGACTAACATAACACACATGACTTATTTTATCCTCTGAGCCGAACAAAGCCTCTGACCTTGGAGGCTTTGACAGGACATTTAACTGTCAAGGGAATCAGACAAGTGACCTTCAGTTTACAGGACAGACCTCTGTCTCTAACTCAAGCCAGCACTTTTCACATTCCCATCTCATATTCCCAGCCTGTGCATCATTTAAAATTTTCCATTCCCAGGGTTGGCACCGCCATGGCAGGACAACAGCTTGGTTTATTTTAAAATAATAAGTCCTCTAAACTTTTTCCATCTCTAAGATTTGTATTTACATCCTTGTGCTTCAGAGGAGAACCTGAGTTTTAAATGCAAATTCTTTCTCCTGTTTTTATTAAATCAAAAGTTGCTTTTGATGACTGAGCTCACAGTTGGGGGGGTTAAGACCTCAGAGCTGCACCAGCCTTTACTCTGAGGTCCAACACTTTGTATTGTGTGTAAACTCAGACCAGTATTTTGTGTTCCTCTGCGTATAGCTGATACACTCGGATCTGGAGATTTGGCCTTTAAGTCAGCTCCATATTGTGTTTGTTTTAATAATGAGAGTCAGATGTTGCAATAGATAAATATTGCATTACTTTTCATGATCAGAAGCAGATGTGGGTTGATGTGAAAAAAAATGGCTCCTGATGAGAAAACAGACACTCAAACACAGCTGATAGAGGGCAGAGGAGGACTGTGCTGTTTCTTCTCTTTCCTCCATCAAAAACTATGATTAGTCGGTTTTCTTTTCACTGTAGGCTTTGGTTCAAAAAGTTGATTTTTCAGTAACTATCATTCTTTATTGAATGATGTGATATTGATTCATAAAACCACAAGATCAATCTTTTTGCATATTGCTAAGAATTTTTGCCTGCATTAAGTACAAAATGCAGTTTAGTATGCATGCAGATTTTCTATTTGTACCAAACAAGTCTTGTAAGGTTAGAGGGTTTCTTGTGCAATTTAAAGCATTAGCTCTCTTAAAATCTGTCATTTTCGAGCAAAGTTTGGTTTAAAACTGATATATACCAAAGTGAAGTTATTAAATAAAATTGAATCTAGAGACAAATCAGGAAATCAGTACCGATACCTCAATCTATTTACAACAACTGGAACAGTACATTAATGAATGAATCCATACTTTCACTACCTTGTTTATACATTGATTAAATAACTAATCATAATTTGATTAAACTATTTGGATTTTAAACCAAACTTCTTGTCTCTACATCCTGCTTCAAACGCTGTAAATACACCTTCAGTTACATGAATGACAGTGTATTCATCTTACCATCTGCATGTTGCAGTCGATCTCACACTGATGTAAGTGGCTCATGATGACAAATCTTTGACATTTTATGCCGACTCTGTAAATAATATAATGTGTTGTTCATGGATGTCAGCTGGCCTGGATGCAGCAGAGATGAGAGCGATTTACAGTACACTGACATTTGCACTCGAGCAGAGTCACGTCATGTCAGGGCTTTAGCAGCAGATGTGAATGTAAATTACATACAGCCACACACACACACACACACACACACACTCTCAGAGGGATGTTGCAGCAGATGTGAGGAGAGCAGCAAATGCCGCCACATCACTTGGTCACCGCTGGCAACCATCTGCTGCACACCCTGACCCTTCACTTGAGCTGATCTTTGTCCTCTGACTCTTTCACGCCATCACTTCCTCTTTTCCTGTGTCTGCTTTTGTTCTTGCTTTGATCCACAATTTTCCTGTTAGAGGGAGGATTTTAAAAGAATATGTAACATAATAGTTTAAAGGATACATCATAGCGGTTCCAGGAAGGAGACTTGTGTGCCCCAGAGGAGCATGTGTCTAATTACACCCCCACCACATGTCAATGTCATGCTCACAAACACTCATACACAGCTGCTCGTTCTGAAGCTCATGTGGTTAGTTTGCCTTAATTAACCAATGTCTCTAATTAGTGGCAGGTTTATCTAACAAACATGTGTGTGAGAGAGAATAATTGAAGAAAAAAATGTTTCTGCTTGGTAAATACAGAGGAGTTTTTCATTTTCCAGCTTGATATGTTAAACATGTGTCCTCTCATGTCCATTCTAATGTAGATAAAAAATCTCTTTTTCTCAGTGTGTTCTTGCCTCAATCCTCTGAAGCAAAGCTTTGAAATGCTTCACCAGAAAAATATGGTGAGAAAAAAGGAACTTGAACTGACATTAGATGATCAACATTCCCAGACCTTTGCTGAAATGTGAAATGACAGCAAAATGTGAAAAGTAAAGCACTGATTTTAACAAAAATGACAGAATGAATCGCTGAATGTTAATCTAAAATTTATGCTCTCAAATTACCAAACAAAAGTGATTTCTGTTTTTTACAAACTTTTACTAAATTTCAAATCTAGTCTAAGAAGCTGCCTCAGTGTAACGTGAATCTTGTTTTTTTTATTTTTTTAAATTTTAGCGTGAAAATAACTTCTGATTCCCTTGAGGTGAAAAAGTTTCCCTGGTGTTGTTTGGATGGATGAGGATGCTCAACTCACAACTGATACACAGACAGACAGGCAGCCAGATAAATATAGGCAGGGGTTATTTACGGCACACATCAGCATGCAATAGCTGCTGTTACCATGGCAACAGTTGTGTGTGTGTGTGTGTGTGTGTGTGTGTGTGTGTGCACATGCTTAGCAAAAGCATCCTCCCAATGAACCCTTTGAACCTACTTGCATTTCTGATCAGAGAATAAGAGAAACTGCTTCTCATCTTACAATTTAACTTGTTGCTGCTTTTCGTGCTCTGCTGAGTGAAAACAGTGCATTAGGTCAGAGCAAAGCCATTCAAAATCAAAGGTGTGTAACAGTTATCAGAAAAAATGACCTTTTAGCACTCCCCTACTTAATAGTTTTAATGCAAAGCACAAAAAACAGAATAATAAATAAAACACTTGATCAAGAATTGCAACCTTTGAGATAAGTATAACTGACTTCAGAATGATAAAGTTTTCACTTTAAAAACATTTGAGACATCTAGGAACATTTAGGAATATTTTTTGCTAAAACAAATATTTAATGGAAAAAAACAGATAAAGATTCACAGAATGCAAATGTGGAAGATCCTGAGAATGTCAGATTTACACACACAGCTGTAGCTGAACATGATAGATGATACGCATTAGTTTCACATTTTGCTCTCTTAAGATTTTTATGCATTTAATTTTATACGTATATTCTCACATTTTTTACATTTTCTTCCCCAGTCTTTTGATTTCAAACCCTTATGCATAAGCCCTCTTTTCTTTCTTTCCTCACTGTTTCATCAGAGATGAAGTTGGCCCACTTAGCAACTGTATCTCCGACGAGGAAAGATAATGACAGCGTGAAACTCTGACTCCCTCAGGCAATGTTTCACACACACACACACACACACACAAACGCCACATGTCTGGCTATACCTGGCACATCAGCGTCATTATTATTGCTCTTAGCAACACTGGAAGGAAAACACACAAATACACACACTGAGAAGGTGTTTTAACTGATGCAATCTGTCAGCGCCAATTCAGCAAAAAAAGAGAGAGAGAAAGCTAATATCATCATCTGTCGTGTCAGTGTTTCCAGTGTGAGAGAAGCAGGGAGACTTTTTCCACTTTTTCTTCCCCCATTAGACTTTTTCTTTAAACATCTTTTGCCTCTCCTGCTATCTGATCGCCCACATTCACTCACTCACTCTCAAATTTGCTATTTTGCAAAGAAAAAGCAAAGAAAAGCAAAAGACTAGATGATTTCCTGCAGCAGCAGCTTTTTTTTCCTTTACACTGATGGTAACAATTTGTAAATTTCAGATTTTACTTAATGTGATTTTTGTCATCAGAGGGTTCAAAGACCCGCACGGCCACACACGGATTTGCTTATATAACGACATGTGTGAGAACCTCTCGTCCTTTTAAGTAAATCCTGCTGTAACACTAAAAACAGCTGTTGGCAAAGCATCTTACATTTAGTGCCTCTTGATATATTTCTGTTGCAGCTGTAGTTGAAAATAAAGCCGATTTTCTGTGTTCTTAAAAAGTAAAAGACCAGTAGGCAAAGCAGTTGCAAAGGGTGTATTTGTAGGAAAATCAATATGGCTTTATTGTAGATTATTACTTTTGTGTACCAGTGTGAAAGAGACTGAAGGTAGATTTGGCTTCATTTGATCAGGTTGAATGACGCAGCAAATAGTTTTTTCTTTAGATGATAAATTATGAATGGATGGCAGCAAAGAGGTGTGGCTGCAGAGGAGTAATGAATGAAGGCTCAAGGAGACTGAATGGAGTACTTTCCCTGATTGAACTTTCACAAAGCTTAAGTTAAGTATCCTAAGCCCACATCGCCTGCAGAGGTAGATTAAACAATAGCAGGCATAAGTCCGTCTTTTTAGTTCAACCATAAAGATAAAGAGAACGGGATGACATTTGAGTTGTGCTCCCTGCTGACTTATGTGCACTCTGCTCCTTATATTTCCCACATGACCTAAAGGCTTGCAGAACTGGTTTGTTTGAAAGCCAACTGGGTTTGTTTTACCAGTAATATATAACTGGAAATGAGCTTCCGATGACTTGCTTTACTAGATGATACTGTGTTGGTGTCATGATTTTAAAAATGGTGGTGTGAGTTAATTGGTTCATTACTTTATTACCACTGGAATATCACAACAAGAACTTGATTAGTTGATAAAAAATGTCATTGTACTGACATTCATGCTTTTCAAAGGAGGAATTACTTTTTTGTAGAACTATGAACTATTTCATGACTATTTAATGGACTGATGGATTGATTTCTCTCTCAGGAGAAAATGTAGATCCAAAACTTCAGGTTTTCACTCCTCTAGCTTTGGTCTATTTATTAGCCTTAACACTAATTTGTGCTTAATTTCTCATCTAATGTTCATTGATTACAAAAAAACATTTAATCAAACAATCTATTGGCCTAAAGAAACGATTAATAATATAGTTTAATGTAATTTAATGAATTAAAATTATTCTATATCAGTTATTTGATTTTTTGAGTCTTTGCTAATGTTTTTGTTTTTATAAATTTAATCAAAGCTAAACCTAATACTTTTGCTTGATGACAAATCATCAGATGTTTTTTCTTTCCTTTTGAAGGAGAATATTGATTGATGCAAAATAAAAAAGCCAATATGTTTTAAAATGCTGGCTGTGGCTGTCAGAAAGAAAAACGAATTATTGATGTAAATGATAATCATGCATTGTTTTTTTTAGAATTTTACAAAAGCCAGAAGTTATATTGCATTTTGATTGTGTTATATGATGAGATGATGTTTTGGCTCTATTTTCTCATGGTTTTCGTGCTGTTAGAATTTCTTTGTCTCCCAGGTTTTTGACACATTATGTGCACACAGACGGCAAAAGCTATTAATTACATGATGGTTAAAATGTTGCATAACAGACGCACGTGCATGCTATTTTAAACTGTGGCCGCTTGTGATTCATTGAACACATGGATAACTAAAAGGCATAAAGTCAGGAAGTCAGAGCAGAGAATGAAGTGTTACGTAATATAAATTCAGCGCACATGTTTGTTTGATCAAATCAGCCAAGCTAAAAAAAAAAATCCCTCATTCACTGATAAGATTTGCATGTATGAGTGTGTGTGTCAGTGCGTGTTTGCATGAGTGTGTCAAACTCTGACTGGCAGATTGCTTGCAGTGAAATGTCAGCTGCCCACACCATACGACATGCTGTGCAGCTGCTATGTGTGTGTTTCAGTGTGTGTGAGAGTGTGTGTGTGTCATTGCTTCATTCACAAGAGTGACAGGCAGAGAAACAGATGGGAGGAGAGCTGGAGAGACAGCAGGGAGGAGAAAAAAATCAATGTATAAATGTCACAAGACGTTGGTTCCTCATCATATTTCTCTGATACTTTGACACAGTATAAATGATGTTTATTCATCATGAAACACTCCCAAGAGTCAGCTTTGAGCGTGGTTGATTCCTTCAGGTATCCATATAAAAATATCTAGCTTTAAATCCTGCAAATCCTGCCTTGATCAGATTGAACGTGTTTCTCGAAATGAGGCTTTTTCTGAAACAGCTGACCTGTGACAGACTATAATCCACAGATATATTCATGTTTGACCAATACTCAAGGCAGCTGAAAAGAGATTAAAATAAATATTTTAAAACAAGACAAATACATACAATAAACAGGATTATTTAGATGAAAAAATACATTATTAATAAACAGATTCTTTTTTTGTTTTAAAGTTCAAATTAGTGTAATTCAGGTTTAATGTATTTATTACAATGATGCAGACGGATGAATAAATGTAGCACCAGTTATAGTTTTTCTGAGTTGTTTTGGCACAATAATAAAACAAAAATTAACAGCTTGTGTTTTCACAACAGTATTTGCTTTTCTGTTTGTTTATGATGTTATGATGTCTATGATTTTTTTTATACTACTTTATGGTAGTATATATGAAAGTATTGAGTGTTCTGTGTGCACAGCAGTTAAGAAAATCTGTTTGCGCATAGAAATGGTGCATTTGTTCTAAGACATATGGCCCAAAGACTTTAACATATCAATAAACACACTTTAATTCTAATTTAAAGGTAAAGATTTATACAAGAGAAAGGATGCCATGAGCCCATAAAAAGTAATTTATTCATATCTGAAAATATGATGCACAGTCAAAAGATGAACATAAAAATAATAAAAGATAGAAAGCCTCTTATATATTTATAAGATGTGTTTATTTAATCTGTATGTTAATAACAGATTGACACTTAAATTCAGACTTTCATAGAAAGATGGATAACAGAGCGAAGGCAGATGCTGATGACATCTCACTCTTTCCTTGCTCAGCTTCACTAATCTCACCATGATATGCAGCCCTTTAATCCTGCAGACACACACACACACACACACACACACACAAGCGCACACACATGCACACATACACACACACTCACTCACTCACACTAGATGAACTTGACTTGTCTGACCGTCTTCTTCTTTGGCTGAAACGCCATAAATGAACCTTATCGTCTGTGTATATGTGTCACAGCATGTGTGCTGCTGCAGTGGTTGGCTCTGTAGATGGGGTGTGGATCGTTGTCATGGCAACTAAGTAATGGGTTAAGATGGTGTGTGGTGGATGTGTGTGTCTGGATTCACCTGACTCTTTCTAACTTGATTTCTACAGTGACCTCGACGACTCTCCTCTCTGACTTATAATGCAAAATTGTGTTCAGTGTGTGTTTCGATGGAATGATGGAGAGTTAGAATATGAGAGGAAACAGGGTGAGGAAACAGGGGGAGGAAAACAGGACTTTCTGTGCTACACGAAGGCTGTTATCGACTTTTTTAGACCAGTCCTCTAATCCGACTGACCTATGTGTGTCGATCTGCGTGTGTGTTTGCAGTAAAAACGTCCATCATGACTGCCCTCTCTCATCCCTCCTCACCACAGTAAATCCATCTCTCTGGCTCCGTCATCATTAAGAGGCTAAGATCGGTCCCTCAGGCCCCAGAGAGAAATCCATGCTCCTCTATACGTGTGTGTGTGTGTGTATCTGCATGCAGTATGTTTTGAATTTTTCTGTTTTTCGCCCTATTTCAAATCCATGCTCGTGTTTTTTTTGTGTGTGTGTGGCCACTGAGATGATCCAGCAGGGCTGTAAGAGGAGTCTAAATCTAAATTCAGGGTTTTTTTCTGGGCAGAAGCTCAGAGGGGATCTGGAAATATTTTACTTTGCATCAAGCGTCATATTGGCCCCTAGAGGCTCTCTGTGCAAATCCATTTCCCTTCCTCTGTGTCTGTGTGTGTGTGAGTGTTTGTGTGTGTGTGTTTGTGTGTTTGTATGAGGAATCCATCTGCTCTTTCCTTGTTAAGATCAGCCCCTGGGGGCCCCTTCAGCACAAATCCTCCCCTTCCTTTCACCAGATATCATGGAAAGGAGAAACATCAGCCTTAGTATGTGAATCTACCCATCGTATGTTTCCATGTAGATAAATTTTATTTTAAATTACATCATTCACATCCAAAAATGATTGACCATTTGTTAAAAACTCTGCTAATTAAACTTAGGCTACAAAAACTATGCACAACGGCCTGTAAAGCTATGGATTTTTACAGATATTTCCAGAACAAAGAACACAAATGCAAACAGGTAATCGAACTGTGTGTCTTCATCTCATGCCGAGTGACCAGCATATTACTTAGCGTAGTAACCAAGGGTTTCATCCAAGGCCACAAGCATTTTCATAAAACATTATTTTGGAGGGTTTCAGGTTGCATATGAGAAAAACATTCTGTGTGTTTTATTTTCCTCCTCTGTGGAGGCCAGTCCTGGATGCTGTCAGAGTTAAGGCTAGCTTTGGCAACTCTGTCTTACTCTTTATTGGATTTGGGGAAGTTTACAGTCCACCAGACCCAAATAACAAGTAGTTTAGCTAAACAACCAAGGATTGTTATGTATAAATAAAATAACAGTCTGATTTTACTTTTTTTATTATACTGGGACTAAGTCATGCACTTACATGCTGTTTCTTCATTTAATATTGTGTATATGTATATGTATTAACTGGTGAGGATGCAAACCTGTGACATGCAGCTTTAGCCTCACTCTTGTTGTATGATATAATGAATTTAGCCATTCATTGCATGTTTGAGATCCTACAGGACTTCTTGTCGTCATCCATTGACGACAAGAAGTCAACAACAGTTTTTATTTCGGACTGCACAGCCGTTGTTAACAGGCAAGAACAAAATGATCCCCTCTGCATCAAAAGTTACTTATTTTCAGGTGCTTAATCTAATTTGTTATCAGTGTAAACTGCATGTGTTGTATGAAATTGAAAGTCTGACAGATATTGCATAAGGGGATGCGGCAGTTAGAGTCATTTTGACTTCAAAAGTATCCTGCAGATAGTTTTCATCCCACATGTTGCCATTTACACTGCAATCAAAAGTTGAGAGTAGGTAGAAATGTTCGTGACTCCAGGGACAAACTGACCCAGAGATAATTCCAGTGTAACCCGCTGAAATCACAGTGAGGTCGGTCAGGACACTCCACAGTTTTTATTGTGAGCTAGTTGGCTGCTAGAACAAGGAACTTCAGATGTTGTTTCCTTTTGAGAACATACTTGTGGCTGAAGGCAAAGGTCAGGGAGGGAGAGAATGACAGCTCAGACTTTGATAACGCCACACACACACTGCACACACACGATTTAAAATTTATCTTGGGACTTGCAGGCAGTTCAAGGTTTGCTGTTTCATCTCTTAATCTGTGTTCATCAAGTCATAATTGAGACTTTTCCTCTTGTTATCTGATGCACACACACACACCTCTACCACACAGTGCGCTTAGTGCACCTGTACACTTGTACATTGTGCGTGAGACCTTGTTGCCAGGCAACACTTGGCTATGTCAGAATGTCCCTGCATGAGAGACCAGACTCTGGGAATGCATCTTGTGTGTGTCGTCTTCTAAAAATCCTCTGCTGTAGTTATGGAGTCCAGTTTGAGTGCTGATCAGCAGGAGAGTATGTGTGTAGGGGACATGAGAAAGGTGTGTGTATGTGTCTATGTCTGTCTGAAATCGTGCAGGAAGGATGTTAATACTTAGTGCGATCAGCCTCTTTGCTAGAAAAAAGTAGGCTTCATGTTATTTCTTCTGTTATCAATTTTAAAAAACTTTGCAGCACTTAATGTAAAAAATTTTCACTTTCTTTGAAAATGTTTCACTGCACTGCCATTTCAAAATGTTTTTTCTTGCTTTTTGTTTTTTCTTTTTGGTGATGCACAATCTGAGCTGTATTGTGTTTATTTTGCACAAGGAGACCAATTGTCAGTCAAATACGATGTTTCTGTTCTGCGATGTTTTTTTGAGCCTGTCCTCATCAGACGTTTGCAGTTCTTTGTGCTGAGAGAATACAGACTGTGTAAACTCAAACATTTTAAGTATCAATTTCATGATCATAACCTCATCCTCAACCAATCAGTTACACCTTGAACTGAAGTTACTATGTAAAAACAATTTTATGTTACCTTTAAGCCCCATAAACCCAACAAAACAGCCTACAAGTCACAGTGATTTCTTATTATTTAAAGAAATACAAAGTCATAATACTGATATCAGATTAAAAATTGTCATACATTGATGAAAGTCACCTCTTAATAAAATCAGTTTCATCAAACAGGACTTTTAGTAAATTTATATTAATGTAAAGCACCTGTTAGAGAAATCTGCAGAAAATCACTGGTTCATCATCATAAATTGAAACAAAAGGCCTCAGCTTTGGCCTTTCAGTGTCTCTTTGCATTTAGCGGCTGTTGTAACCATTTCAAATTCTGTGTGCAGATAAACAACAAGCTTCTGAAGTGTATTTTCTATCTATTATCCCTTAATTAATTTATAGGATGTGCTTTATACACCACAAATGCCTCTGTTTATATACGCTTTTTTCAGCGCTGATTGCTCATGTAAGCTAATCCAAAAAAGCTTATATTCAGATTATAAAATGACGAGGCAAATAATTAAATGTGCAAAAACAAAACAAATGAAACATTTTGTGCTGTAATTTTTATGTTAACTACCCAATCATTACTCTTTTTTTCGAGCTTGTTGCCAGGATGTTGCAGATCTTACCTTTATTGTCTGAGATGGAGCCCAAAAACTGATATCACTATTAAATCCTACAAAGTGTTTATGTAGAAGGATGTAGAAAGGAAATGAAAGGATGGGACAACATGATGAGTGTATGTATTACAATAAATAATTCTGTATAATCCTCATATTAAGGTTTGAAGCAGAGCTCAGTGCACCACATGTCTGCACATCTGGATGTTACACTATAGCATAAATCTATAGTCAACCAACAATCCACGAAGGCTTCAGAATTAAAAGTATTATGTCTAAACATAGTATTTTAATCACACGATTAATCAATACGACATCCGTTTGTGTCTCTGTTGACCCTGGAAATGAATGTCAGTGGTATTAAAACAAAACCTGTGTTTACATCAAGGTATTTTATTGCACATTATGAAGAACTGCATTAAAAAGGATTAAATGTAAAGGCATGGAAACACGTCACCCAGAAGAAAAAGAAGCCGTCTACTCCCAAATTCCAATCACGCATGACAAAGGAAACTTCCTGTTGTACAAAGCCAAGAACAATGGTTTTGTTTTTTATTCTTCTTCATCTCCTTTGACATTTATTAACTAAAAGCAAACATCTGGTTTTGTTTCAAAATTTGCTTGACAATTGCATGGAAACACAAAACATAGCTGCACTCCCTCTTTATTCAAATGTTTACATGATTGCAAAAGTAGCGCCACTATTAAAAAGCCAAAATCAATATTTATATTGAGAACAAAGCAAATCACAGTGATGGCATATTAATCATGTCACTTGATCAATAAAATATATGACTGAGCACAAATGGACTCTTATTCATGAACTGTCTTGTTAAACTGGATATTTCAGGTTCAAGCAGCAACTTTTGCTGAGTCTGTCAAGTTATACAGTCGAGTGAAAATGTGTAGTTTGTTGCTACAATGTGGAAATACCTTTGCACCCTCATACGAGAGGAACTCACTGTTTGTGCTTAAACACTGTTTATTGTACACAAATCTTTAAACACCTTTCTGAACCGCAGTTGCACCCATGCCTCTTTATTCTCTTTTTTGGCTTGAGACTATGAACTTTGTCAAAAAATATGCTTTATATTTTTAGCCAGATTTATAACTTTTGTGAACGAAACAAGCTTAATCAGCATAATCTTTGCAAATATTTTACGACGTACCTGCACAGTTTTAGCTCACGTGGTGGTTAATGGACACAAAATAAGCTAATTTCAGAAAAGCAACCAATCAAAGTGTCTCTTTATCTCAGACACTTGAAAGAAAGCAATTACTCTTACAACCATGTGCTTATCTTGAAATCCTAATCATACTAACGTAGTTTTAAATGTTTAAACAAATATTCATTTGCTTTTATGAGCCTTCAGAGCGGAACTACTAGCAATGCTAATGACATTAGCTTAATGGCACATGTCAGGAGATTCATGTTCAGAGTCTTAGCTGTCAAACGTTGAACCTTTGACACCAACCATAAAACGTGAATCCTGCAACAAGAACATTTATGTGTCTGCGTTCATTTTATAAGCTTTAAAAAAAAACTTGAACATAGCAAAAACAAAAGCTTACTTTACACTGGATTTGACCTGAATAGCAGTTTTTTTCGTACCTAAAATGATGTAGAGAAAAAATAGAAATGGGTAATTATAGCAAAGCACCTGGCAGCCATTGTTAGGTCAATGGATGATCAGTCCAGTGGGAGGTGGTGTTGCTTTGCATGGGATAGGCTGCGTTCCCTCTCCCTGTCCAGCATGTGTGTTTGTGGAGGGAAATTGTCTGCATTTTACTGTCAGTCAACCTTTCAAGGCTGCCGGGAATGTAAATGTTGGTGGCGTCACGTGTGTGTGTGTGTGTGTGTGTGTGTGTTGGTACTAGAGTTCAAGAATTTTACAACTGATCAGTTTATTACCCTCAGATTTGATTAGTTTAATTAAAAAAGATCCTCTCTTTTCTGCTTTTATTACATCTTTCTCTTTTCCCATTTATTCTGCCGTCTACTGTTAACACACTGATCTCGTTGTGTGAGTCTTTGTGTGTATGCACTGGTAGTTTTCCATGAGGGAAGGTTGTGAGGGCCCCAGGGGAAAGTCTGGGGAGGAGTCAGCAAAGGAATTCTGTGTGTGTGTGAAAGAGCGAGAGAGAGAGAGAGAGAGAGAGACAGCATGAGTATGATAATGAAGAGGAAGAGGGAATGTGGGGGGAGGTACAGGTGTGGGTTTATGTGTGTGTAAGTATGTGTGTGTGAGTGGGTGTTTGTGCGAATAAACCCCTATTGGGCAATAACAACAGCAGAGCGAAAGAAGCGGAAAACTCCAAAGTACGAAGGGGTTGTGAGTGTCATTTATGTGTGTGTGTGTGTGTGCGCGCTGTCAAAAAAGAAGCAGTTGCGCAACAGTGAAGCTGCTCATCTCTGAGCTTCACAGGCAGAGAAGCGGAAACTTTTCAACAGCAGGAAAAGTTTTCTTAAGCGAGACGACTTAAAGGTCGAGAAAGACGGCAAAGAAAGGGCAAGAGAGATAAGGACATATGAAGGAGAAGGAGAGCAGAGAGGAGAAAGGGAGGCAGATGCAGACAGATAGAAGGACAAAGAAATCGTTTGTTGTGAGATGCCGGTGTCCTTTCCAAGGACAAGCAGACATGCCACTGCCGTCATGTGAGGAGACTCCTCCTCCTCCTCGTTTCCTCCTCTGTCTGTTTGGCTCCTCCCTCTCCAACTTTCACTTGTCCCTCGTCTGACTTGTTTCTCTCAACTTGTTGCCACTGGAGCTGGAGATGAATGAAAAAAAATTAGCATGTTGCAATTCTCTCAAGGGAAAACAAAGCAGAGTCATAAAAGTCTTCAAAAATTCCTGAAGAAAAGCATGTTTGTCAAGATTTAAAGTCTTTTCTCTCAATTCCTGACCTCCTCATTTCTTTCTTTCACTTTAACTCTCTTGCCTTATATGACCTACAGCATAGTTTGGTACAATAAGGGATTATGATCTTAACTTTAACATGCAACCTTGGCTGTTTCCCAAAAAACAAACACAACCATGATCCCTAAAGTTGGGACAGTGTGTAAAAATCAATGTAATCTCTTTAAATATGCTCAATTTAAAAGTGTCCAGAGACAATATATTTAATGTTTTACTTCATTGAACTCTTATATTTATGTATGCACACTTTCTGAAACTAATGCCAGTAGCTTGTTTTTAAACAAGTTGAGGCAGGACACCCAAACGCTGGGAAAGTAGTGTAACGCCCAAAAAAACACTTGTTTGGAGAAGTTCACAGGTGAACAAGTTCATCTGTAGCAAGTGATAGTATCATGTTTTGGTGTGAAAAGGGGCATCCTCAAGGCATAGTAGTCATTCACAAGCAGGGCTGGGGCTAAGTTCACAACTCTGTGAAACACATGACTGTGTGCAGGATGTTACTACATGGCCTCGGGAACACTTCGTCAAACTGTTGTCAGTAAACACAGTTTGTTTGCATCTGTGTTTGCAATCTGTTTTTATTTTTCGCTTTGTTTGTGAGTTTACACTTTATACAGCGTCATCTTTTTTGGGAACTGGTTTCAGATATCAGTCTGAATTTTTATCGAAAAACTTGTATGAAATGATCCAGATGATGTGTAAAATATTTCTTGGAAGGATGAGAAGCTGAAGCTATAAATAACACAGAGTCACACTGGGGTTGAAATATTTGAATCAGTGTAAGCATAAAGCTCTAATGAACAACTTGGACAAAATAATGTGACCATTTACAGCTACTTAAGGATAAATAAAAGACGAAAACTACATTATTTTGGGTGAAACTAAAAGAGAACTTCACATTTATCAGTCAACTGTCCATCTCTTTATCTCTACATGTTTCTGTCCTCCCCCTCGAGACACTGACTCTTTATTTCAGTCTGAAAAGTAAGCTCTGACTCAGTGACCTTTGACCCGGTTAGCTTACAGAGGATCTGTCACTGCTTTCTGTCAGAGATGTGAAAACAACTTTGTTTGGATGACAGTTGCCAGCAGGGCTTTTATTTTGAAAAAGCCACGCACTGCCACATGTGCCACAGCTCTGATTCAAATGACGTGACTCCTGCATGACTCGTGAGAGGAGGCTGCAAGGGAACGAAGTGAATCACTGATAAGTTATGTAGTATTTTGAAACTTGCTTTTACATCACATTTTTTCACAAACTGTTCTTTTAAGCCGTCACATTTTGGCACATTCTTTATTTGACTGACTGGAACATGCAAAATGTGTCCTTTTGACCTCAGCTTTTGTTTTTTTCTCATTTCGATGTTGTAATGTAGTGCTTGTACTTAAATAAACCACAAATTTACTCAGTTTTAAACTTGAGATTCATTTTCAGCTCAAGGCAAAAGCCTTCTCATGAAACATCTAGTTAAAACGTAATTTTGTTTTATGACAACAATTATATGTCAGTTTGTTTTGGGAGGTTCAACCAAAATGAGCAAGAAACACTGTGTTTACATTTATGGTAAGTTTAAATGACAATGTTCTGTAGTAGTTGTAGCTCAGTGCAGCAGAGAGCCACATGGAAGGGGGAGCTGTGGATGTTGATTTATTATCACGCTGAATTGAGGCAGGAAAAAGATTTTCAAGCACAGACAATGAAGAAACTCCTTCTTTCTTATCAGGAGACTGAGTTCCTGCCCTCTCAACAGTTTGCAGTGTTTGATGGTCATTTCAACACTTCAGCTCACAGGAACCTCTTGATCTTTTGACCCCAGTGTGACTCCAAACCAGACAGATGTGATTGATTTAAGGGTCAATTACTCTTGAGAACTGGGACAAACCAGGCAACAGTGTTTTGGTGCAGTTTGTTCAACTTAGTTACTTCAGTTTTTACATACTGTTTGTATAACAAAAGAACCCTATTCAAACAAGTCAAGAAAAGGCTGATAGAGTTGAACATACACACAGGACAACTTTAGATGAAATAGCAAGACTAAGTTTGCTTTACAGTGCATGACTTTTGTTAAGTCTACACTTAGCAGCCACTGTACTCACTGAACTTTGACTACCAGGAGTCAATTCAACATGGATAATGAAATACAGATGTTGTCGATCTTGTTCCAACTTGTTGTCAGTCTAAGCAAAAAATTCTGTATTTTGTCTTTTTACCATTGCAGTCCTTCCTCTGTAGTCTTTTTCTGCAACTAAACAACCAGCTCTCTAGTTTTGGGTCATACTATTTTCAGGTGTGCTATTATGGATGGAGATTATTTCTGAAACTGTGCTAAGACTTTGTTTTAAACGATAAAAATATAGTTGTGGGGACCTGTCCAAAGAGTCTGCTGTGTCAGCATGCTAACATACTCACTTCCCCCTCTTAGTTTAGCTTGTAAGCCTTCAATCAAGATTACCATTTGCTAATTAACACAGCACACTAAGTACATCTGAGGGTGATGGAAACGATGTAAGTATCTCAAGTAATTAGCTCTTAGCCAAAGTTTTGGATAAATTAAACTTTTGAACTGATGATTGCAAAAAATTGAAGCTAGCATAGCAACAAAGTTGTTTCAAGTCATAGTGACAAAAACTGTGGCAGTATCACTCATTGCGTACAGGTGGCATTAGTGTAAAAACAGGTCTACTTTCTTAATCTGTAGATGGCGCACATGAGAAGATCATGTCGCTACAATCTAAACTTCAGTTGCAGTTTTTTTCCTGTACCTTGTTTGAACTGGAGATGCAGGTGTGACTGAACGTTGTTACCTGAATTCAGGTTTAAATTTTTTGTTCAACGTGATTGCACCATCTTTAGAGAATCTGACATTTCTCGTATCAGGATAGCCTGGTGGGTGGGAAATCACCATAACAATATTCACATGTGTGGGCCATTTCAGTGTGTGCGTCTGTTAGCAAACTTTGCGTCTATGCTTGGGTGTACAGAGTACAGTGTGCATGAGTGTGTGAGACACAGAGTGAGCAGAGACAGTGGCTCTTTGTTGCTGTTGCCAGGGTTTTAGATCAGCCGGGCTGGCAGTGCCTACAGTGACTCTTTCTTTCTTTATCCGCTCAGTCACTCTTTCACTAGTTTCCTATGTCGCTGTACTCCTCCACTGCGCAGTGATGATGAATATAAAACCATAAAGTTACGTAAAACTGCTATTAATTTATTTATATAATGCACAGTAAAAGATAACATCATGTGTACTATGTTTAATGAAGTTAAAATGTTTTATCTAGGATTATTTCCGCTCTAGCATTATGGTTCGGCAAACGGATGTTTATTATAAAGTTTATTATAAAAGTCAAAAACTTGAAAAATAAAACCTAATGAATCTTGGCTAAAAACAAGTTATTTTTTCAGTTGTTCCTGTAAGTCTAATAACAATACGAAGTTATGCATATTGACACAAGACTCCTAACATAAGCTTGTTCACCTGCTTTTATTATGTTCATGACACAAAAAAATTTGACTTTTTTTGTGAAGAACAAAAAAAGTTGTAGGCTTTTTTAAAAGTCCATGATGCTTTACATATTGATATAGCTGTAAATAGTGAAAATAGTCAAAAACAACACAGTATTTGCAGGTTTACAGTTTACTGATTGGTGAACCTCCATGGCCTTAAGCTCACCTCTGGTTTAATTCATTTCCAAGCTGAGTTTTTAACATGTTTGCAGTTTTCACATTGGCCTTAACAGTGAGTGAAAACAATAATTCTGACAATAACATTAATGAAAATTAGAAAAATGCATCTATCATCCTGTCTGTCTCTCTTTCACTCCTCCCTTCATCTACTTTTCTCATTCGTCTAATTGCAACCGTAATCCTTAGCCAGATTAGAGGGATGTGCAAAGTCGCTCTGTGTGATTGTGAGTGTGTGAGTGTGTGTGTAGTGTGAGTGAATGATGCATAGATCACTCAGAGATTACTCCATCCCTGTCATCATCACACGGGTTGAAACCAACAAGGATCCAAATCCAATTTGCCCTCCTTCGACATTTACTCGTACGAGGAATGTGATCTGGCAGCTTGTGAAGCCACAGAGCCAAACCTCTGAGCGTCGCCTTCATGACTGAGATGCTGTAATGTTTGTTGTTGCAGCCCAGTTTGATTACAATTAGATCTGTCAGCTGTCATATCTCTCGCTGACGCTCTTGCCGATTTGGATTCACTAATTCTACAGCCCTTTTTTTTCTATCATCAAAGCCTGATTTCATAAATCCTGCCCGCTCTTTCTTTAATACAGCTCGGCCAGGAAGGAACAGGGTTTCTGGCAAACGTTTGGACCTATAAATAGCCGTGCTGTCTCTTTTGTGTCTCTCTCTTCCTCCGTCCCGCATAGTCTGACCTGGTTTAATGTGCCTTAATTATGTGTTTTTATGATCCGTCCATTTAACTGCAATTAATTAGCATTTCTTTTGTTGGTGCTTTTAAGCACAATAAGCAAAATTCATTTCTGGACAACCAAAAAAGGCCGCGTTTGTGCTCAATGTCGGTAACGCTTAAGTGATTAAAGTTATTGCTTGCTTTGCCTGTGTGTGTATTTTCAGTGTTGGATTTTTGCCCTTTGTGGAATTAATTTCCATTGTGTTTTTATTGTCCTATGTGTGGAAGCAAAGCTGCTAAATAGAGATATGAGACAAACAGCCAGAATGCAGCTCAAACAGCCAAATAAATTTAAGAAGATCTTAAAGGGACATGAGGTTTTTGTGGCCCAGTGGCGAAGATTTGTACTTTAAACTGTGATCACAACTTCCCCCGAGTTTGGCTCTGGTGCGGATCTTCATTACACTCAACTTAATAGCATTCAGTTGCTTTTTGTCCAGTTTCTTTGTCTGATCTCAGCTTGTTGTAGATATGAGAGGAGAGTTGATAAAAGACCAGGGAGGCAAACTTTTTGTGCCTTTTGCTGTACTTATCAGGCTTTCCAGTATTTTTTTTTCTGTTGTTATTTTTATCTGCTTCTTTCACATACTGTATTTTTCAGAGGAAAGTGTTGTGGACCTTGACACAGATCTCCCCAGGCGCAGACTAGTAGCAGACGAGCAGACTGGGGTTGATGGAGTCACGTCTGGTATCCATGGTGTCCTTTTCTGTTTCCATCTGGGATTTTTCTTTGCAGAGGAGGGATGTTTGAGACTGTATAGCATGTTTGCACAGAGCCTTTACACCTTTATTCTGTTCTGCAAAGAGCCATCTGCTCTGAAGCAATCTCTGTTCTCTCAAAACTAATATAATTTGCCAGTAAAATTGAAATTTAAATGCACACATGCTGACTTGAGCTCGGTGTTGAACGCTAAGAGTCAATAGAGAGATTCCTCTCTTTTTCCCAGAGTGAAGATCGGGCATGGGTTGGGAATTTCAAGAAGGTGTGTGAAGTCTCTGTCTTTTGGAAGTTCTAGGCCTGGAAAAAAGTTCTAAGATCTTTTAGACAAAATAACTGACCATGATTCAAAGTGGATTCCATGTTTTTCTCACTTAGCTCTGAAGGGTTCTTGGCTTTAAAAACAAAAGAAAACATCACTGGTTTGTTGGTCTTTTTTATGCTAAAACATACATCTGGAGAAACCATTAGCCTTTGTTAAGCTTTTGTCTTGCAATAGCATCAGTGTGCGTCAGAGAGATGCCCTCATGAGACTTGCAAGTGTCACCAGCCAATACTTCAGAATCTGGGACAGCAGTGGCATTAACAGGAAGTGGCATTAGCAGGAAGTGGCATTACCAGGAAGTTGCTTTCGCATACTTAACATATTTTTAGGCTTTATATTCTGACAAATAATGCTCAGTATAGTCTGCTCAGTCACTTATGTTCAGTTTGTCACACCATGAGTAGATAGTAAACTAGATATAGTTGAGTGTGAGAGCTTTCTGTGTTTTCCTTTGCAACTTTATGACAATTTAATCAAATCAAGTTATCTTATGCAGTGCCTGCAAATGTTTTAAAATTAGCACGCAGAAAAACATCGTGAAGGAATAAATGCAAGTCATGCACACTATTAGTGGTAGAGTAGAGGCAAAGATAGTCAGCGTAAACAGTTGACTGTATGAGATAATGTCACAGAAATAGTACTAAAAGCTCATTTGAGAACAAAGAAAAGGTTCTTTTAATGGTTTGAATGAAACGCAGTTGTATTGTTGCATTGTATGACTCTTTGAAGCTTAGTGGGCTGAGAAACATGCTGCACTCATAATGTGGTATGTTGGAATCTGTCTTATGGCTGTGGTTTGTTCACCCCCTCGCTGCAAGCATTACTGATACTCTCAATTTTATGTCTATGTGTAAATTACGTTGCAAAAAAACAAGTCACAGGTTTACAAGCTGAAGTCTTGTGATGGCTGCCGAAGAAGACAAAAGATTTTTGTCTTTTTTCAGGCTCTAGAGGAGAAGGAATGTCTTCACACACCAAATTTTCTCCTCAAATGAACTGTTTACTGTACTGCTGATCTGGCAGTGAGATGTAGCTCAACAACCTAAATGCCCTAAGTCACAGAACTTGTTTTTAGCTGCAAATCGGTTTAATTTGGCAATGTATTAAGCTTTTGAAGAGATTTATTACAGAGTGAAAGATTCAACAAAAGGAATGTCCATAAACAATATTTTTAGCTGTTTCATATTTTAGAGGAACACAACCCTGTTTTTACAACTGACTGGGTCTGTTATTACCATAGTTTATGCAAACAGACACGATTTTGGTGTTTCTTAAGGCGGTATTGCACGTTTGAAAAGGTATACTTCTGCAGTTATTAGTTAGACATGTTAACCATTGTTTATCAGCGGCTTTATCATTAAGCTCAAGAACTCAACCAGCCAACAATATCAGTTGGGCTTATGACACATACTCTACTTTTTATTCATTTCAGAGCCTTAAATTGTTATTTGGAAGGATTTATTTTTGACATTCATACAAGGTTGTTTGTGTATCTGTCTTTAACACTACACACTTTTACAATTAAGCTCTGTAATGACTCAGTTAAATACACTTCTCTGTGCAGAAAGTGTTATTTAATGAAAGTAATTGAGTGGCACTTTTGGCAGTAATTTAGCATAAGGCTAGCAGACTCAGCTCTGCCAAATAAACTTCAGACAGCTTGTCAGCATCAGAGTGTCAATATATTCTCAGTTGGCGGTGCTAGAATCACCATTTATCTGTCTGGATAGATAGTGACTGTCTCAAGCATTTGTTACCCTCCTCCTCTTCTCTGTGTCAGACTCTCTCCACTTCTCTGTGTCAATCAGTGCTAGACTTCTATCAAATAGTAACGGTTATAAAACACAAGTGGCATATTTAAATGCCTCAACGTCACACTCGGTGCAAAGTTCAAGACCGTTGGAATATTAGAAGGGCAATGTGCAGCCAAGTGTAACTTTTACAGTAAAGCCATTTTAAAGCTAACTTTTAAAGCTAAACTAAGTGAAATTTAAATAAACATATTTTACTTCAGGCACCTTGATCTGAAAAGTGAAATGAACTTTAGCTTTTTTTAATGTACCACACTTGTGTTCAAACCCTTAAACAGCCAGTTAGGACAAAGAGAACAAACAGAAATTGTGATTCAATGTCTTTCTCAAAGGAATTGTTTACCCACATTACAAAAAACATACTATTTTACTTACCGCTAGTGGTATTTAACAATGCATATAGTTTTATTTTTATCTGCTGAGGTTTTGAGATATCTGCCTTTGAGGTTTCTACCTCCTCCCAGTTATAGTTGATGTGAAAAGACCGATATTTTCAAAATTCTGCTCTCAAAACCCAAACAACCTGCATGGATATACGGAGAGGCAAGGCAGTGAATGTCTTTTCTTCTTTAAGCCAACCAAAACTTTGACTTATCTACCTTTGTGCTGTTTTTTCTGTCCTGAAGTGAAGACAAAACATTACATAAAGTCGATAAGAAGATATCAACCAGTACTTCATGCTTTATACACTACCAGTATTACATCCAGTACTAAATGGTTAGCTCATAATATGCTGCTACGTCACTTATTACTGACATGTTTTCCCTGATAATATTACTATTACTTTTTGCACTCGCTACTCCAAAGGCCATGTTTTACGTCCTCAGCTCCCATGTTGTTTATGTATGGCAGAGCATTGTTTTGGGTTAAACAAGAACCTATACTGCCTTAATTATAGAGCTGAAACCTCCATCAGCAGCATGAAAACTCTAAGGGAGCCACTTAGTCTCAATTATGGTTTTCTGTTTTGGTTTTATTGATGCATGGGTTACATTACTGCGGCGTGGGAGGCCGATTTCCCAAAGACTTAAGCATACTCAAGTACAAATCCTGCATATTAAAAGTGTCAACAGGCTCAATGTTTGTATGCTAGTGTGTTTGAATAGAAGGTGTGGTCACATGTTTTTGTGAACCTAAAGGGACAGTTACTTAAAACATGCGCACATACATCTATGGCTGCTGAAATGATGTGCCATGAAGCACATGTTGTTAGTTAGCATCCCAAAGAATTACAGCGCATTATCATGAGTTAGTGCACCACAAGCTAGTTTCCATTGGGTTCTCTTGCATTGTGGTGAGTTGCAACCATTATCCGAGTGGATATACAGCACTGTGGGTAAGATGAAATTGGGTTTTATTTTATTTTGGGTTGAACTGTCCCCTCAAGGGGTTTCTCAACCTTTCGCTGTTTCTCTTTCTTTTACATCACTGTCCTCTTTCTCCTGGATCTGTTTCATCCTCGTGAATAGAATTGGAGCAGATTGAATTCAATACACTGCTGACTCCTCTGCCATAACAGGTTCTGTAGGCTGTATACAACTATCGCAGCAATAAAACGAGCTGCATTCATTGTAAAACAACTAGAAAAGTACCAAAGTTGATGAACTCTGTCCCTTGTCTATTTTATCTTTTTTATACATCCTTCTTTCATTTCCACTTTCTCTTTTGGACAAAATTCCTTTTTTTATCTCCTCTGCTATTTAATATTTCCATGCATTCTCTCCTTTCTCTGCATTACCTCTCCCCTCATCTATGTACTATAACCACCCCCCTCCTCCCTGCATACTCTAGTGACTATAAACAATTGAAAGTTTACTACAAACACTTCCAGCACCACCACCCCGCACCCACCCACCACCAGCAACCAGCAAACAAGGACAATCCCGCCTCCTCCCTGCAAGTTACAATGAACAGGAAGAGCACATTTTGGCTTCATCAGTCTTCGGAGACTTCAGGGTCATGAGTGAGCGGCTAAGGTGGTCGCCATAGATCTGTGACAACACTGTGACTTAAATTAGATTCAGACAGAATGCTTTTTTTTCCACTGCTCTTCTTGCACAATATGCACGTCATAAATTTTTGGCATTTGGCTTTCCTGCTCTTTGATGTCCTGTCGAGGGACCACTGTGTCTTCTCAAGGACACAGTGTACTTCAGGGGCACTAGGTGGCTCAATCATTCATTTAGATTGTCTCTGTGTAAAATTTTATGACTTTGCTTTAGATTTCAGGCATATGAAGGTGGGGCAAGAGTTCTTTAGTGCCTTTTAATGTCTCAGTTGAACCAATGAAATGTCGTTTTTTACCCTTTTTCCAGTGAATATTTGCCCAAGTTTGTTTGAGAGACAAATCTCCCCTGCACATGCAGAAAACATAGCTTATGTTTCATTTCAGGTGGGATTTTTGTGTTTTTCTCAGGACAATTAACATATATTAATCCTTTCATACAGTATGGGAGCAGCAGGCAGTCAGCCAAGGACATATTTGAGCTCTCCTTGTATTGCAGCACCGTGAATCTATGCTTAACACAACAGTTTAACATTGTGAAAGACATTCCAGTGCTTGTCTTTCGATTTTTCCTGAGATGGAAGGACTTCAGAATCAATTGCAAGGTGATTTTTTCTTTTTTTTTAAAGGACACACTGACCTCGGAGACACTAAAGGCTCAGTGGATTCCTCCCTTTGCATTCCACTGGTTATCTGTCCTATGAGCAACAGTTTTTTTTTTTCAAAACCCCCTTCTCCCATGCACTCATGGGAAGAAAATCAGTTAGAAAAATCAACCACTTCTAATTAGCTTCTCATGTATTTTTTTACAGTCTTTGTTATTCAAATGCCTTGTTCAGCTTTGGGCAATCAGTCACCTGCAGAACTGGACTTTCACCTTTTCCAGCTCTGCCTTTATCTCTGTGTCTCTCATTCACTACCTCACTATCTTCCTCTTTTTTTGTTGTTCATCCCTGTTTGTACTGTAAACCAAGCATGCACAGACGATGCACACAGAGCTTGACTTGAGTCTTGGCGGAGGTGAAGGGCGGAGGCATTTGGCTGTCCGAAACGACCGACCTGTTGCAAGATAAGGTCAAATTAAGCTTAAGCAGAAAAGGACTGAGGAAAGAGAGCAAGTGAGTAAGAGTGAGAGAACGAGAGGGGAAGTAGTGAGAACAAAACAAGGAAGTTGAGCAAGATTTACCCCTCCCCTTTCTCCTGCACTCCTCCTCCTTCACCGGTGCCTCCCTCCAAAAGTTACCCAATGCCCCCCTCCCCCCACACAGCCACTCACCTGTCCAGTTTCACCCCTCTCCATCTCCCCTCCCCCAAGCCCCTCCTCCTGTGACAGGTAGGTATAAAGGTATGCAAATGTGAAGCAGCCTATCTTCTCTGCTCTGGGGAGTGTGGAAGACACAGGACGCAACAGGGCTAAGAGAGAGAGAGAGAGTGTGTGTGTGTGTGAGAGAGAGAGAGAGAGAGAGAGGCGGAGTAGGAAAGCTGTAATTTAAAAAGACAATTGGATTGACTGTTCTCAGACTTGCACTGCAACCATGGGGCTGGGAGTAAGTACTGAAACTCTGTCACATGTTCTGGCCTGGTTTCTAAGAGCCTTTAGATTTAGTTTAAGATCAGGCCGGTTATGTTTTTTTTTTTTTAGTTTTGAGCTCAGACCAGGTTTTGGTCACAAGTTATCGGTTAAGCTTGAACAGTTGTAGACTGCCTGAAGTACTTTGTACCTTAGTTTCAAAATCACTATGTGGATTTAGAGTTACTTTTCATTTACAGTTTCAGGAACACCTGAAAGTTTTTAAAGTTTTATAAGAGTAATTCAGAGATCTTCTAACAATGATTAACACGAGTTTTACAGCATGTTTGAACAGCAAAGTTTACACTGCTTTCTGCTCTTGCTCGTGCAACCTGAAAGGAAACTACAGAGCGGTCTCACTACATGTGCTTAGTCTTATTCAGCTCTCATTTTGTCTCACCTTTTTTCAATGCAGAGAGGGAAAGAGGAGTACAAACTGGCGGCAACGTCAGATGGCAAGGAGAGGAAAGGCAAGAAAGGCAAGGGGGACAAGGATATGGATGATCTGAAGAAAGAAGTGGACCTGGTAAGTACACAAACAAAAGTCAAAACAGTCTGTAATTATCTTAAGTGCTTGATTGGGGCATTCCAATGAGGCAGTTCACTCCAAAGTGACTTTGTAAATGGCTTTTTAAGTGTTTTAAACTTGATTAACACTGAAAGGAAGTAAGGCGTGAAGCAGAATGATCTTCCTGAACTTTACAACCGTGTCCTCCCATAGACATTGTTTGCCTCATGCTTAATGACTGTCTTATTCAGACCATGTTGACACTCGTGGTCACTCTAAGTCCCTGCCTTTGGTCACAGCAATGATACAGTCACAGCTTAGACAAACCTCTGCTTTGACCTCATGGCTAGTCACATGAGATGTAGCTGTCTGCCCAGTATTGCAAAAGATTGATGCTTACACTGCTTTATGTGCTGTCACATGTTATTAGGGAGTTCACAGCCATACTTAACTTCTAAGTCGTGCTTATTTGGATCTGTTTTCGGTGCTGAAATGTTAGGTGAGAGGCTCTATTGTCATTATTGTCCTCAGGTTACCAAAACATGTGAACTGGCTCTTTTCCCACTGCAAGTAAACGTACAATATTATAGCTTCTTACTTCCTTTCAAACTCTTAGATCATCTATAGTCTCTGCAGGGCGCGTTCATTTTTATCTCTGGCCACAATATCCAAACCATCAGCACAGAAGCACGCAGTTACTCTAATGCATAGAAATGTGCAGAGTTGTAGAGTGACGTGCATCGAGGTTTTATGTAAGTTTGACATTTCCTGTGCAGAACAGTTACCCGTTTTCCACTGCTGTCAGCTTTTCTCACTCTGTAGCTGGCTGAGGTCATTTCCCAAGGTCAGTTAGGTACTTCTGCAGTAAGTTCATCCCCAGTCAATGAAAAGAGCTTGTGAATGTTTTCAAACCACTGATTGTTTAATTGTTCAAAGATGGCTTTTTATCAACAGTTGGGGCACACCTTCTCATTCAACTTCACATGAAAGTGTGTCCAAACTTTTGACTGGTGCAGTTCATGCATTAAAGCGGTTTATCTTCCATCCAGAACAAAATAAATTTCTTTATAAGAAATTTGCCACAGGCTGTTTCACTTTGAGACTGCCACTAAAATGGCTTGTCAAGACAAAGCACCTCTTAACCTTCGTAAGATAGTGTCCTTCACAAGGTCAGCAGGCAGATTAAGGTCTCATGTTCATCTTAAAAGTCATCAGACCTCAGTGAAACACATCATGTTAAAATATTCATTAAATAATTCGATTATTTTTTTAGCAATTTTTGCATTTTTTGTAATTTATCTATATGATGTGTTGAAGATGTTAACTGTCACCTTATTTTCACAAGGTCATCAGGTGAAGGTGTAAATTGATTGATACTATACATTTCTTAAGTACTTTTTCAAAAAGTATCATTACACTAGAATGGGGATGTAATGTTGTTGCTAATTTTATTATCAATTCTGTACTTTCTGCACGTTTCTTTGCTAAATGTCACCCAGCAGGTCACAGAGTACTACTGGTTATTGGGTAATAAAACTGCCATTCAGGTGACATATTAATGGTTATTGTCCCCCTAATGTCTTAACTAGATCTCAAAGTCCTTCCGCCGCTGAAGGACATCCCAATGCCATAGCAACCATATTGCTAGTCAGCCATACCTCCCCATCTTAGCATATCATTTACCAGCATTAATGAGGCGCTGTCTTTCATGTGTCTCCCCGCTGATAATAAAACATTACATATTCCCAAGGGTTTTAGTTTTAGTTTAGTTTTACCTTTACTTGATTTTTTCACCAGCATGGAACCTTTTCTGTTCCAGCTGATCCATTAAATTTTAGAGCATTTTGAACGAAATATGTTGGTTGAGAGTCTGGAAAGTCAAGTCCAAAATATAGCAGGTTTTTCTTGACCTGAGGTACAAACCACTTTCATATTTTACAGGTTATTGTGCATTGTGCAATGCTCTACATTAATTATGTGTCAGTGGTTACAAAAATACGGCAACTATGTTTAGTTCGCAAAACAACACCAATGACCGAAGAGATTTAACAAAACCAGTTCAAGAAGCAGAAATAATTTGATTAAAAAGGGGGAATCTGGTAGCAAAAAAATGTACCCGGGTTTCAGATTTGAACTCAGGTCAAATGATAAAAGCACACTGGGCCGCAGTAGAACAGTAGTGAGGGTGTAGGTGGGTGGGTCGCTATAGAGCTCATGAAGCAGACATGTTAATGATTATTGCACCATCATACTTGCACAATCATATTATGAACCGAGGCACCAAAGTCCAGCTAAAGACAATGGAAACTGTTCCCATAGCAACATAAAGCAGTCTGATCAAATGTGACAAAGTCCAACAGAAAAACGCTAAATATAGAAACATGCCCAATTTGATTTCTTAAACTAGTCGCAGTGTGTGTATGCATTTGGCCGTCCAAACATTATCCAAATGTGTGTATTTACGAGTCGGAATATCAAAGCTAGTGAAAAAAATTTCCTCTACGGGCTTCAAAAGAACTGCTGACTAACAGCTAAAAAAAGCCACAGTACTTTGGGGCATGTGATAAAACATTATCCATGGCACATTTGTCATGGAACACTTTGCTTGCTTATTATAATGCAAAATGATGGCAGGCCAGGCAGAACCATGCAATTACACCCATTTTCTCCAGCACCATAAATGTAAAGAGACGCGCTTCATCCGTTCACAGCTCAGGACTTCACATTTTCAGTGGTCAAATTACTATTATGTAAATGTCTAATTACACACAGTACTTATATACAGTCCAATCATTGGATGATTGAAACATTAAACTTTGAAAGGTCACAACAAACTTACGTAATATAAAGCAGGGCTGTCACTGGGTGGTATGAACTGTGTCCTCATATATTTTTTTATTCATTCAATCCCTTAACCGTGCATTCTTTCACTATGGATTAAGTGCAACTGAGAGCAGAGCCGCCATCTATTAGAGGAAATTTGAGGGATTGCTTTTACTATGAATCATAAAAATTGGAGTCTATGGTTTAAACAAATAACCTTGTTGCTCATTAAACAGACCATCGTAAACAGACTAGTCTCCACTGTTTTTCCCTCCAGTGCATGTATTAATAATAAATACGAGCAAAGAGCTACAACGTGACATACTTTCCATGTATATAATGGTTGACTCATTGCATTTTGTCAGGGTGTAGCAAGCTGTGCAGCTTTTATTACACGGAAAAGTAATTACTTAGAAAAAAACTATAAATACCAAAATGGAAAATACAGAAACCATTTCAATCACAAGAATTTATCTCATATGTGAGGTCAGTAAATCACCACGGAAACTCAGCACATATCAGTCTTTTGGTTTTTTTATAGAAAAATTACAATTCCTTGTTGTTTTGCAGCATGAAGGAATGAAAGGTGGGAGTCAGGATATTATTGCAGGTCATCTAAATTACATTTGAAGAATTTCTATTCATTCACTCGCTGTAGGCGTTATTCAAAAAAACCACAGTGTAGGCGCGTGAATATGCCAGCTTTTCTTGTTGTATATTTGCAGATCCATTTTTGTTTGCATTTTCTTTCACTTAAATAAAGAAATTGCCAGCGGATTAAGCCTTTTTTTAAGTAATTCAGGACTCTTTGATCAAAATTTATTCGAAAAACACTAAGCCGATCAGATCATCCACCTTATTCTTCCCAATGACAGCAATGCTTTTAAGTAAGAAAGAGACTACACTCTTTAGTTACACTCATTCAAACTGTGTGTTGCAACAAACTGACTTGTTGGATGAGTTCATATGTAAGTGAGCTCATGGCGGCTTGGCCCTCACCTTTGAATGCAAGTTTTCAATCATCCGCAGACTCTAATTTTACCCAAATGTCTGCTTTGACTAATCTTAAAATCGCACTGTATGGTCCGGCATGCGTCCATAATCCAGATCAGATTTTGCCTTGTCATCTTTATGTTCCCAGTGTCCCTTTGGAGGACATGACAGGACATTTTTTTAATCCTCAAAGGAGATAATATCTGTGGTTTTAAAATGACAGGGATTTTGTCTTGTTTTACGCAACGTCTCTCACTCTCCCTCTCTCTCTCTGTCAACAGGATGATCACAAGTTAACCTTGGACGAACTTCACAGAAAATATGGAACTGACCTAGCCAGGGTGAGCATGCGGCATTTGTGTGTGATTGTTTTTGAGTGTGTGTGAGTGTAACCAAAGTGATAGTAACCCTTTGGGGTTGATGTACTGGCTGATAATCCCAGAGGCCCGGAAGGATCTCGCAGTGTGAGCTGAGGTTAAAAACAGGTATCCTCTTTACACTTGTAGGTATTTTGTCATGCATCTATTCATCATTTTAGCGTATTAAAGAAGCACAAACATAGAAAATCCCATGTTTCAACCTTTGTGTCCATCAAGCTGAGGATATCCACACACAGAATCCTAAAACCCTACACTGGCCAAATGTTTGACTGATACTGATTATCCCCTGAAATCTGATCTGTCTGAGTTTTCACCCAAACAAAGACTTCATTCACGCAGGAACACCGGTCATATTGACCCTACCGACAAGAAAAAAACCCTGCTTTTGCTTCAGCTACCCCTACAAAGAGACCTTCAGTCACACCTTTCACTCAGTTCTTAAAGCTTTTTCACCACTGCAAGAAAACGTGACCATGACCTTATCAATGCAGGCACTGTTCATTGATAGCAGAGATATGACCTGTGTCCTGTCACACGTTATCACTGCTTCCATATCAGAGGCAGTAATTTTCCTTTAGCCGATCAAGTATTGCTTGAGAAGACTTTCCCAGTGTCCCTCCTATTGGTTGATGTTCGTTCCTTGTTAAGGGTCACAATGTTTCGATGGTTAGGGGTAAAATAATGTCAGGGTGAGATCCAAATAGAGACAGAACAATGAAAAATCAGAATATTGGGTTGCTGGAACAATCACATGGTGTCGGGCTGAAAGTCTGATCACACAGAATGATATAAGAGGAAGCAGTTATTGTGAGATATTTCACGTGGATTTTGTCTCTTTTATTTATGTTTCAACCAAACTTTAATCTGCCAGCTTTTGAGGTAATAGCCGTGTTCGTATTTACAAAATAAAACAGTTCCACAGGAAACTTATCACTCTGTCTTGTTTAAAATGTCTCCCTTCAGTGAATTGGGACAAAGGCAATGATATAGTCCGGCAGAATATGTTACATTGTATTATGGTTTCTCTCAGTTTTACACAGACACAGCTGTGCGTCAGTTGAGAAAATCTGTTAATCAACTCTATGTCTTTCTTTCAGTCAGTATGCACTGTTGAGCCTTTCTCTGTATGCCTCCCCTTTAGGGTCTTTCTAACTCCAGAGCAAAAGAGATCCTGGCCCGAGACGGCCCAAACGCCCTCACTCCTCCTCCCACAACACCTGAGTGGGTCAAGTTCTGTAAACAGGTACAAGTCACCTCAGAGTTAAAATTCCCAGTTGCAAGGAGCAGTAGTTCCCATGCAAAGCAACAAAACCTTTTTGCATATTCAGATTTTAGAAATGTAAATTTTGCTCTTTGTAGCTAGAAAAACCAGCAGAGACTTGAACTTTTTCAACCTTGTTTCCAGCTGTTTGGTGGTTTCTCCATGCTGCTGTGGATCGGTGCTATCCTCTGCTTCCTTGCTTACGGTATCCAGGCTGCCTCAGAAGACGAACCTGCTAACGATAACGTAAGGATATTTTAGTATATAGTATTTAAATTTGATTTGTTTAATAAAGATCTAATAAAGCCAAAGATGAACTGACTAACAGTCTCTTCTTTCTCTGTAGTTGTATCTCGGTGTTGTGCTTTCCGCTGTCGTCATCATCACTGGTTGCTTCTCCTACTATCAAGAGGCAAAGAGCTCCAAGATCATGGACTCCTTCAAGAACCTGGTCCCACAGGTGAGTTTTTCATGGCCTTTCTTCACAAAACATCATTTTCTGAAACACAAAAAAGTGACATTAAAAAGCTCATATGAGATTTGAGTCTTAAATGATAGAACATGTTGCACAATATTTAGGAGCAGTATTACTTCACCAACGTTACAACATAGCTGACACATTTTATCATTCATATCTGCTTTCCTGCTGCTGGGAATAAAAGGAAATCTTACACAGAGGGTGTGGAGCCTTTGAACGCATCCTAAAAGCATGCATTTTACTTGTGATACTGTAGCAAGCCCTCGTTGTACGTGAGGGAGAGAAGAAGAGCATCAATGCCGAGGAGGTTGTGGTTGGAGATTTGGTGGAGGTGAAAGGTGGAGACAGGATCCCCGCCGATCTGCGAATCATCTCTGCTCACGGCTGCAAGGTCTGTAGCATTTCTTAGTGCTCAGCTATTAAAGCCTCTGAATGTTATCATCGGTCGATTAAGACAAAAGAAATAATAATTAACTTCCATATAATTCAGTGAGTGGTGGCTACAGTTGCATAACGTGACTGGAAATAACAGTATGTTGACAGATGTGGTTTATCAAACATTCGCCCACTTCCTCTTATTCCTTTTCTCAACAGGGATCTTTTTATAGACTCAAAGAGGAAAATTATGTTGTTTCAATCAAAAGTTTTTTGCTTATTTTTTGCTTATTTTATTATTGCTTATTTTAAATATCATTTAGATCCAAAAATTCCCTTTTTTATGATTTTGACCAACAGTTTTTGCATTGTCCTAAGGATGTTTTGTTATTTAAACCTCTTTGGCAATCTCAAGCATTTCTTTCTTACTTTCCTTCTTCCCATCAGGTGGACAACTCCTCTCTTACCGGTGAATCTGAGCCCCAGACTCGTACTCCAGACTTCTCCAATGACAACCCTCTGGAGACCAGGAACATTGTTTTCTTCTCCACCAACTGTGTTGAAGGTAGAGAGCTAACAGCTTGTGGAGTCAAAGCTGTTTTAAATTTGAATTAGATTCAGTTTCATTCCAAGTTGGAAGGAAATAAAACTTAAAAAATTTCCAGAAACTGCCAAAGTCGCAAATTTAGGGAGAGAATGTAAGTTGACGTTAAAGACAGTAAAAACTAAAGGGAAGTGAAATTTAACAAATTTGTCTACACAGTCAAAGTTTAAGGTGTGAACAGTTTTTTGTATATTTATGGTGAATTTACAGCAAAAGATAATTTTTTAAAATTTGAACCAAATGAAATCATCCAAAAATGATCTTAAACTCATAACATTTAATGCTCTCTCCAGGAACTGCCAGAGGAATCGTCATCAACACTGGAGACCGTACCGTCATGGGCCGTATCGCCACCCTGGCTTCCAGTCTGGAGGGTGGAAAAACTCCCATTGCCATTGAGATCGAGCACTTTATCCACATCATCACTGGTGTGGCCGTCTTTCTGGGTGTTTCCTTCTTCATCCTCTCCCTCATCCTTGGGTACGGCTGGCTGGAGGCTGTCATCTTCCTCATTGGTATCATTGTCGCCAACGTACCTGAAGGTCTCCTGGCTACTGTCACTG
>JAPZDV010000017.1:4714122-4731278 GCA_029814665.1 Acanthurus lineatus | reverse complement strand
ACGAGGCCGACACCACTGAGAACCAGAGCGGGACCTCCTTTGACAGGAGCTCTGCCACCTGGGCGGCCCTGGCCAGAGTCGCCGGACTCTGCAACCGCGCCGTCTTCCTGGCTGAGCAGAGCAACGTTCCCATCCTGAAGGTGAAACACTTACTGAACACAGGATCCTCCTCTGAGCTCCTCTGGTTAATAGACACTAAATCCTTTGTTTTGCTTTCTGCATTCTGCTCACCACAAAAGAGATTAAATATAAAATAAGTACATAAAGATATCAGTTTAATTGGCTTTTTTGGTGTAACACCATCTCTTGTTTGTGGTTGTAAGCAAGCACATCCGAATTTACCCTCATGCCTAATGGAAGTTTCAGTTCCTTCAAACATTTTGTCGAGTGGGATACCATCCCCAGATGAATCCTTAGACGCAGTGTAGGAGGTGACTTGGCATTTTGACTTGGAAAGAACGATGAACTTTTTGGATCCAACAAAATACAAATGCAGCCAAACTGCACTACAAATCTTTATAAAAGGCACTCAGCGTAATTAAAGGCTTTTTCAGAAATAAACAGCAGCAGCAGCTTTAGTAAGAGGTTGTTCGACAGTGCCATTGATTTATTTCGTTTTTGTTTCTCAAATTGCACATTGGGGGCAGGAAGAAATGAGGAAGAAAAGACTTTTTCATTGGACTGTTGTCATTGACAAAGTTCTATTAAAAAATCATTTGGAAATTGAAGGCGGAGGAGCCATTGTTGTTAGATATGTAAACATCTCTTTGTGGAATAGACAAATGACGTGCTAGCTTTTTTTTTTCTAGACAGAGTTGAGGCTTTTAAAATCACGCAGGAGTGTTAAAGTCTTGTGACTTTAACATGAACAATGCAGCTTTTTAGTTCATCTTGTCTTTGAGATAAATTTTCTTCTTATTAAATTTATTTATTTATTTATTTAAAATTTATTAAATTTCTTATTGCCATATCTTGTAGAAGTCTTTTATTTCAAATATGAACCCTGGATGAAAATTAGAAAATTATTCTTGTTTTGATTTGACCAAAATGGTCAGATGGGTCAAGGCTTTATCTTAATCCCAAATGTATGAATCACTTTAACTTTATTAGTTTGTATTTACAATATATGTAACCACTGTGACCCACAAATTGCAAAACACCCACTGATCCATCTCTTTGCTCTTTGCTCAAACCCACAGAGAGATGTAGCTGGTGATGCCTCAGAAGCTGCCTTGCTGAAGTGTATCGAGCTGTGCTGTGGATCTGTTGCCGCAATAAGAGAAAAATACCAAAAGGTCGCTGAGATCCCCTTCAACTCCACCAACAAATACCAGGTAAACAATTCAGATAGCTTCTTAAAGCCTTTATTGTACAGTTGATGTTCAGTGTAGTTTGTGCAGCTGAATATGATGCTGATTTCAACCCAAAAAAAGTTTGCAAACCCAACACTGAAAGACAATAGATGCTGTTATATTAGAAATGTTGATTTACGCCCCCTGGTGGTTGGGTTTGCCTTGTGCTTAGTGAATTTTTTTTTGTGTAACCATTATCATAATGAATTTAATTATTCATGATGGATAACACAAACACTTCTTGCATCCTAGAAAACAAATATTCAAGATCCAACCTTCTTCTTCTTGTCCCCCAGCTGTCCATCCACAAGAATTCAACTCCTGGAGAGTCCAAGCACCTGCTGGTGATGAAAGGAGCCCCAGAGAGGATTTTGGACCGTTGCTCTTCCATCATGATCCAAGGCAAAGAGCAGCCTCTGGATGATGAGATGAAAGATGCTTTCCAGAACGCCTATGTTGAGCTGGGAGGACTTGGAGAGAGAGTGCTGGGTAAAACATACCCTCATTCTACAACAACAACCTTACATCTTTATTAGTTAGTGGATTTAAAGGAAGGTGTGACCTCCTAACAAGCGTTTTCTTTCTGTTTTATTCAGGATTCTGCCATTTCCACTTGTCTGATGACCAGTTTCCTGATGGCTTTGCCTTTGACACTGAGGAGGTCAACTTCCCCACTGAGAAACTTTGCTTCATTGGCCTCATGTCCATGATTGACCCTCCTCGTGCTGCCGTGCCTGATGCCGTGGGCAAATGCAGGAGCGCTGGAATCAAGGTGTGTAATCAAGGTTTATATTCAAAATTTTTGGTGATTACACAATGTTACAATCATGATTTGTGTTAAAACGTGTCCTGCATTCCTCGCCATCAGGTTATCATGGTCACAGGTGACCATCCCATCACAGCCAAGGCTATTGCTAAGGGTGTGGGCATCATCTCTGAAGGCAACGAGACTGTTGAAGACATTGCTGCCCGCCTTAATGTGCCAGTGTCAGAGGTCAACCCCAGGTTAGTACACTTACTGACTAAGGCGTGCATTATTTGTCAGATGTAAATACGTATTTTTCCCTTCCTCTAGTTCTTTCCTAATCCTGGTATGATGGAGCAAAATTCAATCAAGGTTGGCTAACGAGGCCCTGCGATCTTCTCAGCCAAAAAAGCTTTTACCATAAATTCACTGCAGACAAATAAATTTAAACAAGTCTTTGGCCTTTCGCTCTTACTGCATCTTATTCAGCAAGTTTAGTCTCTCGTTCTGGGCCAGATGTTTGTTAACAGATGACAGATGTCACCCGTATTACCAAATTAATTCAATATCATGTACCAGAATGTAAATAATGTATAATTTTCTATAGTAAAGGTTTTAATGTTTTAGAGGGACCTTAAATATAGATTTCTTTTTTCTTTTTTTGTTGATGATGCAGTTATTTTTCTTAGAGATGTGCCAAGTCAGATGCTGTCTGTCTTCTAAATAAGTTTATGCCCATTTCCCATGATTATCTGTTTGTATGGCCCTAAATATACCCCATCTACAGCTTTCCTCCTAAAAAGCACATGATATGCGATTGAAACGGTTGACCTAACGTTGTGTGATTTCCTTTCACAGAGATGCCAAGGCCTGTGTCGTCCACGGTGGTGAGCTGAAGGACATGACCTCAGAGCAGCTTGACGACATCCTGAAGCACCACACTGAGATTGTTTTTGCCAGAACCTCACCTCAGCAGAAACTTATCATTGTGGAAGGTTGCCAGAGACAGGTCAGCATCAAAGCTATTTTAAAAAAGACAATTTTGTGACACAAGTTGGGATTAAAAGCTCTCAGGAACGTCTGTTGTCCTCCATGTTTGTGGGATCCTAACACTTCTTTGGTCTCTCTGCAGGGAGCCATTGTGGCTGTGACAGGTGATGGTGTGAACGACTCTCCAGCTCTGAAGAAGGCCGACATTGGTGTTGCCATGGGTATCGCCGGATCTGATGTCTCCAAGCAGGCGGCTGACATGATCCTGCTGGACGACAACTTTGCCTCCATTGTCACTGGAGTGGAAGAAGGTAACAGATTGTATTTAACAGGGCACTTTAAATTCCTTTGAGCTGAAAAGGTTTAAAAAATTAGCACAGAAATCATCATAAACTCAATGGATTTTAAATGTTCTTACTTAGCTGGAGGCTTTAGATGATAATAATGACAGTATGTCTTGTTCTCATCAGGCCGTCTGATCTTTGACAACTTGAAGAAGTCCATCGCCTACACTCTGACCAGTAACATCCCTGAAATCACCCCCTTCCTCCTCTTCATCATCGCTAACATCCCTCTGCCCCTGGGAACCGTCACCATCCTCTGTATTGACCTGGGAACTGACATGGTAAAGATGGACCAATTGTAGCCTTTTGTTTCTTCTTTACTGCCAGTTAATTCTAGTCAACAATATTTAAAATTAAGACAAGATACTACATTAACACCCAGTTTTCCTGTGGTGTAAAAACTGGCAGAAATATGAGTTAAAATATTTGCAGAATAAACTGCGTGGTGCTGTTTCCCGTCTCTCAGGTCCCCGCCATCTCCCTGGCTTATGAAGCAGCTGAGAGCGACATCATGAAGAGGCAGCCCAGAAACCCCAAAACAGACAAACTGGTGAACGAGAGGCTCATCAGCATAGCCTACGGACAGATCGGTAAACAAGAATCCAGATTTACTAAATGCACAGCTGAAACCAAACCAGAACCAGGGGTTTGCTCTCAGTCTCTGTGGTAGATTTCTCCAGGAAGGCAGCTCATCGCCTGGGTGGTCCGAGATAACTAGAATAGCGGCGTGCACCAGAAATAGGCTTGTACTGATAGATAACTGTGTGTGCGTTTGAGTGATGATGGAGCAGTCCCTCTGGCTTTTGATTTTCCTCTCTTTGGTAATGAAGCCAGGAATAGGTTTGACCCTCCTGAACTTTCCAAGCTCTACCTAAGAGCAGTAAACACAAGCCAGCATGTTGTTTTCAGTGATTCTAATATGTATCATTGCAACCTGCCAAAATATTAAATATCCAAATTGCATCTTTGTGGTTTATTCATCTCATGGCAATTTCAATAATTAATGAACTAAAATTACCCATAAATAATTTTAATTTTGATTAGCCCTCCTAATTCCTCAGAAGACAACCTAATCTTATGTATTTATTTAGCCAGTTATTTATTGAACAACATATGCTTTATTCCTCAAAATTCCCCTGAAGACTGACTAATCAAACCGACTGACTCCTTCATTCACACTCTCATTTATCTCATTTTATGCTCCAGAAGGCCACGAAGCAGATTTGTTTGCTTAATCATTTATTGATTCCCAGTTTCATTTCGAACTCTAAATGGACTAATTAACCGCCTCAATTAATTCAGTGTGAAACCAACTCATTTCAATCATTAATCAAAAGATTATCTTATGTCAGATTTATTCTGTAACTCACTCAAATGCAGCGTGGTGTCAGAAACTTAACGCATTCAACCAATCACATCCTTTCTTCCTCTCAGGCATGATCCAGGCGCTGGCAGGTTTCTTCACCTACTTTGTGATCTTGGCTGAAAACGGCTTCCTGCCCTCCACCCTGGTGGGAATCCGAGTGAACTGGGATAACAAATACATCAATGACCTGGAGGACAGCTATGGACAGCAGTGGGTAAGTGACGTGTACTGGACTTTCCACAAGGAGAGGAAACAATTTGGGCTATTAATTACTTGTTATTTACTGTTTGCTACGTGTGTGTTTCCTGTTAGACTTATGAGCAGAGGAAGATCGTGGAGTTCACCTGCCACACAGCTTTCTTTGTCAGCATCGTCATCGTCCAGTGGGCCGATCTGATCATCTGTAAGACCAGGAGGAACTCTGTCTTCCAGCAGGGCATGAAGTGAGTATAAGACATTTATTAAATCACGTCACTACTAAAGATGAGACAAAATATATTACTATATATTACCCTCTTGCAATTTGTTATCGATACCCTGGTGGAAAATATTGATATTTTTATTAAAACATACAACCGCTCAGGACAGACTCATCATCAGCCTGGCCTGAAAACTGATGTTAATACAAAGTACCAAAAAATTGACTATTCAGTCGCCCATCTTCTGTCCTCTCCCAGCTCTGTTTTTATTTTTTTTATTTTATTTTTGGAGGAGCTCTAGTCTACCTCAGTGTTTATTTTGAGTTTTGACATCCCAGCAACAAGATGATGATGTTCAGTCTCAGCTATTTTCACTCACATTGAATAGTTTGGTTGCATCTCTGGTTTCAGTGTCCTAAAGCCTTAATTGTTTCTTTGTGTGTTTCAGGAACAAGATCCTGATCTTTGGACTGTTTGAGGAGACCGCCCTGGCTGCCTTCCTCTCTTACTGCCCGGGCATGGACGTCGCCCTCAGAATGTACCCTCTCAAGTGAGTAAAACACAAGAACAAGTCCCAATCCGCTGATAAGCAGAGTGCATATCTGGTTCACTCCGTAATCATGCTTACTCCACCTACCACATGTTGCTCATCCTGGCCTGGGGCGCTGGATCAGTTTCTCATCTCTCTCATTTTGTGTATGTTTTCCAGGCCCAACTGGTGGTTCTGCGCCTTCCCCTACTCCCTGCTCATCTTTATCTATGATGAAATCCGTAAGCTGATTCTCAGACGCAGCCCAGGAGGTGAGTCCAGAACCCATGCTTTTATTATCTTCTCTCTTCCCCTATGCACTTTCGCCTCTTTCTCTACCTCTGCTGTCCATTTCTGCCTTGTTTTTCAACCTCCCTCTGCTTTATGGATAGTTTTTCCACTTAGCTTTCCACTTAGGTCTTATTACTCCATCATCTTCCAGCATCTTTGTCTGACTTTAATATATGCAAAAAGAAAAGAATACCCACAAAATTGTCTCTAAATCTGTTGTTTGTTTGTTTTCTCTCCCTTTGTTTTCCAGGTTGGGTTGAACGGGAGACCTACTATTAAAGACCCATCAGCCTGTCAGTCCAGTCAGCTCGCATCTTCTCCTCCACTCCCGTCTTTGCATGAATATTGTCTTGCTGCTCGGAATAAAATTTTAACCTCTGTGAAAAAAAAAAATGGAACGTGTTTTTATATTAGGGAATGCTTGATACTACTATTAGACAATTACTGAGATGGAACATGCTGATGATGATGTTGATGATAAATGATAATGCTAATAATGACATGAACACTGAACATTGACATGACTATGCGTGCCTTGTTTCTGAAACAGGACCAATTTTATACATGTTTTTAACAGTTATAAACGTTCAATAAAATGCGCTCGAGTCAGGTCCCACGAATGTTTCCTGTGTTATTTATTGTGTGAGTGGTTTGAATTATCATTTCTATCTAATATCTATCATTAAGTTTCAAAATCTGCAATTTTTTTCTTTGGATTCTTTGTTTGCCTTTTTATGTTGATATATAGAAATGACAACTGGACTGGATGGATTAGAGTTGATGATATAATGGATGTATTCTCTCTGGTTAAAGAGAAGATGAATGAACATCATAACACAAATTTTACTTCAGTATAAAATCACTGTTTTGGTTGGAAGATGAATATTTCTCCTCAGTACGTGGGTTGATGCTAATTAGAGTTAAATACAGGAAAAATCCATTCTTAGTCACATTACATGAATCATACACAAATACAGAGGATTATGGAACGTTATCTTCAATTTTATTTGTTAAATCTCTCACTGATCTCAAGGATTATATTGGTAACGACAGAGAAAAACTCATCCACACATGACTAATACATTCAAGTTACATTTATAAAAGCCTAAATGTAGATATTTTGAGTAAGATAATCTGTTTCAAGACTTAAAACAGAGGTGTTTTACCTTTTAGGGTCATTAACCTCTGAATAATGTCAATTTTTTGCAATAAATTGTCCTTTTCATGTAATAAAACTAAGGAAAATGCACCAATCTGACAAGACTAACTTATTTATCTGCAGCCTGACTCCTGCTCTTGGGGCTAATTTATTACAAAATAAACTGCCAGTTTTTTTTTAACATGCAGCACTTGCTTTTTTACCAGGAAAAAGTTATTCAGTTTTTACCAAAAAATCAGTACATTTTATTCTTTATCTACCGCCAACTTTCAGCAGCCTAGACTAAAAACTGCACTGCCATCTTAGCAAGGTCAACCTTCAGGGCAAAGTGTGGGCAGAATTTCTCAGCAGAATAAAGGAGAGTCTTATCATCTATCACACTGTTCTGTTTAAATGAGTCCACTCATTGTAATTCATGTGAAAAATCAATGTTTTCTTTATTTTTACACTGCTGAACAATTGGATTGATTTGACTGTCGAGGGACAGAGTGAATTCTGTTTGTACTGTGTTAATATTAGCAAAACTAATGATGCTTTGGAAGAAAAGGGGCTTGAAACAGACTCGTAAACAGCTTGAAATTGAAATTTTCCTGCCAAGTTTGACATTATGAAGTTAATCAAAGTCTATTCTGCAACTTAAGATGGATAGATGGATAGAAAAATGCTTTCTAACCTCTCATGAACTTTGCAAAAAGCTCTGCAAGTTGTTCACTTGTCAAGGCCATGGTGGGTGTTTTTGGTTTACCAGGAGGCACTGGGATGCCTAATCCAATATCCATTATGCTTAAAGCTGGGAGTTTCAAGCTCTGTATGTGGTCTCAGTCCTCCCACGCGCTGCTTGCTGAGTCTTGTCATGCACACACACTCGCACAAACACACACACACACACACACACACACACACACACACAAACAGTAGACTTTCAAGACTGAAAGAGTGAAGCAAAAACTCAGCAGCTCATGATCCTCCTACCTTAAAATTCAATTTTGTACAAGAGAAAAAAGGAGATTCAACACAAATCCAACACATTGCATTTGTTATTTCTCTGGTGAGCAGTCATTTTTTTTATATATAAATACGGACTTTTTAAAATATATTTTTGCTGTCCCGAGTGTCTGGGATGAATGAAGTACATTCTATTCTATTTTAACACTTTAATGCTATAGTGATGTGAATCAATTTATCTTAACGGGCATCTACAACAAACAAAGACGAACACACAAAGAAAAGTTTTTAAAAACTATTAAAATAAAATGATAAATCTAAAATTAATAAGCACTTTTAGAACCAAGCACAATCCACGCACCCCCTTGAAGCGCAAATGGTTTAGTCTGCACCTACACAGGTGTGTTAATGAGGCAGTTGATTACAACAGCTAGGACCATGCTTTATGCCAATACTACCCTAAAAGTGGTGCCAACAGAAAAAAAGAAACAACTAGTGACACATTTTTAGTAGAAGAAACGGTTGAGGTCACCTACGGAAGCCGAGAGCGGCCATGACCGTTAGGATCTTTTGTTTTTTTCGGTTATCTCCGGATAACTTCATACGTTTTCTCGGATTAACGGCTTGTTTTCGAGATAACGCATTAGTTTATCTCGTTAACACGGGCTAATAAGCCATTATCCCATGTTAACGCATCAATGTGTCTCATTGTCATGAGATAACAGAATGAAAAAAGACTAATAGCATCCATAGCCGCTGTCGGCTTCCGTACTTACCTGTGTCGGAAAATAAGCTGAAGACTGTCGATTGACAGGCAAAAAACACGCAGACATGTTTATATTTGAATAAACAGATGTCAACGCGGACGTACTGGGTTGTCAAGTGGTGAAGGAAGAAGCTAACAAACTTAATTGTAAGTAGCGTAGTTTAACGCATTTTAAAATTACAAGTGAAGTCGATTTTAAATGTTTCAAAAGTGGAATACAGTTTTTAATAAGGCTTGTAAAACGTAAAAATACTCCTTATGCTGCATAATGGCCTCTATTCGTTTGATGTTGCCGATTTAATGTGCGTTTTAATGTTTAAGCTAGTCGAAGTAGCGCTTATGTTAACTATTTTATGTGGTTTAAGAATTTCATGTATTGAGTTGTTTTTAACAGAGAATAATATTTTATAAACTCATCATTATTTGTATGTAAATTAATACTGTGAGAAATAAGATAACTAAAAAGTCAAATGGTTTCCTCTGCTTTGTAGCATTTAAGTATAAAGTAACAGAGAGTGGAAATACTCAAGTAAAAGTGCCACAAATGCTTAAGTACAGTACTGGACTAAATGTACGTAATTAACATACGCTAAGCTAAGCTAAGCTACTGGTATGCTATTGATTATTATAGCAAGAAACCAACACAGGTGTATCTAATTAGCAGTTCAGTGTGGTTATGAAGCAGCATACACAGTGATGGGAATCCTGGATGTGTAATTGATTTTAATGATTAACACCTGTGTCTGACTGGATTAATGTCCAACTTAAGAAAAAGCGAAAACAATATTTTTTATTGACACTTAAATTTACTGCAAGTAACTCAATTTTCTTGTCATTTTTAAATTGCAGCATTGTGATGAACATTTATTGCATCATATTTACAGAAACTACAGAGCGAAGCATCAATTTGCCAACATCTGATGATGTAACTGCAGCCATGACAGGAGGTGAGCTCATATAATGAGAAGGTGACAGTGGTTGCTGTGAGTTATTTTCAGCAATTTGGTAATAAGTAGCACAGTCTTAATGAATTTAAGTCACAGCTGTGAGGACAAATGTTTTGCAAAGACAACATACTGTGATATAACACTGTTGTTGATGTTTTTATATATACAAAAATGTTTCTCTAAAGATTTGAGAAAAGAAATTTACGGTTCAATTTTGACTTATTTTAGCTCTAAACACCAACTTTCACCACTCATTAGTTTTTATACCATTTAAATCACTAATCTTCCCCCATAGAAAAACAGTCAGTCAGCAGATTTTTCCTTGAAAACAGCCAACAGACTTCAAGGTGCTTTATATAACACGTGCAAACCATTAAAAAAAAGACAAATCACTGATTTGAAGTTTAGTATCTCAATTAATGGAAGCATAAAAATGTCTGTAATCTGTGTAATGAGGCACATGTTCCTTTTAACCCTGTGGACATTTTCGACTCCATAAATGCCTCAAAAATGGTAAACAACCAAATGTGGACACCTGTCTCTCATCCCTGTGAAGCGTCCTCTTATAGCGTGAGGCTGTGTGTCCTGGGAGCTCATTAAAGGCAAAGTCTTTGGATGTATTTGATGTCTTACAAATGTAGGTCTACATGCGACGCTTTTATGTGTTTCCCTGTACGGTTTGTGCCAGAGCACAGCAACATACAGTCTGCTGGCCGTGTTAACGCTTGTTCAAAAGCATGAGACTGATGTGACAAAATTTCAAAAAAGGATAATTTAATGTTATTTAAAAGGTCAAAATATATCATATAAGGTTAATTTCAACTAAGGCGTGCAACCTGCTTAGTGTAAAATATGTCAGAACAGCTGAAAATACTCTTAATCACAAGTACCAAATGTTTTAATAACAGCAGACTTGAATTGAAGTGGAAAGGACACACACGTCCTTCAAATATACACACTCTGGGTCGCACAGAGGGACGGGGACAGACTGTGAGGCTCCGCGGTGTGTTGCATGTGTTTCTGTGTCAGCGAACACTTCAACTCTGTCAAGATATCACACGTCTCCCGACTGACCCCAGTGACAGCTCTGCAACTCTGGGCTCTAGCATGTGTCTGTGTATAAATGTGTGTGTGTTTAAGTGTGTGTATATGAACCCAGTGCTCCATGAATCAGGCGCCCGTGTGCTGACATTGCGACGTTTACTCAGCTCACATCTTCCCTCGCTGTCTCTGAGGATGGGCTTTATTCGGTGAGGGTTAGTTTGTGGTGACAGATGTCATAAAAGTTGGAGACGAGGCACCTTTAGGAGAGAGAGTGTGACAAAGAAAAGAAAAAAGGTGCCACCTTCAAGCTTTTTTTGTCTCTTTCTCTTTGTTTTCCCAGGGGAAAAGAGGTGAGTTGTTGTGAGGTCAGACTGTTGGTCACCTTTGCAAGTCGACTCGAAAATCTTCCGGGTATTTTTTTGGCAGATTATTGGCCTGACTGTCCAGTGAACATGCTTTTGGTGCCAGCCTCAAGTGGCCATTTGAGGAACTGCAGTTTTTGGCACCAAATTTTGCAGCCCTGGAGGTTGCTGCCTGGCAGAGGCCTGATGATGCGTCATGCTTTAGGCTTGTAACCCCAACTCAAAGTGTAATTTTAGGCTTAAGGTGTAAGCCCTTACAAAACACAAACCTCTCATTTATGAGCCCACAGAGCCACATCATCCAGCAAGATCCTGCACCGGCTAAAAAACATGCATGTGTACACTCCTGCTTAATTACTTTGTTGACACTGTTAACCTTAATATTATCACAATAAAAGATAAAATAGTTGTCGCCATGGAAGATTTAGGATGGATAAATGTGGAAATATAAGTACCCTGGAGACCAGAAGTCAGAATATCTGAACCTCTGCTGTATCTGTGTCTAATATTCATTTTTAATTTGTCCTTTGCAAGTCTTTTTAGAAGTGCAAGACTTAATTACAAATGTGTTCCTTCATACATTATCAGCAGTATTAAAAAGATTACCAGGCTGGTTTTTGCACCATTTCATGTTGGTTAATTGCTGTTCATCTGCTGTTAGGATGGTTGTTAAGTGTTTAGAGGAAAGCTGTGGTAGGACTGGAGAGGAAATGATGAGAAGAGCCAAGAGCAAAAAGCAAAGGGGCTAAAATGTCAAAGTTCAGTATCTCTATGTTTTTACATATTGTAGTTACAACAAGATATCGTAGAAGGGCTCTGCACGGGTGTTTTTCTACGTGGATCTATCTAATATCAGTTGTTGCCTTCCTGTCCGACCCTTAACGAAATCATGACTTGTATTATGTCACACTACGCTGTATGACCGGTCTAGATTGTGTGTTTGAGTCGTCTCCTCCTCTCCCTCTGTATGTTGTGCTCAATCTTTTGTAATGTCATAAACATAATCTCATAAAAAGGAAACTTACCCTCTGAGATTTGATAACAGTCAGCCATGTCAATATCAATATGGTCAGCAGAATGTGTCACAGGTGTGAGGAGCAGGTTTAGCTTTTCTAATGTGACACCGAGAGCACATTACTATTTTAAAAATGAACAGTTTTACTTGCTCCTCTTAAAAATAACACTTATCTTTATTTGTCAGGGACATGATGCATCTTGTTTCGCTGTCTTTTCTCTGCCCTGTCCCTGGCACAGGGCTGATTATTATTTTAATATCATCACAGAACAAAATGTGACTCTTTTTTGAACACAGTGTACCAACACTGTGCTGTGGCTTTCTTTCTGAAAGTATGAAAACAATGACAATGGTATTTACTTTCAGCATATATCAAGTGAAGAAAAAACTATCTTACAGGCTGAAAATATGCCTAAATTAGTTATCCTGAAATGTGTAGTTATGTATTTTTAATATCTGTCAATAAAATAAAGTTAATGTTTGTTGCGCTGCCCAACTAAGTCTATTCCATAGCAGCCTATAGAATTTAGATGTTTTAAAGTGGAATTCAGACATCTGTCATCTAAAGAGATATAATAAACATATGATGCAGAAGTATAAATTATATGGCATTTTCTTAAGATGAACTAGTTTCCCCTGACTTTTTTAGAAAAACGTCCACATATTGTGTTTCTCTTCCTGCTTTTGATCCAAAGACTCCTCATGTAACGGAGTCAGGAATCTGATTTTCAGCTTAAAGAAATAGTCTGATATTTTGGTAAATACACTTCTTTGATTTCACTCATATATGTCCTAATTAAAATGAAGCTTAGCATAATGACTGAAAATAGAGGGAAACAGCAGACCTAGCCCGTCCAAATGTAAAAATTAAACTTGTACTAGCACCTGTTACCTCAATAATTAACAAGTTTTGTCTCTTTTCTCTGAGGGAGTCACAGCGATGACAAACTGTAGGAAGCTGAGCATAATGTTCAGTGTCTGTGTTTATCTCTGCAGACAGTCCGGCTTATTGGTTCAGTCATCTCAGCCTGTGTATCTGTTCTTGGTACTGACTGAGATAAAACTGTCTCCTCTCCTTATAAAGACATGATGTCGCACAGTGAGGCACACACACACACACACACACACACACACACACACACACACACACATATACACACGCACTGGCCTCACACAAGTCCATCTTTGTATTGTGTGAATGCCTTTCAAGCAGACATCATTCTCATCATTTGTGCTGTGTATTTCTGCAAATCATACAAATAGTTTCATTAAATTTTCTTTCTATGCATCTCTTTGCCAGGAGAAGAGCCACTCTGGGATATCAACAATATAAAAAAGCAGAGTGGTAATAGCTCAGGATAGATAAATGTAGAAATAGAAGAAGGGTCAAGGCCTGCTGATCTAACATCGTTAGTTTTACATTAAAGCATAAAATATCTTATTGGCTTTACTGTATTGTGTTAAGCAATTTGTACAAACTCTTGAGATCTTACTCTGAACCATTTGACCCAAACATGACAAATGTAGAGTTTCTAGAAGGTCTAATGGTGCCTAATACGATTGTTAGAATAATCCTTTTCCCGTGGGTCTGTTCATCGTCACTTTCAGCCTGGGAAGAGTTCAGGGAAGTCCTCTGCCTTATTACACCGATCTGGCAGCCTCGAATGCAGGACTGACAAAGCCATAAAGCAGAAAGCTGCACTGTAGAGTTCACTGAGACCGAAAGTAGCTGCCTGGCTCACTCGAAGCATCAATAAAGCAAAGGATGTTAGTCACTAAAAAGCCGCTGCAAATGCCTTTTGGCATCTTTGTCCAAGAGAAACCACAAATCCACATACTGCCTTCATTTTAGGATGACTTAGTGTCCCCTGTGTGTAACTTATTAAAACAACTTTTGGTGAATCAGAGTGATTAATGGGAAAGAACTCCTTGGTCAGCTGCTTCAAAGTGAGCCTGCTTCAGATACAGAGATGTTCAGTGATGTTCAGGGCACAATCGCTTGGTTATAGGAAGCACGAATGAACATGAAACAGAAGAAATTAGATGGTAAATAGACTTTTATGACTTTAAAGGTCTAGGTTGCTGTTGTAGCTACAGGCAGAGCCTTGTAACGGCTGCTGTCCGCCTTTTCTAAACGAACCAAATGAGCCTGAAAATTTGTCCATGAGCAAAAAAAGAAAGTCACTTGCTGCTTATACTCATTCTTGTATCATTGTGTGCGGGTTTTGGAGTGGATGGATTTCTGTGCTGTTGTTTAGTTCAGTCTCCTGAGGGCTAAACCAAGAGGCAGAAGCATTTTCCATCCTTCCATCCTCTTGCACTCTTTCCTCCTTCCATCCACCGTGCTCTCAGTGCGAGGCGGGAGGCAGCCCTCCGGCGTTTGCAGCTGTCTGCTCTCAGCTCTGCGAACAAACTCAACACACGCACTGAAACTTTGCAGATGAATAAACCATGTCACCGCTAGAAACAACAGAACTGCAGCAGCATGAAAAATCTCTGTAATGACGACATTGTCGGTTGCAGGGATGTTAAAACATGGAGTTTTAGGACTGCATTAGAGCAAACGGAGAGGGCACAGATCTGCTCGGACAGCCTGGGAAGTAGCACGATAAGACGAACCAGCTTGCTTTGTGGTTGTGGTTTCTTTTTGTCAGCTCATATCATGTCATTTTAAATGTTTACCTTTTTGCAGTTTGTTCCCATCAGATCTCAGTATGCAGTTCAGTTTGCTGCTGCTGTTACTGTGATGCGTCACTTTTGTTAGTTTCTGAAATTGATGCTCATGTTGTGGATCATTGAATTTTTGCTCATCAAACATACAACACAAAGTAAGGAATAAGTACAAATCTAACAGATGGAGAGAATTTGGGTGGGTGTTTTGATCAATTTGTCCAAATTTTATGAGTATCATTTTACATGATTTATATAAATGCATTTAAATCTACTGGACAAAAAAACAGCTGACTTGCAAGAGGTGACATTAGATGACTTTGTTTGATTAAACAGATGGATTTATTTCTTTTAACTCCATAATAGCTGCTATGCTCAAGTGCACTGCCAAGACTCCCAACCCTGAAATTAATTGGACTGTTTCATCAGACGACATCACGGCTGAGTTTAAGTTTGCAGCACTCTGAGCGCTAATTAATTAGACTTTCTCTGTTTGAAGAAGAAAAAATTAATGAAGCAGAGAGCAGACTCTGCACCCCTTTGAAGACTTTTGTTTTTATAAGTGTCATTAAAAATTTGCCGTTATGCTTTATCAGGTAAATCTGCTGACTTAAAGCTTTTTCTGTTGAATCAAGCAACTTTTTCATTTGCACTGAGTCCGTCTGCACCTTTTCTCTGTTTAAGTACTAAGCAGTGATCTGCAAGTCACTCTGTAACAATTCTGTCTGCATGTCTGGAAATTCAGACGCCTGGAAGTTAGAGTTGTGAACTCCCGACACTCTCAGAATTAAATCAGGCCTGCAGGAGCTTTAAACCTGCATGATTCTGGATGCTCTTTCTTTTATTTTCACAGTAAAATTCATTTCACTGAATGAAATATTCATATCAGCTTTACTGCATGCTCTAAAAAAAGCCACCTTAACCAAGTTTGTGACCACAGCAAAAAAATCAAATACAAAACAATAATGTTCAATTAAGAGAGTGAAGAGGAATAGACTACTCCATACAGTAATACAATAATCTGATTCCTAATAAACAATATGAAACTACTGAATGTGATCTGTCATAGAGTCTAAAAATAGACACAAAACAAACAATTACCTGACCTGGTGTATGTGTGTGTCTGTATTTGTGCTGCTTCAGGGATGAACAGAATTGTTGTTTTTTAGCCTGATGTTCATATGTTTCCTTCGTATTTTACGTTTTTGTCATAGATTCGTCTCCTGTTGAAATCCTTTACACCTTTTTTTTGTCTCCATCTTGTTTAAGACATGAGATAGATCCAGCAGTCATGAGTAATAAAATATTCTTTATTGATATGAAATTGTTTCTCCTCATCATCATTCAAACCTAGAAAATAGTAGAGGTTCAAAAAATGCAATAAAACCTTGTGTATAGCTTCTTCCAGCACAGGTTAAAGCAGATAGTGCAGCTAGAATTATAAACCAAAATGTTCATAACACGACAAATAAAAATGATAAAAATTAAATCAAACCATTTAAGTAGATCAAACACAAAATGATACAAAGTGGATATAATATTGCAAAACATGAAACAAAAAAGTGTTAAATAAGTTGATAATAATTACCATAAACTTTCTAATCAAAAGCCAGGATAAACAGGTTCATGTAAATATCAAATGCTGACAATGAAGAATGAAGAGGATTAAACAATCAAATATTGCCTCTTTTGCTGCAAACTTGTAACAACAAACAACTGAAGTCTTGTTTTTTCTAATTAGTTAAACCTCAGACCTGCTCATGAGCCATAATGAGTTAAAAACAGGAAGTCTCAGCTGAAGTCTAATAAGGAAAGCAAGAGAAAGAGGGAAGTCTGTTGGAGAGAGTGTTTAGTCGAAGCTTTTCAGATTTTCAGGAAGTAGTTTGTTCTTCTCTGCTCTGCCAGCGTCATCGTCTCTGGCTCGCACATTTTCCACTGCCTCGGCCAACTCTTTCTCTCGCACAGCCGCACAAACACACAGAAATGTGTTCGACACAGGCACAGATTGACAGCAGGGTTTTAAAATGAGCAGACGGGTTCTGTTCAACTACCTCATCATCTGTCCTCACACACACTGACACAAAGTCACAAGCCTGTTCTTAGGTACAAGTTGGTGTGTGTTTGTGTGAGTGTGTTTGTGTGAGTGTGTGTGTGTGTGTGTGTGTGTGTGTGTGTGTGTGTGTGTGTGTGTGTGTGTGTGTGTGTGTGTGTG
>JAPZDV010000017.1:4676739-4710065 GCA_029814665.1 Acanthurus lineatus | reverse complement strand
GTGTGTGTGTGTGTGTGTGTGTGTGTGTGTGTGTGTGTGTGTGTGTGTGTGTGTGTGTGTGTGTGTGTGTGTGTATGGAGGCCGAGCCTTTAGCCACCAGTGATGGTGGTGGCACCAAAACAATGTAATCATTATTGGACTCGACACAAAGCGAGGAGAAGAAGAGCAGAGAGAACATAGAAGCAGAACCCACAGAACATACACACCAGACTGTAACCCTGTTTAAACACCTTTTAAAAGCAAAAGATTTTTATTTTTTTCAATATTAAAATTCACACACACAGACACAGTGTGCCTCCTCTGACACTGAGTCATGTCATTCATAATAAAGTAATTTTTTATATAGAGAGCCAAATTAAAACGAGCATTAACTTATTGCATTTTTTTGTCTAGACAATACTCTTTGTTTTACAGATATGCAGCACTTGATTTGGTGGCAAGAAAAAAAACTTCCTTTTAACAACAGAACCCGGCTCAAAGAGAGAGAAAAGAAGACAATTACAACAATTACAATTAAAACTGTAACAAAAATTTTATTGACAGTAATAAGAGTTTGAGAGTAAATGTACTTTAAAAACTTCACAGAGAGTCAAAGGAGGAGAGAGAAGCTCAATGTTTGGGTTTATTAAGCCACTAAATGAAATGTTATAAATCTAAAAGCAGCTCCTTATGATAATTCTGAACTTTTATGATTTCTTACTATTAGTTTGCTTTGTCTGATGTTTAATTTTCCGCATCAATAGAAAAACCTTCCTGTCTGATTCAATAAAGACATAATAGACAGTCAGTCAGTTCATTTTACAGATGATTGATAATGCTTTTTAAAGAAGTTTTCCCTAATTAAATAGATGATTTTATCCACATTGCCCACCTCCAGCGGGCAGCCATTTGGAACATTATTGCTGCATTCACACATATTGCAACTTAATGGAATTTTAAGGGTGTTTCACTCTTAACAAGGTTGGTTTTCTTTTTAAAACAAACTCTGCTGCTTTCGGATCAGTTAGGTTGGTTTAATCTGATGTTCAAGCTGTTAAATCAAAACCTGGTGCAAACTGAACAACAACACCAACACTTGCTCCACTTTTAAGCAGACTTGAGTGCTTTGTTGACCAACAACTTGACCATTTTGATAGCAGATATTTGATTTTAGCAAGTTTTCAAAAGCCACCAACTAGTGACTTAATTAATCCTCTTGTGTTTGTGCAAACTAAAATTTCTGTGTAAAGCATTTGGAAACCATTATTTCCCCTGATCAATCCACATCAGTCCAGTCTGCTGTGGTTGCTCTTGCACTTTGTCAGTTAATTAAGTCATTAAAAAGTGTGATATAACGATCCCACAGTCATCCATCCAGAAGTGTTTGCTGTACAAGACGTCTCCCCTTTAGCCCCATTTCTGCCTCCTCGTCATTATTCAGAGCATGCAGCTGATTTGCAGTCTAATTAAACTAATAATGTTTATAATCAGTTATTTCTCTGCGAGACCTGTGTGACACCAGAGAAAAATACAGATTAAACACCAACATGCTGTCAGTCACCAGAATTAGATTTTTTTTTTCTCCCCACAAGGGTCCTGATGATGTGAGATGACATTCTCCAAAACTGTCCAATCAGTGTGTTAAATGTCATTTTGTGTGACTGCAGCTCTTTGATAGTTTGTAAAAAGTCAATGTGAAAACCTGCTAATAGCTAATTTGAACTTATGTAACATTTAGGCTGCAGGACTTTTTTTTCATGAAGTGTTTTTCCTCATGGTTTTGCCTCTTGTTCCAGCTTTATGCTAAGGATTTAAAACTTTTTTAAACCACTTATATGAAAATCATTCAAAAAATCATGTAAATTACTTAGTTTACTGATAAGACAAATTTAATCAATGTTTCTACTTTAATATTTAGATAGTATTGTGTTTCAAACTACTTCAGGTACCATTCTTCGTTTTCTTGAATTGAGGACGCATTTATGTTAGAAAATACGGTAAATGCACCTTTCTATAGTTTTACTAGATTAAGGTTCTGATCTGTTCTAAGCTGTGTATTTCTATGACGGTGATTGGGTTCAACAGTAACAGGAAACAGTTTGTCATCCCTCCCCTGCACTTTCTCCCTCTCTATATTCTCTGCAGTCTTTGTACTCTGGGGTTCCCCTCTGTAATTACTATGCCGAGTGGCCCCAACAACAACAACAGTCCACTGTGGCTGCATATCAAGGCAGGAAACTTACTTTTCTGCTCAGCGGCCTCAGCGGCATGCAGAGACAAGAACGGCCCTGTTAAATGAACCATTTATTTCCCTGCAAGTGTTTTTTTGTCACTGTTTACTGAGTCAGATCTGGAAATTAGTGCAACCGGATGATATTTTCTATATTGTGATGATGACGAAGGACATTTAGTCTCAAAAAGCTCACATGAAGCAACATTTGGATGAAGGAGAAGAGCTAGAGTCCTGCTTTATATAAATTACTTATAAAACATTAGTGATTTTACCCCTTTTTAGTCTTTCCAGAACCAGTCCAAGTGTTTCCTGGGAGGAAGAAAATCAGTTATCATCAACCAACGAGGGTGAAACAAGATTCAAAGAGCTGCTCTAAGTGTGGCTGAGGGGGCAACATCTACTGTGCCAGTAAGTGATAACACAACACCTTGGGTCCTCTGGAACAATGCAAGTCTGGTTCACAAACATAACAACAGCATTGTAAAATGACAAAATATCACCCACTTTGTTTCAAGATTTCCCCAACACTGGGATTTAAAAGGACATGATACAGAAATTTGGAAAAGCTACTGAAGGATTTTACAGTAATGCTTAAACAAGTGTAATGACACTTAATAGCACAAGACAATCAAATATAGTCAAAGACTCGGCTTTTAGGTCACCAATATCTGAGTAACTTTCACTTTGTGTCCAGTTTTGTGTTTGCCGCTGCTGTGCAACCGGCCCAGAGGGTCGAGGTTTTGAAAACCCTTCTCGTTCCTGGTAGTAGGCTTGCAAACTCTGTTAGAGGCCGCCGGGGATGAGGAAATAAGATTTAATGGCCATTTGGGTCTGGACGAGTCCAGATGAAATAAGATTTGAGTGTCCTTTCTTGATATCAACCTCGGGGTCAAAGCAGATAACAGATCAAAGATCTCAAGCAGCAGGAAACATAAATTTAGTGAGAGGATGATGGAGGGGACAGAGCAGAGGAAGAGACGGCTGCTGTCTGACAGAGCTGAGAGCAGACGGAGGAAAAGCTTAAACTCAAAGTCCACAGTGAAAATGTTGCTGTTACAGAAAGACGAAGTCCTGACCCATTTTTAATTAGCCTCTTTTTCTCTTGCCTGTGTTGCAAAATGCTCAAATGTTGCTTTTATCTTTTGTTTCTTTGTAAGAAAAACACTTATTTCTCACATCACACTCCTGCAGATTAAATTAACTGTCTGTCTGCCGTCTGCTGCTGATCTCCTGCTAGTGAGGCTGTGAACTGCAATTATCCCTGAAACAAATACTGTAATTGTTGATTTCTTGAAGGCCAAGGTAGCCTCGTTGCATTAGAACAAGTTAGAAACAAGGCTGCAACTAATATAATTTTCCTTATTATTTAATCTGCCAAATATTTTCCTGATTTATCATTCTGTCTACATTTTTTTATGTGAAAAAAATGCCCATTACAGGTTATTAAGCCAAAGGTTTCCTCTTGAAATTCCTTATTTGTCATGAAAATAGTCTAAAACCAAAGGTGCGTAGTGGATTTACATGCTGTAAATGGCTGAAGGTGTCACACCACCACAAAGTTTGAAGCCCAGAAACGTCCTGAACAAACAAAAATAGGAGGAAGATGAGAAAATAGACACTCTTCTAGTGGTGGTAATAAATGAGGAATTAGTTTTGTTCATATTACTTGTTTTTTTTTAGGAAAATCCTGCTCACTCTGCCTTGAAACAATTAATGAACAAATTAGCCACAGATTAGTTTTGTGTTGATCAATTCACTGACTAATAATTTCAGTTGTAGTCCAAAAGAAAAAAACAACTAACCTCAGTTCTCAGGACAGCAGCTGATGATTTTTCTGTTGATCAATGAATGGTTTCATTGATTATGTCAGCTTTATTAGTTATTTTCACATCAACTACAGCTCCAATATGTCTTTAATATCTTAGTTAAACCTTTATACTAGTTATTTTCCACCTTAAAGTTTCCTCCATTTTCCCATTCAGCCAAACTCAGCTTGTGAGAGGCTCATCCATCATAAGAAACAGCAGATAAATGAAAAATGAAGGTAATGATGGTGCATCATGCATATGCACTGCAGTAAGCTAAATGATGTCTGTTGGGTAATTGATTTTTCTTTTCTGCTGCTTGTGTGGGTGTAAATAGTTCTTCTCTGTCATTTAAACACAACACACACTCTCAAAGAGGAGCAAAAGATATTTTCTTTGTTTGTGTGCTTGTGAGCTCAGCTGGCGCTCTAACTCTCCGTCACAAATGCTTGCATGGTCTCATTCGTTACGTGCTGCAGTGTGTATGTGTGTGTGTGCTCTAAGATGAATGTGTGTTTATGAATAGAAAGAATTATAGCAGTAGATTTATAGGTCGGGCAGCCTTTGGGCAAAACAAGTGCACAGGGACCGAACACACCCACACATCCCGACCACGGCGAGTCCTCCTGTGTACTGAAGAGAGATGTGATCACACCTTGGGAGTGACACAAAAAAAGAATAATTATTGTGGCTGTAATTATAAAATACAGCTATATACCCCAAGGAGAGAGGAGGGTGGGGGATGAAAGAGGAGTAGAAGAAGAATTGTGGAGGCAGCAAGGAGGCAAAAGTCTAGAGAGTAAAAAGAGGAGGGGAGGAAATAAAAGATAGAAAAGGTAAATCCTCACCTGAGGGCACACAGATATGAGCATTACCTCTGGTGCACTTGTGACAAGAAGCTCCAAACGCACAGCAGAGGCAAGAGAATATTAGTGACAAGTCTACTCAAGCAAAACCAGAGGTGTCACTGCAAATATGTCCACATCGCAGCAATTAAAAAATCATTTTTTCTTTTCACACTGTGTGCTTCGCTCGGTGAGAGCTTCATTAAAATTTGAGAGCAGAAGAGACGGGAGAGGACAAAACTTTATTTTCGCCTTAATTATGAAATATAGCCTCATTAATTTTTGAAAAGCTTCAGGAGAGAAAATGAAGGAGGTGAAAAGCAGCGGAGGAGGAGGAGACGAGAGCGGCTCGGACGATGTTTGAGAGATTACGAGAGGACAGGAGGAAGGCAGGAAGAGGAGCAGGTGTGAATAATGTGTCTGGGGGCAGATTCACACCTCGGGGGTAACAGGAGCCATTATTTATGTTGCAATGATGATGTCAAGCGTCTCCGATCTGAAGTGTGCAAACAGGTTCATGCTCCATCAACTGAGGCAGAGATCCTACAGCTCCTTTATTCTCCAAATAAGTTTTTTATGTAAAACTGGTACCAAAACTCTCCTCTACTACTCAGTTTTAATGAAAGTCATTTAGACATACAAGTCATTTCCTATACAGTCAGCATCGTCCCCTGCCTGTTTAAATAAACATGATCTTTATGGTATTCATGTTATTCTAACAAGCAGTTTCAGCCACCAAGGTTGAATATATGATCTGACTGTGCAGATTTTCCCATCAGGCATGGGAACCTTAAATTATTAGTGACTGTATTTCAGCTCTGTGGTTAGTGTGGTGTCACTTTAGTAATTGGGCTCTCCTGTCTTTTGCGTTCGCTTTTGCTGAAACTTTTTGTACTTGAATTTCACTGAAGTGGCTTAATAATGGTTAAGATCATTGCCTTTACCTTGCTGACATCAAACACTTGTCACTGATTGGCTAAAATATGTCAAGACACTTTAAACAAACATCCAGCTAACTGTTTAATTGTTCCTAATCATTACACAAGGTATGTTTCACCAGGATTAACCAAATCTGAACGTGATTACAATATTAATTCCTCTCTTCTTTTCCCATTTTTAAAAAAAGAGGCCTTGCTGTGTGTTTTCTTCGAGGTATCTGTGTTAGTGCTACAACTAATGACTATTTTCATTATAGATCATGCTGAAAATGTCAGCAAATACCATAAGATGCCATCATAAAATTACATACACTGCTCTTCCCAGATTGAATCCAACGAAAGTGGAATTTACTATCAAAGAAGATGAAGAAAATCAGCAACTTATTGTGTTTGAAGTTTAAGTGATGCTTAAATCTGTGAATTTTTCTATCCAAAACTGGTGCTGCAGCTGTAAATTTCTGCAGAACATGGCTGCATTTTGAAACTTTTAGAGGTGGAAATCAGAGTATCTCATGATGCAATGCCCACAATAATGATGCCATGATGCAGCGATGTCTGCAATTTGTCCAAGCCCATGTGCACCATCACTGCAATGTAAAAAAGCCATTAACTGGCAAACGGCTGAGTTGCCAGAAAACAGAGTGCCTGCATGTTGGATAAAAATATTATCAGTAACAAACCAGAGAAGGAAATGATTTATACCTGCATCAATATTTTGTCCAACCCCTGCATTAAATCACCATTTAGCGTCTTCTCTAAACCCTCTTAGTAAAATTGCAACAGCATGACAAAATGAGGTCATTTATTACAGTGTTGGAAACAGAGAAGAAGAGGGGGAGCACATGAGAGACGGAGGAAAAGAGGGCAGGAGAGGATGTATGATTCTTTTTTAATGAGGTGTTGGATTTGTTTGAGGAGCAGTGGGAGAAGGAGATGCTGCTGGTGTGTGATTACTGGACAGAAATAACATTCCTCTAATCTTAATCTGATAAGAGCAAACCAACATGTTTCTGTCACCTTAAGAGTTCTTTAGAAAGGCAAGAAATCATGTCTGAGATTCATATTTCTCTCTTGGAGAGAGTTGTCAGACTGTCAGAGGTGGCAAAAACATATGTGTGTTTGAGAGAGAGAGGCAGTGAGGGGTTCAGAGGATTTTTCATTAGCTTACTGTTTAGCCTGTTTGGTAATTATCATATCCACCATCTGTTACGGAGCATATGATAAGTAGGAGAAGGAGCAGCGCTGCCAAGAGGAGATGGAGACAGAGAGGAAGCACAATGGAGAGACTTTTGGAGGGGGAAGGGAGGAAAAGATGATGGGAAAAGAGAGGAAAACACGTCAGATTGGTCGTGTGTGTGTGTGTGTGACTACCTGTGTTTGTTTGTGTGTGAGTGTGGCTGCTTGCATGCATGTGTCGCTGCATACATTTATGCATGGACACGTGTGTGTGTTTGTGTGTGTGTGAGTGCAGCATGATGGGTAGGTGTGGTGGGCACAGCAAAGGGCTATTTATAGCCACTGCCTCACCTAGCTGTTAGCAGCGTGTTTACGAGGAACCGCGAGGCATCATGGGAGTCCCAGCAGACCTGAGATCCGCCTCACAACGTTATGTCACAAGTCACACCACCCCCCCGCTGTCTTCCTCTGCTCTTCCTCCTGAAGAGGCTCGCAAACATGTCCTCAGATAGTCTCTGTGCCACAACTCAAGTGCCTCCTGCCAAATGGAAAATCATGCCGCCATCGAGGACTCGCTCGAGAAGATGATCAGTCATCCACTGATGAGCTTGTTACCATGGTGTAGACAGTGATTTTCAGAGGGTTGAAATTGGAGGAAAAACAAGGAAAAGGGACGTAGAAGATGCAGAAACTCTATGAAAAAAAAGGCGAAATATGCTTATAAATGTAAAAGTAAAAGAAATAAAATGTATATTTTTTAAAGATGTGCCACGATTTGGTGTCTCTGATACATTGTGGAAGGATAAACAGTAAAAGCACGATCATCTTTTTAAAGAAGGACCCAACATTTTACCTGCAACAAGGTGAGGGCTGCTGCAACATCACAAGCTCAGCAATATGGTGATATAATAACATCAGGCCTTCAACCAAATGATAAAGTGGCTCCAGCAGTAGATACATGTAAACTTGAAGTAGTTGGCCTAAAAAAAGGAAATAGACCGCATTTTGAGGAACTTACAGTCATATGACAAACCCATCAGGAATTGTTAAGACTTGAAATATGATGATGACGAATTTAAATGTCATAAAGCCAACAAAGTGTGGATCCTCTTGGTGGGATGGAGATCCAGAGAAAACCTGATTTAACAATTGAGTGTTTTATTCGACATGGGCAGGTCTTTGTCCTCAGTGCTGCCATCTGTTTCCACCGTGTTTCAGAGCAGTTATCACAGCAGCAGAAGGCAAATTTGGCAGTCAGCATCCACTTTATGATGAACTGCTAACAGTTTGTACCTGAAATCAGGACAGCAGTGGTGTAAAGTATTAAAACTGAATTTACTGTCAGTATGGACTTTGTTTTAAATGGATATCCTAAAAAATTAAAATGCTGAGGGTTAGTGACGTGTTTCTTCTCATACGAGCTTACTGCGTGCTTGTAAGTGGAAGTGAAAGAACGAGGTCAGACATAAATGAAAAAATACTGTTTTTATTTTAGTCTTTAAACACTAAAACAAAAGCCTCTTGTTGTCTGTGACCACCTTCTTTCTCTTCTCTGTACAGTGGTGGTACAACACCGAATTAAACAGGAGATGTAACCTCATCCAGTCCCAAACATAAAGACCAAACAGATCAATATTTTCCCCAAGGAAATAAAGAAACCTGAGGTTAAACCCGGCAAGAGTCAAGTTGTAGAGGATCAGTAAAGCCTTGAGACCTGACTGGGAGCTTTTAAAAACAGTCAATTTCATCTTCAAATCTGATTGTAAAGCAGCCCGTCTGTTACCTGAGACGCACGACTCGGCATTACAATTAGAGTCTTACCTTTACAGCATTAGTCTGGACAGAGAAAAGCAAAAAAAAACCTCAAAACAACCAGCCTGGAGACAAACCTCATGGACCAGCGGTCAGACACGATTTAGATTACAAATGCAACAGAGGCGTAGATTTATCCCTCACATAGCAAATAAAATATTGCAGAAATATATTTGACTTAATTTAGACGTTTAGGATTTAGATCGACGGTCATTCTTTCCGTGATGATTAATTCGCATTCCTGTGCAAAGTAGCAGTCAAAGCACATTTCTGTGCTTTTGCCTCATTTATTATCTGGCTAAAAAATAACTGAATTATTACATAAAATCAGAAATGGCTCACGCAACTTTAGTGGGTGGAAGTGCAAATCAGATGGTATTCACTTATTTCAAAGGTCTGTTTATGCTTTCACTGACACTGATCGAGAACGACGGCTATTTTTAGCCGCTGAAAAGCAGTTTCATGTGGCACTTTGAATGGAGTGAATACAGAATGATTGGTGCTGCTTTGAAGCTGCTTCAAACAGCCTCAAGAGTGGACACAATACTTAAAAGGTTTGATAAAGCGGCCGCCACCGTTGCTCATTTTCAGGAAACGAATATAATGAACCACTGGACAAATTGATCTAATGAGCAAAAATAATTTATTTAAATTAAATCTACGTTAACCCAAAAAAAAGGCTTGTGAGCATTTTGATCAGTGCTGCTGACTTTGTGGAAAACTAAAGAAAGAAACTTTAGAAAAAAGGAAGTTTCCCGCCAGTTGTGCTTAATCTGCAGCTAAAGTGGTTTTCAATCATATTGATTAAACAATTCTCTCTGTGCAAATCATATTGGGAAATGGTTTGTTTAATTAATGAGAGTAAGTGAATTTAGAGTAGCTGGATGTGTGTGTGTGAGTGGGTGGGTGTCACATCGAATTATGGAGGAGAGTAACAGCTTTGGGCACAGCAGGACGCAAACATGGCGACAGTGTGATGTTTATTTATAGGGCAAAAATTGCTGAGGTCAATACTGAATCTTAAACACCTCATAAATGATCAAAGGCACCTTTTTGGCTGTTTTTTGATGATTTACTTTAGTCATCTGTGTGTGACTAAATACATTAATAAGATATAGTTTCTATGCAAAAAATACCACAGACTTCTTGTGCTCGAATGTGTTCATTGTATACCACTTTTTTGCTTTTACTGCTTTATAATTAGCTTTTAACTAAACTGTGTATTTGACAGCTGCTGACAAATAAATAGGTGCATATTTAAAGACTAAACAATGTGACAGTAAATGAGCCATCCAATTAAATTGAGTCCCTCTTTGATTAAGTGCAATAATTAAGTGTTCATTTGTTTGTCGGAGTATTTTACTCTGTAATATTGCTACATTCATTTATGTGCAGATAAAACCCAGGTTTCAAAATAGTTTAACTATATTTAAATAAAACATAACATTGCGATTTTTTAAATTTTTTGTCTAAGTGTGAATTTTGTTCATTGTTTTCCTTGAAAAGTAGATTTTAAGAGCCCAAATCCTGTCTGACTACATGCTCTCCACAAGAATGATGATGGTTTTGCTTTATTTTGGTGTCCTGGAAAACTCAGACAGTGTAAACTCTCCAGAGACCCAGAAACCCAAACAACCAGCCAGCTTTTTCTTTAAGTCACACGAGAATGAAAATGCAAAAAAAAAACAGTAATATTTATCCACTTTTTGATTTCGGACACTAATTTTCTTATGTACAAAATTCGATGTACTTCTTGGATTATTTAACACTCAGTGAAAGAAAGATATCAAATAATTCCACTGAGCTTCTTCATCACTTTCATGCTGTATTTTCTCGTCCTGCCACGCACACAGCAGTCTGAAGCTGCTGCTTTACGCCAATGCAGAGCCCAGTGGTAACCAGACAAATACACGCACACACACATGCACGCACACACACACACACACGCATGCACACGCGCTGGCAAAGGAGTCCTCTTGAAGCTGCAGATGCATCTTTATTCTTTTTTCTCTCTGAACCAGATTCATGAATAATAAATGATGAATGGAGAGATGGATAGATAAAGTGAATATGAGCTGGAGAGAGAGAGGATTAAAGTAAGGGATCAGAGGAAAGAGGACAGACAGAGAGGAAGAGTACCATTAAGACTGTCAGTGACACTATGGTAAACTAGACCACAGGGGGAAGCGGAAAACGGAACGATAACAGTGAAGAGAGAGGGGAAGAAGAAGTAGCGAGGCGTGAAAACAACAAGAGCAAGACAAGCAATATGTGCTGAGGAGCTAAAAACGAGAGAGAAATGGAAGTGCATGGGAGAGGGGGATGGGGGCGGACAGGAAGATGGAGAGGTTTTAGGGGAACAATGAGGGAAGAAGGGAGAAAAAGAAGACGAATCAGTGGAAGACGTGCTCCACATCTGTGCAAAAAATCATTTAACTGATTTCTCCTCGGCTTTTTCACTCCGAGTCTGATGTAAGATGTAATGACACACAGATTTTGGTTCCATAATTGCCCTGAAATTGAGAAAGAACAGCTGTTTAAAAATTAAAGTCCTTTTTTTTCTCATTTTGCAGTCTCTGTCTGCCACCTCATCTGATCACGCCTCTCTATCTCACCTCTGTCACTCTTCCCCTCGTTCCCTCCATCATTACCTCATCTAATATAAAGCAGGAGGAGGAAGCAGAAACATTAAGTGCCATACAGTGTCTTTAGCACTCACTCTAATGGTCGTTAATGGGATCGCACTCGTACACCCAAACAACATCTCCTCCTCTTCATTACGGACAGTGAGATTGGATGGGAGATATGAGTCGAATCAAAGGCTATCAGAGTTATCAGTGTATGGGAGTGCAGTTGACAGGAGAGTTTGAAAGAATGAAGGAAAGTCGTCAGGATGAAGGAAAGAGAGGTTGGCAAAGTGGCTAAATGAGGAGAGGAGGAAGGAAGAAACATAGGAGGTACTGACAATACATACAACACTGCAGACAGGATTGTTTGGATGGAAAAGTAGCACAAATGACAAGTGTTTCTTGTCATAGGGATGTTAAAGCACAAAGGGTTAATGGTTTGGTATGGGCCTTGGTTTTTGGGTCATAGTTTGCTGCTGATTTGCTCTACTTTGATGGCTAAGGCACTCAAAAACCAGCATGCTGTCAGTAAGAAAGAACAAAAAGGGCATGAATTAATAACTCAAATGTTAGTGATGCTGCATCTTAAGATTCTGACCTGTTCACTCTGAACAACTGCTGCTTCTGCTCGTTTATACAGCAGCACAGTGGACTATTTACTTTGATGGAGTTTGATCAGATTAAACACTTCTTTTAGCCTGATTTACTGCTTTGGCATGGTCTGAATCTGCAGTAAAAGGTTGTGTGACCGCTGTTTTTGTCTTGTCACTCTAATTGACTTAAGTGATGCTGTTGTCAATAACATTTGTAGTATAGAGACATACCTGACTTCAGTTGAACACAGCTGTTAAGTACTATCGTCCATTTTGTCTGATACTAATTAGGAAATGTTGGTGCTCCCACAGTGAGTCTAAATGTCATAAATATCATGGGTGAGATCATGTAGCTCTGCTCTTTTATTTGTGTTTGCTGTTAATGTTGCAGCAGAGCTACATGATCTCAGCAAACCACTTTAACCAATAGCTAAGAAAACTACACAACAACCGGTGCACCGTCAAAATGTTTGGGATAAAACTTACGGACTGAAAAACTGTTGCACACATGCAAATTTTGATTGCAATAGAGAAAAAAAAGGACAATATCACAATGTCACAAAATAGATAATTAGCCGTGTAAAGAATCAGATCATCCACTTTGAGGATCATGCAGCACACTGCGTCCTAGTTTGTCACTCGGCTTCAAACAAGCAACAAAAGTGAGGATGGCAGGACGACAAACATGTACCAAAACACACCTATACAACACAGACAGCTTCTGGAGGAGCATGAAAGAGTTTCAGTCTGATAACAGTAATTAATTCCCTTGTGGTGTGATGCATAGGCAGACAGAAACTTCTGACAAGCCCAAAAGACAAACCTCAACACAAACTAGTTCTCATTCGTCATCCGACTCTCTTTTCATCCTCCTTTGTCCCAAACAGAGATGTAAAATCAGCAAGCCGATGTTGTAAATCCATTTTTCCCATCATGTCTTAAGTGATTTGGTATCTTGTATACCTAGAAAATGAAAAGCCTGCAAAGAGGAAAAGGGGAAGGAAATTCAACTGTCGAGGCCTCTTCTTCTTTTCTGCCTCTTCCTCTTCCTCCTCTGTTTTTTATGATAAATTACCATAACTACAGCCGACACCCAGACAGCAATGAAAATCAATTTTTAATTTACAAATGCTGCGATGGCTGCATGCAATGCTGATGAGCAGTAAAAATGGAAAAGAGAGAGGATATTACTGTGCCAGAGAGATGAGAAAAGAGTCACAGATGGTGTTATTACTTTCTGTCCTGCACTTGTAGACTAGTTATTTTTTAATTGTTGACCACCTCCTCATCCCAAAATGAAGGATTTTATGATAATTAAACCCATCTGAGGCAGCTTCTTGATTTAAAAAAGTGGCAACTTAAAATTGATTTCATTGACAGATTTAGTTGATTTTTAAGTAATAAGGCTTATTATTGAAATGTAAAAAACACGGCAAGCTGCTCATTGCATTTTCCTGCTGTCCCAGTTTTAATCTGAATCTCTTTTAACATGCTGCAAACATGGTTGCTGATTTTAGATTGTCACATTTCAGCAAAAGTACTGTGGTGGTTATTTTATCAGCTACAACAAGCCACTCATTGTTAGTAATAGTGGGAAACAGAAAATCAGTTTTTTGCACATTTTTTCTGTTTTCAGAAAAACAAAACACTGAATCTTAAATTGAGATTTATCAGCCAGTTTTGTCTGTATGTGTCTGTACTTTAATTAAAAAGATGATAATGTGTCTTGTTTACACTTGTTTACTCCTCTTGCCCCTGTCATTTTGAGGCGTCTTTAGATTGTTTGTGTGCCAGTTTTCATCAGATTTCTGTCAGTATGTCATCTGAAGACATCCTGAATGTGCTCATGATTTATTGATGGTAAAAACTGATTGGAGGCAAGATGATGTGTGGAAGAGGAGGAGGAGTGTTTCTATATCTTCTCGGAGCATCCAAGCAATGCTAACAGTGTCCTTCTTTGATGCTATGAAAGGTGGATGTGTTCCTCTATAGAATATCCTCCCCCTCTGTCTTTATTGAACACACACACTTGTAAATCTTGTATGTTCCTCCACACTGTCCTGAATTGCTGCTGTTGCACCAGCAGAGCTGAATGAACAGAGGAAAAAGTGCCTTCCCTCCCCCCAGCAGAGGAGGTATGTGGATGCATGTGGGCTGCATTACAGATGCATGAGAAATCTAATGGAAAACGAAGGATGCAGCTGAGTCACACACAACACAACACAACACAACACAACACAACACAACACAACACAACACAACACAACACAACACAACACAACACAACACTTCCACATGCAACCATGGCTGTGCATACACTGGAATATTTGCTCTAACGCATGCATACACAGCACATATTAGTATGTACACAGCAGGGTTTCTGTAAGTGCTCGGTGTGTGTGGAGCTTGTGCTTAAGCATTATTGTACAAGCGTCTCATACACACATTACATGAGTTTGCATGTGTGTGTGTTATTATGCATTTGGCCATTTTATAGAGTTGATCAATATGCTGTTAATTGATTCTCGGACTGATAAATCACTTTGATTACCTGCCACTGTAGCTCCAAGCACTTATTGATCACACACAATGCAGCACAGAGATGCAGGTGTTGTACATGTGCATCCGGAAGAAACACAAATACACACATCCATGTGCACAAGCATGTAAAATCTGATCAGAGAACCTTTGCACTTAAAATGTTTTTGACTAGCATTCTGGTTGTGTCAATTCTTTTTGCACTGTGATTGGTTCTCATTCGGCAGATTAAGTGGGCGGAGCTAGCAGTCAATAGAGAAGTGTCATGTGTGGCTCTGTGCTGGGTTTGCTTGTGATAGCTGAAAGAGATACAGCTGATCCTGCATCATTCAGATTGTAGTGTGTGTTCATTATCCTGTTAACTCTGATACAGATCACTTGATAACACACACTCGGAGGTTCTCACTTGTCTAACGCATGTATGATTATTAATATGAGCCACAGTTGCTCTCAGTGTTGGTGTGTTAGCAGTCAGGACTCTTCTGTTGGACTTGCTGGCTCAGTGGCATCTCTCTCTGGCTTCATGTTGTTATTAAAGGGCCAAACATGACGTTCAGTCCCCCTGTCATGTTAGTATTTCTAAGTCTTTGATGACAGTTTTATAATGTCATCTGTGGCTTTTGAGTCTGAGGAAATAATTCTGATGTATTATGATGGATTTTTTAATACTGGTCTTGAGACTGAAAACTTTTAATGAAAAACATCTTTTACAAATTGAAGTTGTGGTGGAAATGTGGGACTCAGTGTTTCTCACCAACCTTTTTTTCCAGCAGCCTCTAGTGAATCTTTAAATTTACAGAAGTGTTGCACTGAATCACTGCAGTACCCTTGTAATATAAAAGCAGTGTTTAATAAGTCAAAACGTCAACTTTGAGAAGAATCTGCTGCTGAAGGTTGGGTTATTTTTCACTCTAAATCAGTCCATCAGTGATTGATTACAGAATTAAACCATATAAGAGACTGACAGATCAGCTGCTGTGAAAAACAAATGCATGAACATGTTGCGTGTTCTCCTTCCAGTCATCATAGCTGAATGCACACAGAAACAGTGCCACTTCCAGAAATTTGAAATTTGAATTTGATCTTCCTGTTTTATCAAGGTAGTTCCATTAGGAAATGCACTGCAAAAGTACCACAGTGATGAATGCTCTTTCCCTAAATGAAGAAAAACCCACCTCATTGATTATCACTTTAATTTATACCTCAAACTTGCTCTGAGTGAACTTTCTGCTTAGTTCCTTAAGAGAAGCTGAGCAAGTATAAAGCACAAAGTACTGAAGGACCAAAGCCAGGAATCATAAGAGGCAATAAAAGGGAGCATCCATCAGGGCACGGGCTGCTAAACGGCAGTATTCAGCAGTTCGGACTGCTGGATTTATGGTCCCTGTTTACATTAAAGCCCTTTACTGTTTCAGCAGTAAACAAACACGCAGCAAATACTGAAAGCTTGTGTGGACACAGTGATACAGATGTGCACAAACCCACTGCAGTCAGAGTCTAATCTGCAGCGTGGGAGCTGAAAACGAGCCATCCTCCGATTTTATAATCGCCCTCTTCATCTTCATCTCTCTCTGCAACAAGTCCAGTCTTTTTCATATCAATGTGCTTGTTTGCCGTGTTGTAATCACTCTTTCATTTTCTCAAATCTTCATTGTTTCTCTCATGCAGACCTGCCTCACTTTCTTTCCCTCTTTACCGCAGAGTACTTTTTATGTTGAGTGGGTGTGTCTTATCCCACGTTTGTCTGCAGTGGAGGAAAATTTCCCATAAAGCTCGCAGATGCAGGGACAGGCGGGGGAGCAGTGCAGTGCAGCAAGGTGGGAGATGCTTCGAGCAACAGGCAGGCAACTGAGACATAATCAAAGATCTGGTAATATCATAATAGTCAGGCAATATTAGAATTTTTTTTCTCCAGGTTTGATTTTAACTGACTTTATGCTCACCTAAGAGCTTCTGGAGTCTCCTAATGAACAAACAACGAACAGTATTATATTTAGTTGGCACCTGAATGAAAACGTAATTATGAACATCTCAAAACAACCAACAATTTAGTTGGTTAAGCACAGAATAAATCCTTTCATCAAAAGTTATGGAGAAAATAATATTTAAAAATATATCAAATATCCAAAACAAAAGTTACATTACAGAGAAAATTAAAATATTGCACATGGTAAAAAGTATCAAAATAAAATGTAACCAGACAAACTCACACACAACATGTTTTCCTATTTGCCAACACACAGCAAACACACTGTTGTAACTACTTTATCAAATGCAACTTATGATCAGACCCACAAAGAAGTGATGACAGGCGTTAGCAGTGGGTTTCACTCTGCAGGGTTTCCTGCAGAGTTTTAAAGCAGCCTGAAATAAAGAGCATATCTTAAGAAGAAACCATCAAATTTTTACAAAGTTCATTGGTTCAGTGAGCATAATGGAACTGACTTACATCACACGGCAAGAAATAAAACTTTTATTAAGTGATGTGATTGGTTCACCAGTCATCTAATATCTTCATTGATAATGAGATGAACTACATGAATTTCTGTCAGATTCGGCTCAGCAGGTGATTGATCACGTCGCACTTTATCTTGCAGAAATTAACGAGAGAAGCTCGTTGCGATGCAGGTTAAGACTAATGGCCTGAAGTTAGTTTGATAATACACTGCAGGACCAGTGTTTAATAACATGCATTAAGTGGAAGTTAGTTTAATGCTGAAAAATCTATTCACCTGTTAAATTCTAACTTTTTTTAGTATTTGAAAAGTATCTTAAAAGTATCTTAAACATAAGTGAATAAGCAGAGTGGTTGATTAGAAAAAGAGGAAAAGTCCTATTTCAGCAGAAAAAGTCCCAGACTATCACTTACTCTGTTGCTGCAGTGCGTGTGCGTGTGTGGGTGCGTGTGCATGTGTGTGTGTGTGCGCGTTCGCGTGTGGGTGCACGTGGGTGTGTGTGTGTGTCATGGTGCAATGGAAGGCCCTGCCCAACTGAGCTGTCGAGCTGCTGGTTGGCAAAGTTGCCGTCCAAATGTAATCCATTTACTGATTGCTGATGTCTGGCTGCACACCTCTGGAAAAGCAGCACTCTTACTTAACGTTTGTTGGTATAAATATAAAGAACATTAAATTAAATAAAGTTCAATCAAAATAAATTACCTAAATGAAAGTTAGGAGACTTGCTAACAAATAAGTTCAGTGGTCCAGTTCTGCACTTCTCTGCAGTTTTAAGATGGTGTTTTGCTTTTCTGTGTCACTTAAAGTCATTTAATATAATATTTAGGCCTTTTAGACATTCATTTCTATGCTGAGTTGTACCATGGGTAATTTATTTTTTCCACGACACAAATGTTTGTACATAAAAAACATCAAAAGTCTGAATGCAACAAAGAAAAACCTGCAGTTTCTTCTTATCATGCAGTTCCTGTTATTTTTACTGCATACTTGCATCCACCAGTTTCCAACAACTGCTTTCATTTATGCGGGGAAACACACATAACTCTGTGTAATGGGCCATTGTGGGGGTAATATGGCTGCTGGTATCTTTTTCTTCTCTCCTCTTTTTCTTCCTCTTTTCAAAAGGCTTTTTTTAAGGCTACATGAAAGCAAAGAAATTTAAAAAGATAATGCTTCCTTGCTGTAAGGGATGGCACTGCTGTATTTCAGGCCGCTTTAGCTGGCGCAGATTGATGAAATCATAAATTAAAGTCCTGCCTCGCCCTGTCTGGCTTAATAGCTGCAGTAAAGCACAGAGCAGCCAGTGTCGAGGAGCAGAGAAAACGCTGTGAATCTTCTTGACTGAAGTTCCAGGACACAAAACCAGAGTCAGTTAAAATGAAGGATATTTCTCATTTTTCTGGGCTCAGAAAGAGAAAGGAATAACATACTAATTAATGAACTATGTATGCAAATTTAAGTTGTTTTTTTTTCCCCATCACAAATAGCAAACAGCTAGTGAACAGAGTTATATTTAGTGTGTGCAGGGCTCTTTATTTTAATTCTTAGTTTTTGTTGCTTTGTGACTAGATCGCATTGTTAACCCCCTTATTATTTATTTCTTCTGCATCACATAAAAAAGGACTAAACGTTAATGTAAATCAGTTTAGAGACACCTTGAAGGATTTGTGTTGATTGAAATAATGTGTTTTATGGTTTGCGTATGAGGTAAATCCATGACAGAGACACAGATGCTGTTGCGGTTCCCAAGACATGCCTACAAATTCATTAACATGATTTACAGCATGGAGGAACAGATGAAACTGCACTGTGAGCTCCCTTTTCGGACTTTTTGCTCGTGTTTCAGGTGCAACATCTTGCACTTCCACATTATTTGCACTTCTGCATTTGAGTAAAACCTCAAGCAGATGTTGGCAGACTTCAGATCTGATGGTTCTTGATAAGTCACAGTCTCACTTTTGTCCTGATATTTTTAGTCACTGCCCTTTTCATTAAACGCTGTGTGACATTCACAGTGAGACATTGTCGACACAGCTTCTTCTTTGTCATTGTGTGAAATCTTTAGATGTTACGCCATTTTACCCTTTAATTTTTTTAACACACAGTAAAGCCACTGAAATGTAAGACATTATCAGTAAAGGTCTTTGTCACTTTCACAGCCATCCAGCTTTAATTCTGTGTTATTATACTTTATTTTTGTATGAAATTGAATGGATTACGTCATTGTACAGCTTCATAGCCTGCTGCTTCTTTACAGGCAGCTTTGAGCTTTTCACTGTGAGAAACAGGTTCATTGCTGAGAAACCTGAGCCTGACAGCTGTGCTGCAGGTGTTTGTAAAGTACATGAAAGTGCTTTTGGCCTGGAGGCAAAGAAAAAGGCAGAAACCTGCAGCTTTAGTTCCTGTTTATCTTTCTCTTTTACATTCTATCTTCATTTATCTTCACTCCTGCTTTTTTTAATTGTCTGTTTCTCATCTTCTGACCATCTTTCATCTCACCATCTCTGCGTTGTAAAGCTTCTGGTGTTTCCTGCACAGCTCTCAGCCTCTTAAGCTATACTGACCATTAGAGTTTAATTATTAATAGACAGAGGATGTCTGATCCTGCTGCTCTTAACCTCAGGCTAAACACACACACGCACACACACACCTGAATCCTTAGAGGAAACCGTTATACTCCATCTCACGGGGGAAATTAGCAATAGCAAAGCCGTCTATATATGAAATTTCATCTTTGTTTCCTCATGTTTTCACCTCTTTTTTTGCTTCGTTTCTTAACTTTGAGCTTTTAAAGAAAATGTTAGCTTTCAGACTGAAGGCTGCTCTTTTGATCCGAATACCTTTGAGGTTTTATGTCGAGGTTTTAACCGTGTTAACTTGGACAGCAGGGGGGCCATTTAGATCTGAAACAGGTACTGAAAGACGCACCAGCAAAATCGATTTTTGAAGAGCGTGATGAGCCTCCAGCTTCCCGAATCTTCATCCAGCCCTTCGCCTCATGTCGTCATTCCTGTGTGTGAACTTTGACCCTGTGTCACATGGTCACCAACAACCGTCTCTCTCTCCCTCTCTCCCTCACATGGCTGTGAACAAAAGGACTTTTTTCTCAGATTCCTGCAGTCTAATCGCGTTATGCAATCTCCCACAAACCACAGTTGGTTAGTCCCTCCGACTCACACACACACCAAACACACACTCTTTCTCTGTGTCTTTCTCACACTTTCTCTACAACTGACTACTGACAAGGGAAACGTGAGGGAAATACAAAGTGCTTGTGTGTGTCTGAGCTCACAGTGCCAGTGGAAGAAAAGATCTTTTGTTTTACAAGCCGAGTTTAAAGGAGCAGTGCAGGCAGGTGTGAAGTTGGAAGAAGTTCATTGATTTTCAGAGAGTTTTCAAATCATCTCACCAGTTTATGTAATTTGTTAACAGGTGATTGTCTCTTGTCTTAAGTTCATGACACACACGGTCGAACTTGAAACCATGCAAGGATTCCTAGTCAGTTAGTCACCTGCACATCTTTGTATACTTAGACAAAACCTTAATGGAAAGAAATTAATAATGTTGTTGTTTGTGGTTCAAAATTGTCCATTTTATCATTATGAATAAACTAAAACAGGTGTTATAAATTAATACTTCCTGTTTATCTCCGCTGTTCCTACTTGAGTCTGCAGAAGGTTCAGTTGCACATTAGAGGGCTCATCTCTTCTTCCATTTTCTGCTGTTTGTAGTTTTCCCCCAGAGATAAACAGACTAACTTTGTTTGTGCAGAATATAAAGTTTAAAGACACAACAGGGCTTAATAAAAAAGTTTTCTTTTGCTTTATTCCAGAAAAGTTTAAATTATATTTTAATTTTTGCAATCTTGTCTTATTAACAAGCTTCTTAATGCAATAACAGCAGCTTTGTGTTTTTATTTAAGTAAAAGCAAAAACCTGATCTTTACACGTTCTGCACAAATTAAAGCGACTAAATGCAGCAGTTCTCACTTTACAGAAGCTGAAACGTGATCATTTTGAGCGTTTTTGCATAAAAAATGATTAATGTTCTTTTCACAAACTAATGGATTCATTGACAAATTGTCCCAACTTTAATTTCCACTATAATGTGGACTGGCAGCGAGCTCTCAGCTTAGCAGCTCATAAATGACTGTTAACAGCATCTCAACCCCTCGTTGCAGAGGACTCAGAGCACTCTCTGAATTTATGATCCGTCCATTCTGGTGCCAGTGTGCTAAAGCGCAGACACTCCCCCTGCATCTCTATTCATGTCACAGTGTGCATTCAACCTCTGTATCCCAACAGCCAATTAACTCATCCACAGAAAATAAATACAGGAAATTATAGCACTGCACACATGCTGATTACATAATACTCTGTAAATGGGATTTATTTTTAAAATGCAGCATTTCTTTGTTTTAGTTTTGACTGGAGGCTCAGATACATTTGTTTAAATTTAGAAATTAAATAACATTTGTTACTTTCTGGAATATTATTTGATCATTTTAGAGATTAATAAACATGTAAAATGTAATATCTGCTTCAAGATGTCTCTCTTTTTAAACAATGAAAACCATGACATTTTTAACTGGAAATGTCTCATGTTATAAAGATCTTAATTATGTTAATTTCATTTGATTCTTAATAAGCTTAAATCTCCTGTTTTGTTACATTAACAAGCAAAATAGTAAATTTTAGCACTCAGATGAAGCTAAACACAGCCAAACATGAAGAGAAAAGCAGATAAACATCAAACTTGAGCTGAAACGATACCTCAGTTAAATTTACAATTAAAATTACAATTTCAGTTTTCTTTCTCTCATGCAAATGTGCCAAACAAGAGACGCTTCCAACCTCTCAAATGTGAATCTGCACTAAATATTACATTATTGTCCGGTTAATGTGTAGTGGTTGATTAAAAAAGAAATTAAACTCACTCTGGGCTGCAGGAATGAAGAAGATGGCCAGCACATTAACCAATAATCACAATAGTCATTAGTTTTACTAAAATACCAAACATAGACGTGCATAATGTCAGTCTAACAACGATGCAGTGAAATGCAGATTAAACTTGTCTCTTTTTCTGAGGATTTCGTATTAAAACGAACTGCAATATTTGCTGTTTTTGTCCATATGTCTTTATAACTGTGTTGCACATACTGAACCACGGCTTAATGTTGGACAAATCTCTTTTTCTCCCTCCTGGTCTATCTCCCTCACACACATACAGGGAGGGAAAAAAATCAGAGGATAATTCATTTTGCCGGATAAAAAAATGGTACATTTCTAAAGTCTCATTAATCTGGGTTTACATTTCCACGCCCTGCAGGGGAAGACTCGTTTAAATGCTCATCACAAAGCAAACCGTTAGAAAATCAGGGAGGTCGGCAGTAACAGTAGCTGTGAGGTTGCAGGTTCAAATAGCCCCCCACTTTTTGTCTCCCCTCATCACAAACCCAATCACTCGTATGTACTCGTGTGGCCTCCAGAGGCCTCGTACAGTCGATTACATAAGCTTTTCGCAGCAGAATCCCTGCGTGCGGGTCTCAGTATCGCTGCCTCCGATGGGACAGAAACCACTCAGGCCGCTGATGTTGACAACATTTGTCCATCAAGTTGATCTGAACATCAGTTGTCTGCCAATCTGTCTCTGTGAGGACGGCTGAGATTTTCCAGTCTGTCACCAAACATCCTGCTGTCTCTGCTAACATGGTAGTTTCTCTTTTTTGAATCTCAAGTCCAATGATGGTATCAACTTTATTTTGTGTTTTTGTGTGAATGACTGAAAGAATGAATGGAGAGGATGAATGAAAGCGGACATTGATGAAAACGGCAAGACAGCTCTCAATAATAGAAACGCGTTATGATTTTTTTTCCTCTCATTTTTCTGTCACTGTCACTCAGTCTTCTGGAGTCCAAAGGCACTAATCAGCTGCTTGGTGGTTTCAGCAGACGCTGCCTCCTGGAAATTGTGGCTTTTTCAAGCAGCCGCTGAACACAGCTTCTGGGATTGCATGACAAAATACAGAAATAGCTTTTGCATCCGCTCACAGCTGATTGTGAATTACAGGACTGAGCTGTTTGCTGGCAGCTGCAGAGATGGATAAGTGCAGATCACTGAGGGCCCCTGGTGGTTCGTAGATTTAATCCTCTCCCCCACAGACAAAACTGCAGCACCGCATCCTGGTCAAAAAACACAGGTTTTGTTATCTGTTTCTGCAAAATCTGTCAGTTGAGGAAATGTCTGATAATGGCGTGAAGATGAAAATTTCACAGTCACAGATTTTTTGAAACAATTCATTTTAATTTTCCACAGACCTTAGGGCTAATTACATGAAGAGATAACAAAAAGAAAACAATGCAGTTACTCCTGCAGTGCTGAAACCAACACTAAAGCTTGTTACTAAAATAAAAGTTGGTCTGGGAGGACACCTGGTGGATGTTATCAGGAACTGCAAAAAGAAATGAAAAACTGCATAATTCCCCCCCCCCCCCAAATATGAAAATTTAATGAAAAAACATGTTATTGGAGCAACATTAGTATGAAGTGCAGGTTAGAAATATTATGTCAACCTTAGTAAATGTGAATTTTTCAGGCAAGTTGTTGCAAGTCTTATTGATCTTCATGGACTTTGATCTTTGGGTTCATCTTTAGAATTGTAGAATAGATTTAGCTTCCCCAAAATATTTCTAAATATGTATTGAAATTGTATTTTTCAAAACTACAATGCAGTATAAGAAAATGTGAAACCACAGATGAAATAACAAACAGCAAATAAGTCCATGAATATTCTCAGTCAGCCAGTTTATAGTGTTTCATGTACAACTGGACTGTAATGAGGTTCTTGCAGACATTTCAACTCAACTAATTCAGTATTTAAATCCAGAAGATACTTATCAAAACTTCATTCATCAAACCTCAATGTCGACTTTTTTGGCATTCTGATCAAAATTACTCACTTTTAGATTGCGACATACGTTAAATACTGTTTTGAAAAAAGAAGTACTAAGAAGAAGTACCTAGTACTAAGAAAAGAATAATAAATGAAAAGTATTTCCTCAAATATTTCTTGTATGCAAATGTGTCATGTAGCACCTGTTTATTCCTCTAGATGGTGCTGTTGTTCTTAAAACAGGAGTTGGTTTAGAGCAGGCGGACATTTGAGGTCAGGGATAGCAGGTCACTTCTGTTTCATCTTTATTAATTAAATTGAAATTGAATTTATGTTTTTTTTTCACTAAAGTTCTCCATAAAGAATTTTTTTTTTTTTTAATAAAAAAGTTGTTCAAAGCTCAGAAAGACACACTAACCCTTTCCTGACTTGATAAAAACTCGTGTTCAGTATATATGTATTTCAAATGGATATTGTTCTCCTCATGATTATAATTTTCATATAAACTCCTGTATATATTTCAAATTTTAAATTTTTTTAAAAAACAAGCTGATCTACTAAAAACATAAAAAACACAAAAGAAGTTGATGTACAATATAAAGCAATCATGATATTCTGAGATGTAGTCGAGATCCAAATAACTGCACAACCTAACAGTCATTAAACCTTATTGGTTGTAATGTAAAGTAATGTTGAGAAGTGTTGTAGCTTCTGTGACCCTATTTCAAGATGGTCTGTATAATAACTTCTCTTTTTTGCAATCAAGAAATACTCTTCAGTAAACAACTATAAGAAACTTGATTCCAGCCAAACGCTCAGTGTTGTTAGTGTTATCACTGATAACAAACTCCTCATTTAGTCTGTGAAATGTCAAAAATTTGTGAAAGAAATGTCCTTTGCATCCTCTGAGAGTCCAAGGTGACATGTTATGTCTTTAGTTTTAATGATAAATGTCAAAGAAGCGATCAAAAAAGAGGAAGGAACCAGAGAATCAATGTTTTATAAATGCCTGAAATGAATTGAGAACTGTCCTAAATACTTTATTTCATCTTTAGTTGGATGGATATGTATGTATAGCCGAAGCTTCTTTGTGTTACTAAGAGTTCAGAAATGCAAAATGAACTCCTGTCGGTAATTTAAAGCCGACCTGACGCCTCCTTTTCTCTCTGCACACAAGAAGCTTAAACTGTTGGATTTAGGACTGAAAGAAAAAAGCAGACTGATTCACACAGGTGATGACCCCGACTTCTTATCCCTCCACCCTCCATCCATCCATCCGTTCAACCCCCCCCCCCCCTTCTGATATACCCTATTTCATTTTTCATCATTTTCACCCCCCCTCCTCCTGCTCCGTCCGAGATGAAGATTTGGCTCTCGCTCATCCCCTCGGCCCCCACGCGACCGCCATAATTCAATTTTTCCAATCTTTCTAATCTAAAGATTTCGTTTTCATTTTTCTAATACTATCAAGGCAAAAGGGATGGGGCGGGGGCTGCGGTGGTGGGCACACAGCTTGGGCACCATTTGTGAATATTACAACCTCGTTTTATTCCTTGTCTTGATTAATAAGAGACTTCTTTGAACCCGTCCCTCCCCCCTCGTCTCCCTCATGTCTCTTCATCTCTGTCTCTCTTCTCTCTTTGTCATTTTTGCTGCTCTCTCTCATCTTTTTTTTTGCTGTCCCCCTTTTCTCTTTCACTCTTTTCCCCCCTTTTCTTTTTTATCTGTCTTTCCTTTCTATCCCCCTTGAGTCCGGTCCCAAGTCCTAAATCATTACGATTATTCAGCCTGGGGAGGGGCAGCCGAGCGTATGGGGAAATGTTAAATCCATGATGGATTACGACGTCCAGATTGTCGTTTTGAATTAAAGAAAATAAGAAGAAAGATATGAAAAAGAAATATAAAAACAATCATAAGTAGATTTAGTTCTCAAGGAGAAACTGTGTTATAATGACAGGAGGGTGGGAGGGGGGGTTGTGGGTGACGTTACTGCATTCAATCACTGAATATCGGCTCGGCGTGTCCCCTTAAAACCTTCCCCTGGTAAAACGCAGCCAGGCTTAACCGGGACCCGCATCCACTCAATTTAGGCTCTCATCAGGAAAGCACTCGGCCGCCATCTTGTTTGTCAGTTTGTGTTATTACTCTCCTCCTTCAACTATCTGGAGAGCAGAGGGGCTTTCTAATAGCTGATTCTTCTGCTTTGTGTCTTTGTGTGTGTGTGTTTGACAGATAATGGTTACATTTATTTTTAGTAAGTTCTTTTTTTCCAATTTGCGGACTCTTATTTGTTACCTTTTATTTGCACTTTTCTTTGATTCACTTTTTCCAGTTTACAAAACCACATGTCACTGTTTATCCTGATACACAAGCAGACAGATTTCCAGAGAAATTCAGTGTAAAATTTAGCAGAACTTGCTAAATAAAATGTAAATGTATCCTTGTTTCCCTTCACAACTGTTAAGTGATTATTAGAAAATTATGTGAATTATTTGTTCAGGTGCTGTTAAAGGAGAAGACGTCACATTTCATGTAACGAGAGTCATAAATTCTATTTTGTAGGAGAAAGTTGAGTTCATCTGCTCATTTATGTTTGGAGGGCCTACATGTACCAGGATGCATTGCATGTGAGCTTCTGAGGCCCGTTTTTTTTCACCTTTTTCAATTTATTATTACTTTATAAAATAAGAAAATAAAGAAAAAAATACAACTAAGATAAGAAAATAAACAACTAACGCCCTCTTAAAACATTGTAATGTGGTCAATTTCATCCAGTCAACATAAATTTCACTCATCTGTCCACTCATAGCAAACTGTAAAACTAAAGAAATAAAAAAAAACACTTTTCAAATATTTTATTAAATTAAATTATGATATGTTTGCCTCAGTTATCCTCATTCAGGGGCTCAGATTCAGTCTTCAACAATGCCTCTTGTCTTTTCTGCCTCACTCTTCGCTCTCAGTCTCATATGAACTTGTGCAGGAAAAGACAGGGGGCAGTAAAAGAGCATCACATGGTTACATGCAGCACAGAGCCCTGCTGTATTATACAGAGCAACAGGCAACGTAAGAGGCTTTGGATAGAAAAACCCTGGAGCGTATTGTTATGGATAAACAATGACTAATTGATTAGTGTGTGTTTTTATTTCTGAAAGCAATCTGCATCCTTATTTTGCAATTTCATGTCTGATTTTGCGTCAAACTTGCTAGAAAATGATCGAAAAGAGATCTAATAGTTTGACTAACTGACTAAAAAGCATTTCCATTAATTATATTTCTGACGATTACTTCAATGATTAACCTGAAAAATTGCAAAAAACTGTAAATTTTGGTACTTAAACTTTTCCCTGAGCCCAAAATGAAAACTTCCAATAGCTTGTCTTTTTCTTACCAACAGCTCAAAACCTTAAGACTCTAAATTTACTGATAAATAACAAAGAAAAACTGTCTGATTCTTGCATTTAAGAAGCTAAAACCAGCCATTTCTGGGTATTTTGGCTTGAAAGAAATAACATTTATCATAAAGAGAAAATGACTAGCAGATGCTTACTTTATTACTGACATTGTTTCCTTTTCTTTCTACTGTCGCAGCCTTCAGTGTCTCATGCACAGAGCCACAGACAGGAAGCTCCTCAGTGTCCCATAACGCTCGCAGTAACTGTAAAAGGAATTGGTGCTAGAGGATGTTTGCATATCATAAACACACATAAGATTCTTGGTTTGTCTCATCCTGATTTACCATGGCACTCGCCAATCTGAGAGCTTAACCTTGTTTTAACCCCAATAAAACTCTTTGGTGTTCTCCTTTAGCCCCATTGTTTCACCTCAGACCTGCTTAGCTGCCAACTGACAGCTGTCCACAAGTGTTTTTGTGTCTGCGTGTGTGTGTGTGAGCATTATTTTCCATGTTCTGTTCTCTGTGTCCACCAGCTGACCTGCCAGTGAACCTTGACCGCTGCATGTTCAAAGAAAGCCGCACAGGCGTATTTGTGGTCTGTTTGTGTGCGGACAGACAAGCGCGGGAGGCCTGAGATTCTTCCCCTCCGCCGCCTCTCTTTCCTGCCTGTTATCAAGCACTTGTTCCAATTTCCTCTTCATTTCTCTCTTCCTCCTTTTTCCTGAATTTCATGCTTTCTTTTTCCACCTACTGTAACTCTACTCTCCCGTCTTGTCTGTCTACTAGCAGGCAGTTCCTCTCCGACAATGCCCAGTGTGTCATTTAGTTATTTATAGTATGTGTTTCTGAAGAGGGCTCTTCTAGGAGCCCTATCCATTTCTTGATAAATGAAATTCCTTGGCCTGCTGCGGGATCTTCACAAAAGGACAGCACAGACACCGAGCTTAAGAGACTCAGCACATTTAACACACATGCAGCTGCTCCGCATGTCAAGGTTTTTGTCTTTGCTAACATACGTGTCTTATCCACGAGCAGTCTGGGGATTTTCTCTGCACTAAAGGTTGATTTCAGTCAAAATGAAAACATGCAGGGACGCAGATTAAAGCATAACATCCAGGTACTTTAAACATGCATAATGCATCGATTTGACTGGCTGTGAGTGCAAATCAATAAGGTCTTTGCCCAATTAAAAACATGAATGGCAGATGGTGAAACTTTACATTTTTGTAACATTTAAAGTGTCTGTTTCTGTGGTTAAGTTTCATAGGTTTTACACACAAAAACCATTTGTTTCATGTTTGGGAAAAACCCTAATTTAGTTGCCCGAAACATGTTTGGTAAATTGTCTCCTCGGTTGTTTACATCCTCTCGTTATAAACAACTGCTTTTTGTCGCCACAAAACAGCTGTTAAATGTCTCGGTGTTTGCAAAAACAATTACCCGATCAAACCTGTTGACCTTAACGTGATCATCAACAGTGGACTCTCGCTGAGCAGCCTTTTCACCTCATAACCACCTACATTACTATGTCAAATTGATGTTTATTGTTGAAACAATACATAAAATTTGAAATGTGCAAATTTTGTGATTCTGTTATTTACTGAACATAACCTGTAAAGATTTCTTTGTGACAAACAGGCTGGATTATTTGTCACATGCGTGCTATTTAGCATTAACCATAGCTGCATTAATAGCTGTATGTTTGGTTTCTTAGCAAACTTTAGCCCCAGTAATTGTTCCTCTCTCTTGTTTATGGAGCTGTAAAGTTGGATTTGAAGTTATTTGACTCAGAAGTTTTAATAAATTAAAATCTATTTTTTATCAATGGCATTTTATAAAAATGACTTGCTTCTGATTGAACTTATTTTCCATTGAAACGTCGTTTTATCATCCTCATTAACCTCTTATTTTATGTGATGTTCTTTTTATCCACAAAGGAAACTACTCCTCCTTTTGTCTCTGTCAGGACAATCATTAAAAAGTCGCCCCAGACCAGATATGGTGGCTTGCTCAAGGACACTTCAGTGGGTTGAACATTTAGTTTTGGTCTTTTTCATGTTTCACAAGATCAGGTTTGCTCTTTTTTTGACAGAATCAGTTAATTATAAAACTGCCCCTCACTAAGGTGGTCGTACGTCCCTTAAAGTGCTCTAAACACTGCTGCACTTTACCTGAAACCAAGACTTTAGCAAACTATATATGCAAGATTTTATAATCAGTTGCATTTTATTTTACTTCAAGGATTGCAAAAGTATCTTTAGATAGACTTAACCAAACTTCCCTGATATCTCTGGAAAATTTCTTATAAGAAGTATGAATACTATAAAGACATTAAAATCAAAACAACTTCAAAATTTATCCCTGAAATTTGACACATTACATTTGAAGAAACAAATAAAAAAAGAGCTGATCAATGTTTCCTACTTAGATTTGACAACCAGTGACAACAAACAAAAGAAGGCAACACAGGAAAGAAAAAATCTTAAGAAACACAAGATACAAAGAAAGAGGGAAATGTGTGTGTGTGTGTGTGTGCACGCGCGGGTGTGTGTGTGTGATGTCAGGAGAGGTGGGCAATGTGGATTAAAATGGAACGGCCCCAGGCTTCACTCCATTTCTGTCTGGTTAAAGGACAAAGTGAGAGGGGGAAGTTAGCCCGTGCGTGTGTGTGTGTATATGTATTGCGTGGCCTCGTGTGTGTGTGTGTGTGTGTGTGTGTCGGTTGATAGAACCCCTGGTATTCTTGAAAGGCTCTTATTGACGGACTTAATGCCCTTATTGGACACGAGACACGTGGCTGACACTCTCCCTCAAGTGCATGTGTGTCCGATCCAATGCTAAACGTGTGTATCTATAAGCATGTATTAATGTGTGTGTGAGCCCCCCTGTATCTGCCCTGTGTGAGCCCGTATTGATTCCCACACCAGAAGTCTCCTCTCTCTGCCGGTTGAGTTTTACCATGGCAGGGTGTCCAGTCGCTGCCCTCAGGACGTCTGATAACACGCAACGGAAAAAAAAAAACACCTTTTGATGAATCAAAGTTTAAAAGCTTTGATTTTAGTGACTAATTCATGAGCTGCAAAACTTTTATAACGCCAAATCATCTTTTAAATCTACAATAGTGCCTTTGATTGCATCTTTGTAGTGGTCTCCTGCTAAAAACACTTTAACTGGCGAGTCATTTGTCAGCTATGGTCGCTGCTTTGGTGTTGTCTTTGACAATATTACATTGTTCTGATGACTTTACACACCTATTGAGCAAAGCTCATCAGGTAGCATTAATTGAAAAGCATCGACTGCAACAAAAGATGCTGGTGTCCTCGAAACATCATATTCAATAAATTCATTCCTGTTATTCTTTGCAGCTTTGAATAAATCCATTTCTATCTTTCTTCTCCCTTTTTTTGCAACTTGCAGAGACTATTGTTCGTTAAATTAAACCTGAGTTGCTTTGAACAATTTTTCTCAGCCAGTTGTTGCAATATAAGCTGAATTTCTTGTAAATGCAGTCAACACACTGTAGGAGTTTGCAAGTGTCAGTATGGAGGATCAAGGTGAATAATGTGTATATGGGTAACTTCTGTTTCTGCTTTTCAAGAAGACCATTTTGATTTTGCATTATGTTATAAATGCTGGAAAATAATCTTCTCTGCCGCACATTAAAAGCAGAGAAAGAGGAACACGGCAGCCAATCAAAGAATTCCGAGACTGTTCTTGATATGCATTAAAAAAGCTCTGCACAGTGCATGTGGCAGGTGCAAAAATGAACTTTTATGAGTGAGTTTTCCAAGTTTCATGGCCCAGCCATCATCAGCACCTGAGCTGCATGTTTTATTGTGACCACTGGTACGTGCACTCATCGCAATTTCACCATGAAGTGGGTGTCTTGTCAGCTAGGGGAGCCCAGTTGCCAGGGTGCCATAGTTTAAGTTGTCTGCACTAAATGTTGCCCCTCAGATGTGTCAGAACATCACTGTAGTCTGACCTTTTGGGGAAATTTCATGGTGCACCACCCTGTGAATGCCACAGAAAGGCACCAGCATGGTTGTGGTTGCACTCCTGAGCTGATGTACCTTCTTTGGTCTTGGAGACTGCAGCCCCCCCTCAGTGAAAACTGCTGTTTGTGCTCTGTTGTAGCCGTAGACAGAAGTCTTATCTCTGGCTGTGATCCTCATCATGATCCTTAACATGAAGTTTGGACCATGTTGAGCCTGTTTACAGAAATCCTTGCAGACTCTGACGCAGTGCTGCTCCTACTTCCGAGTCAGGAAATCACAAATGCGCACAAACCAACGGTCACAAAATCACATGTAACTCAGGTGCTGATGATGATCAAACAATGTGACCTGGAAAACTTACTCATAAAAAGTTAAATCTTGCACCTGCTACATGTAAAGTACCATGCAGTGCTCCGTTTGTGCACAACAGGAACATTCTCAGAGGTTTTTGATCACATCTCATAAGTATTTAAACTTTCCTATCAGTGACGTGGAGACATTAGCACTTATATGAAGCCACGTTATGCTCCACTGTAATAGCTACGTGTTGTTTTTATTTGTCTTTATCACATGAAGTCTCTTTCTTTTACCCACACTTTTCTTTTTATTCTGCTTTGTGTCGCTCTGGCTTTCCTCCCTCTTCTCTGTCACTGCCTCCTTTATTTCTTTCTCCCCTCCTCACCCCTTTTCCTTCCCCTTTGTGTGATGAAAAAGTGCAGTCTTGGCGTTTCAGTCTCATATCAAATGCTCATATGCGTAAAGGGAGACGGAGACAAAGATGCCAGCCAGTGTTCCACTGTGTGTGCGCGTGTGTGTGTGTGTGTGTGTGTGTGTGTGTGTGTGTGTGTGTGTGTGTGTGTGTGTGTGTGTGTGTGTGGTGATTACCTGAACAACAGTCAACCGAGTCTCTGTTTCATCCACTTATCTCATCTAGAAATAATCATCTAATCAAGCTGCACACACAAACACACACATTAATACACGTTATATGAACTCAAGTACAGTTTCTATATATGTAAATATAGTTACACACACTGCACAAACGGCAAAAACAGGCATGCAGGTGGAACACACACACATAAACACACACACAAACTTAACTCCTCACCACTTTTGCAGAAACTTACATGATTTTCTTGAAGACTGATCTTTGTTCTAACTGTGAGAACTCAAGCCAAACAGAAATGCTGCATGGAATGTTTTATTTTGAAAATCTCTTAGTCTGACTTCCTGCTTGGATCCGCTGGTTAGAGATGGCAAGAGTGGTATCATTCTATATTTTTGAAACCCCGTTAAAAGATTTAAACTAATATTAAGTTGATCAAAATATTTCCTTGAAGCCAAAACATGATTTTTCTCACTGAAAGAAAGAAAACTTCACTTCCTGATGCCGTTAAACCGAACACACACTGGACCTTTAGGAGCTTTGTTGTTGAGAAAATTCCATTGAAAAACATCAGTGAGCCATGTTTGTTGCATTTGTCGACCTTTGTTATAATGAAACACACACGATGTAAATCTCTCTGAGTCGACTCTTTAAGCTGCTGCAGCATCAGTCAGGGTTTTTTACTTTGAAGGAAGGAAACAGCAGCAAAAGATGTTTTCCTTCTTCTCTCATCGGTCACTGCTGCACCGCTTGAAGCTAGCAAAACTTTGCTTCATGATACTTAAGTGAGTTTGTAACAGAGTTGAAAGTTGTGAAGCTTCAGTTTCAATCAGCAGAATCACTTTGGTCGTTTCTAAAAGCTGAGTGAGCAGAAGAGCTTCTGTTGGCCTCACGGCTGGTTTCCTTTTGTGAATTTAACATCTATAATCTGACAAAGTGTGCAGGTTTATTTCCTCATAATGTCACACACACACACACACACACACACACACAGACAGTGTGTATGCAGCTGCTTGTTGTCTTTGCATTGGAAGCTTCATGTGAAAACACTTCACTTTCCTTTGCGTTAAATTCAAAACATAAAGAAAAAAAAAAGAGAATGATCAGTATAATTTAATTTCCAGCGTCTGAAGGAGGAGTTTGCTCGTGTC
>JAPZDV010000017.1:4645110-4657131 GCA_029814665.1 Acanthurus lineatus | reverse complement strand
GAAATTAGGACGAAATTGTATAAGAGATGGGGGGGAAGGAGGAGAAGGGGAGAGGCAAGGATGGAGAGAGAGAGACGGAGAGGTAAACAAGAAAGAAGAGTTGAAAGAATGTGGCTGGAGAGGGGAGGAGGAGGTAATTAATGAAGCTGCTATAATTACTGAGGCCTGTTTACGCCAACTTTATAAGACAACACACACACTCACACACACGCGAACTCCTGGCAAATTACACTCACCTTTCCACAGCGATAATCTGCGATGACTGTTTAAAATGCTCGCCGTGTACGTTGACTAATGACACAAGCTTTTTTTTTTCCACCCATCAAACCGAAGAACGCAGTGTTGACTAAGATTCAGCCCTTTTTTAACCAGAAAAATAGAATAAATGCAAATTATTTAACCTCCCAAGGCCTCTTTTAAACAGCTAATTTGACAAAGAGCTTATTTTTACGGAAGAAATAAAAGCTGTTTGGACAAAAGATGAGAGGATGATAGTAGATGAAGAGTGGAAAGACAGGAAAAGGGACAAAAAAACAGGAATTATGAGGCAGAAACTTGGATGAAGGAGAAAAGAAGAGGAAGACTGCAGGAGAGAGCGACAAAAGGAGAGAAGGAGTAGACAGCAGGGGGGTGGAGAAGGAGGAGAGGACAAAGCGAAATGAAAGAGGGATAATAGAAGAGGGGGATAAGAGGAGGACGGATTCAGCAGGAAGGAGAGGGAGCAAGGAAAGCGCAAACAGAGGAGGAAGGAGGGGAGGAGGAGGGGAGGTGAGTGTGATGGGGGACAAACCAAGGTGGAACTCTGATGATGCTAAATTTGGCAAAAGGAGAAGACTTCTGTGTGTGTGTGCGTGCGTGTGTGTGTATGTATGTGTGTGTGTGTGTGTGTGTGTGTGTGTCGGGAGACTTGCTGAATCGGCCGTGGTTCCAGTTTCACGCCTCTGAGTTTGACAGAGGGGGGAGAGAGAGAAAGGGGGAGAACAAGGGAGAGCAAGAGAGAGAGAGAGAGAGAGAGAGGGTCCCTAGCCAGTAATGTTCCCTCAGGGCGGACGGACGAAAGGATGGAGGGATGGAAGGAGGAAGGTGAGGGGGGGGAGGCAGGAAAGGGGACAAAGTACTGGAAGAAAATTTATACCCACCTTTTAAAACACACCGTGGCTTTAATGCAGAAAGGACACACTCGTTCTTTACTGAAGTCCTTCCAGCATCTTGACTTCACCTTTTAACTACTAATCCTCAAAGTTTTCTTCGATAACTGAACTTTTTTTATGTTGCAAGAATCATAATCAGGAGTATTTTGGTAAATGTTAAGAGCTCTTTTTTTTATAGTGGATATCCTTGAACTTTATATGTACTTCAACAGAAAAAAAGTCTTTTTAATAAGAATAAAATAATAGTTAAATAACATAACTACTGCTATGACATTACCATTTTCACTGCAAGATTATTTTTGCCCTTTGTTAATGTGTGTTTCTTCTGTTTTTTGGCAAAGTAATTATTGCTAAAAAAGATAAGAAAGCATCTGTAACCGTAAAAGATCTTGTGCTGCTGTTTATTCTTTCATTATGTGAATCAGTTCTGGTCAAACATGTTTTAAAATGCGTCTTGATAACTTAAGGACACTGAAAATGTATTTCTGACTATTATAACTGATGCTTACATTTATTTTAATATTAATTTAAACAAGCTGATTAAATAAAGGGAGATTTTTTAATGCTGAATTTATAATTAGCAAATACTCAACATGAAGGGGATCCATTTAGCAGTCGGTTGTGTGGGACTGTTGGGAAAACCCCCGCTTTGGTTCATACGTTCAAAGCAAGATATCGAAATCATTCGCACAAATTTACTTTCCGGAAATTCTCGTCTGCTAGTCAAATTTTTACTTCTACACTAAAAACAGACGAATAGATGCAAAGTGGGGATTTCCTTCACAACCTGGTCAACCCCAGATTTTGGAGTTTCATCAAAAGCATCAACAAGAAAGAATTTAATAAGACAGACGCTGCTGACAAACTACAATATTCACTACATGTAACCGTGTTCCTGTCTCACTTTCTGGTTTCAAGTGTCTTCAAGTTGGTTTTCATGCTGAACTCAAATGAACCGAAACTAACAGATGCCGAAAGTTCAGGACATCATTTTACAAACTTCAAGAACTGCTGACACTAACTCAATGTATAGTTTCTACGTGTATTTCTATAGTTTTCAAACTCCTGACCTCAGTGTGAACCTCATCCTGTTGTCCCTAAAAATAACCCTGCTGAAGACAGGCTTAAGTCCTCACACAGATGATTTGCATGCTTGTGTCTGTTTCCTGCTCAGGCTCTTTACATACACACCTGTGAAAAGCTACCTGACTCGTGTTATGCAAAGCTTTTGTTATTCATTCCTCCAAAACAGAGTACTTAGATGCCTTCAACTCTGTGTGGGTGTTACTCTGCATTTAAGCTTCGGCTAAGCTTCAAAATCTCTCTTCCTAAGCAAAAGAGGAAAGTGTGTGCGTGCGTGTGTGTGTGTGTCAGCGGAGAGGTGTGTGCTAATGGACATCTAAATGCTGCTGATGTTACGTTGAATAGTTTTAAGGGCCCTCAGGTCCCCTTAGACCAATATTGGGAGAGAAAAAGTGAGGGAGAGAATGTGACTTCTGCAAATCGCTTTGACAAGGACACCCGCGCCTCGAGCGGCGTCCTCTTTCGCCTCATCGAACACACACACACGCACAAACACACACACACACACACGTTCTGTGACATCCACACCTCAGCAGAATCGTGAGGTGACTGTTGCGCTCTGAACAGCTGACTTGGTAGAGGACGTTTGTGTGAGTGTGTGTGTGTGAGTTGTGCTGAATCCACTTTTAATTCACTTTTAAAGGAGAACTGGGAGAAGACTGTTCATGATGGGAGTCTTGAAGTCTCATTTATAATACTGTACTTTGGATAAAGCAAATGTGTTACTCGCTTTTTACATAAAAAAAGAGACGTCACTTTAATCCATCACTCAAAAAAGAGCTTTTAGAGAGTTTTCAGTCATGGAAAAGACACTTTAGACTGACAACAAGATCTGCTCTCAGTCTCATCACCCAACATATACACACTTATGCATAGTTAAATTACGCATCAATGAGTTGAAGAACTCTATGCTTTCCTGCAAACTGACAGCCGATCATAATCTGCCTTAAAATCAACCAAACTCAGACATCTGATGGCCCCCTGCGCCTCAGCTCACCTCAAAGTCGTTGGCCTTGTTGTAGTGCATGTTGAGCGCCCTGAAGAGCTCGGCATCACGGCCCACCGTCAGCTCCTCCGCAGCAGTCACGCCCTCGTTGATGGACTGCCGGGCAAACTTCTCCATCTGGATGTAGTAGAACTCCCTGAAGTTGCTGAACCACTTGATCAGCTGGGAGGTGATGCAGCGATTGAACTGCAGCAGAGGAAAATGAGATTTAAGTAAAAAAAAAAAAAATTTAATTAAAACTTATGTCTTGTGCTGCAGTGTGTTCTGGTGTATTGAGGCTGCTGTGGAGCAAATTAAGTGTATTAGATGTTTGGATGTCGAACTGCGTTGATATTCATTTCATAATACTTAAAATTTTGCCAGTTACTCATAAGACAGAAACAAGCAGTTGTTTTAATTTTAAGCACTGTAACAGATTTTTAACACATTTTAAAAGGTTTTAACAGATTTTTTGTTTTATGGTGAGCAGATTTGTCGCTGAATGTTGCTTCCTGCTTGATGGTGCTGCAGATTTATAGACGCACAGCCTCATGTTTGCTTTGGCACTTATTTGCATGGCGATACGTCATCGAATTTGACTGGAACTGAGCCTCCATAGCAATGGCACAACATTTACATATGAATTCTTATTACAGACTGCATATTTCATTCAGTATTGGCTCAGTACTGTTAAATTTTCCTCATTTGAGTATTTGTATGCTTAAAATTAATCGAGTAGTTTTTAAAAAGATCATGATTCCTTTGAAGACTTTTTGGTCAGTGTCAGATTTGTTAATTTTGATGCAAGTGACCCTTTTTCTTTTGGTTTGTTTACAGCTTTAAACTCACTTAAGTAAATTTTGCTTCACCTACTGCAGGAATTAATCAGTATGTTTAATCTATTTTCCACGTAAACTGGATATTAGTCAGCGGGTCAAAATGGTTATGTTTTGCTTATTTTCCTTATTTTTTTTCTTTTGTGTCTGTTTTGTACAAAATGTGTGCATGCAGATGCACTTCAATTAACTTTTACTGACATACACAGTTAACATCTCGAAAATATATCCGCTTCATTAGCCACTAAAACATTGTCTACACTTTGAGGGTCTTCATTAAAAAAAAGTAAAGACATCAGCCCCTTGAAACGTTCCTAATCAAACAAGAGTGACCCAGATATTATCTTATTGTTCTGCTACGCAGCTTTTTGGACTAAGACAAACCAACATTTAATTAATCAGTTAATGCCCTGTAGGCCTGAGCAGCAAACACAAAAATGTCTAACAAATTTAGACATTTAAACAAGGTTGTTTTTTGGCTTATCTTTTTCTTATGTGATAAAATCTACTTTTTAAAGTCCACTTTTACTTATTTTATTCCAGCATGTTGAATCCCACCACAAGCAAAAAAATAAACTGACAGATTTGAATTTTAACAAACTTAATTACTGATAAAAAGGATGAATTTGACTAGTTTGTAGTCACACTAAGATTTATTTTTGTTTATATCGATAACCAGTGGAGTTATATCTCAGTGAGCTATAGAGGAGGACTGAAGGAGCAAATGACAGATGCAGCAGGAAGAGAAGTGTTTAATCTAATCTGACCATTTTGTGAAAACTAAATGAAGCATGTGATCACTGCAGAGTGCAAGCAAAACATTTTACAATACTCATTGTGACATCTAGAAAATTCACAGTTATGTGCAATATCTGCTTTCCCTTTTTGGACTTTCATCTCTTCCTCATAATAAAAAAAAAAGGGAAAAAAAACCCCGGCAACAGCCCAGTGAAAGTGTATGTGCGTGTTTGTGTGTGTGTTCAGTGAAGAGGAAAAACGGCTTTGATACGGAGATTAAGCTCGGTATTGTTACAAGACATTGTCTCACAGGAACAAGGGATGAGCGAGAGAGAGAGAGAGAGAGGAGGGATGAATGGAGGGAGGCAGCATGGAAAAAGGAATGCAGCGAGAGAGAGATGAGAGATGGGCAGAGGATGATCGAGAGGGAAAGAGATATTTTTTCAGGGGCTGTCAGAGGGGGTGACATAATGGAGCATAATTGGGAGGGTGTGTGTGTGTGTGTGTGTGTCTGCAGCAGACGGAAAGGGAGTTGGTTTTTTTTACAAAGCACGGTGACGGGAGGGGAAAATGTGTGTTTGTGCGGTGGGGGGTTTGTTTTGACCCACAAAAGGGTTGCACGAAAAATGAACACGATAACTCAGCAATTAACATACAAACACACACTGTCACACACACACACACACACACACACACACACACACACACACACACACACAGGACGATGTCATCTGTCTGTCTGAAATCACAAACAGAGCAACCATCACCTCACAGGCAACCTCTGACATGCAGGCAACATATGCACACATCAAAATACACTTAAATAATGACATTAACGCACAACAGACTCCTTAGATTGCCTTCAAATTACACTGATTCTAAATTTTACCTTGTAAAAATAAAGATAATACAACTTTAACCATACATAATTTTGTGGAGAGGTTGGTAGATATATGGCAGGCCATGAAGGGCTTTTTTTGTGCACTGGAAAATTATATAAGTCTCATGATAAAGATAACAGAAACAGACATATGGAAATGTAATAGCAGCTTAGTTTCGCCTTGCAGAAAGATTAACTGTCCTCTTTGCTCCCTGATTCATCATTTATACACCAAGCAAACAACTCAACGTCAGATGTTAGGGTTGTATATCTAAGTGGTGGATACTAATACATTGACATTTAATGAGACAAAAGAACTCACCCACCAAGTTAAGAAAGTGATTAGATTATCAGCAGACTCATGGAAGTGATTTAATACAAATTTTCTGATTTTAGCTTCCAAAAATGCATTTTTTCTCAGCTTTTCTTTGTTTCCTGTAAGAGTAAAGCACATCTTTAGATTTTAGACTGGTTTCATACAATAGGGTTTTTCACTACATCCTGAAATTTTACAAAACCAAACAACTACCAACTTCATTAGTTTGCACCTCTAATTAGGGTGCTTTTGTACACCAAAAAGTTTTTAACCCTGAGGCTCCTGAGAGAGTTTGCCCCTTGCCCTCTCAACTATTTGTTCTTGTTGAAAGTACTTTTTGTTGCAGTACCGCATTTGACCACTGGGAAATACTGGCAGCACACTGTATAGCCCAGGCAGATGAACTACAATGGTCAACATTATTAGTCTCATCTCTATGAGTTCTCTCTGAGGGCCACATGTGCCAAAGTGAGGCTATATTTTGTGTGTCAGGGACTCAAATTAGGACAAGAATCTGTAAAGTAATTAATATTTTTATTATTTTGCAATTTGCTGCAAATTCTGCCTGTTTTATTTGGATGAAACCAGCTGTCTTAAACAAATACTGTAAATATCTCTGTTCTCCACCCATGCAAACAGCACATCAAACCACAGCCGCTGGACACTTTATGAGCTGTAAATGTGACTGTTTGAGTGCAGATGAGCCCTAAAATATGTGACTGTAAAGTGTGATTCTCAACCGGATAATTTTCTTTAAAAACGAAGAAATTCAGGCAATGACTTTACATGTAGAACAGGACACAAACACACACACTCAGCCATCCCACCACCTGCCCCTCCACCCACCCGCCGTCCTCGTCCAGCTCATCACAATCAGCACAAACCAAAAAACAAGAGGCGGAAGACAAAAGATGGAAAGAGAATGGATGTGGGGAGTCGAGGGGAGGGGAGGGTAGGGGAGGTGGGGCAAAATGCTGAGTTCGAGGAATGCCATTTTCTGTTTACAACTAAAAGGGGGAAAGAGAGAGTGTCAGAGAAAGTGTCAGGGTGCCTCACCCCCCTCTCTCCTTTTCTTGATGGTGGGTGTTGTCAGCCCCCCCAGGCCATGTTGGAAGGGCAGACACACACACACGCGCACACACACACACATACACACACACACACATCCTTTAAGAATCTGCCCACTTCAACCGGATTCCTCGTGGCTCGGCACATTTTAAAAAGAACAGTGTGAATGTGCACAATCAACATAAATCCACGAGTTGCAACACTGAAGGTTTACTGTGGATCCTGGAAGAAAACTGTTGCAGAAACTTTTTTTCAAATTATGCTTTTGGGGCGTTTTCTGCTGCACTAAACAGTTACGCTGCCGGGAAGCTGTTTGTTTGAGTGAAGTTTATGAGGCAATTTAAGACAGAATGTTAAAAATCCCCTGATTCACAGTTTTACGGTAATCTGAGTTTTTACAAGCTTCTGGTTACCAAAAGATTTGTTTTTTTTTTGATGCAGCAGAGCCAAATGTTTGGCATTACACGGAAACAGGAACTAACTTACTGCAGGCCTCATATAACTGTTGATTATACTGAGTTTCAGTCAAGTGTCTCTAGATTTAATCTCAGATTTTTCGAATGCCTGATTCTTGTTTTAATACATGTGGCCTTTCTGTTTGTCTTCTGGACTCCAAATTCCTTTTTCTTTGTACTGAAAAGTTATAGATGGTCAGAATTTCATTAGGGCTGAGATTTATTTAGCTAAACTCAATTTTTTGGCAGCATTTGACATAGACTCTGCCAGATAATTTTCCCAAAAAAGAAAGAAAAAGCGCACTACATATTATTGCCAAGACTTGGTTACCTTAAACAGTGTTGCTCCCAAAACAGAAGCTGTTGTTTATTTTTAAAAATGAGAAATTAGTAAATACTGTGTTTTAATATTTTACACTTAAAGACAGTATAAATAATATATGCTGTAATGCTGTAAATCATCTGGCTTAACATGCACAAGTTCACAATATTCCTGCTTAGTTCTCATGATTCATAGAAGAGCTTGTAAATCTCAGACATGTTTAATTGCTTCGTCATTTCGTGGATTCAAAGGCTTTAACATGATTATTACTGAAGTTCAGATGTTTCTGTATCGGTGGACGAGCTGTTGCTGCTTCACATCCTGATGTTGCCAAATTGGCTGTGTATCTCTAATTGACAAGACGGGTGAAAGGCGGGTTGGACGCTAATTGATTCCTGCTGAGACGACGGCATCGAGATGTCATCCCAGCCTCTCAAGGCAAGAGTCTTCAGGGCTCTCACTGATGAATGTGTGTTTCTGTGTGTGTGTGTGTGTGTGTGTGTGTGTGTGTGTGTATGTAAAAAAACCCCTCAGCTGGCAGGGAACTTGCGAGTGAGTCAGAAGGAAGCTCCCCGAGCCAGCGAGCATCTAATTAATCCTAACTCCTCCAGTCTTAACGAGGTCTTAATTACTCTCGCTGACTCTCTCAAGACGAGACGGCAGGGACTCGGGCGTCTCATGCGAACGTATATGATTGTCTGGTCAGAAGGCAAGAGCTTTCACTACGCAATTAGGATCTCGCGTGTGTGTTTTTGCGTGCATGTGTGTGCGTGCTTGCTCATCTGTGCCCGAAACAGTTGTCAGCTCAACCCACTTCCCACACCGAGCGAGGCGGCCATTGTGCGTAAGAGGCTCATCTTTAAGAACCAGTTTTCCCAGAGACAAAGTCCATTCAAGTCCAATTAGGGGAAGCCATTGAGGGCCCTAATTCCCTTACAGTGAATCTGCCTGATCCTCCTAACACATGCTACTTATTGTTCACTGGGAGGGGAGGGGGGGACGAGGGGGGAGGAGAAGGGAGGACCAGAAGTAAGAGAGAGGGTGAGAGAAAAGAAAAAGAGAACGAGACAATGACCCGGATTTTGGAAATATGGTAATGATGAGGGTAATGAATGCAGTGGGACAATGAAACAGAACACACATACACACACACACACACACACACACACACACACACCGATAGACAGACAGCAACAGGGTGCTCTCTCTCACTGAGTCCTACACCCACCCACACACACATACACACACACAACGAAAGCCTTGAAAAGAACAGCCTCACTCATCACAAATAGGATTATCCATGATTCATTTTTTATTAAGAGGAATAATATCTGCAGAGTTCCTCTCACTGATAAATATGCAGGATTAAGCCGGATTATGACTCAATTAAAACTAAATTTGTCTGTAACCTGTTATTTGCATAAAATGTGAGTAATAAGAAACTGTAATGTCTCAAAGGAGAAAGACTGTAAATATATTCTTGTTATAGTCAACAAGTCTCAAAGTGAAGTACAAAACCAACAATGAACTTCTCCACCTAAAACATCTGTATTTCTAAAGGCTGATGAATCTTCTTCATCTCAAACACAGAACTCCACACACACACACACACACACACTCACTCACCCTATAGTTTGTTTTGAGTCAGTCTCACACACTGTCTTACTACTCGAAATTCAGACTAAATTGCTAAATGTGTATTCTTCCCCATCTAAAAATATACCTATTAAATAAATACTCTGTTTACTCCTGCTTTAAAAACTGCCTCAAGGTATTATTATTATTATTATTATTATTATTATTATTATTATTATTATTATTATTCCGTCTTGGATAAACTTAATATTTTTAAGATATTGTGGGCAAAATAAACTGATTTCTTTACAATAAGAAAGACTTAAACTATTTTATCTTTAGGATTTCATTTAATCAAATCCTGTTTTTGATGTTTGATGTCCTCCTACTTCAGGAAAGACTATGTAAAGTGTTTATATTAATTTATTACCTCTCTATTTAGTCATTTGCTTATTGTTGGTGCCGCACATGATTACCTTATTTATCTAAAAAAAATAATGCATGCAGGTAGTTCTGCATTACTGTTTTGAATTTCTGTCCCTTAAATTTAACCAAATGTGTAGCTGCCACACAATTCAATGTTAGTTTAGTGTAAAGTTTAGACCATAATTTTGAATTAAAAATGCTTTCATTCAGATAAATTCCACTGTTTGTGGTTCTGTAATGCTGTCCATCTGCTGAGCAAAGTGGCCAAAGCACTGCAAACATCTTCTGATCTAAATCCATGTTTGCTGGGATGAAGAGATTAATTGAATATCAGTTTGGAGATAAACCTACAGATTGGAGAATAGATTACATTTGTAAGCAATATAAATCTCCAAAAGATAAACACATACACTGAATCTGTGCACTAACTCATTAATACTAATTTACTTTTTATTCTCAAATTTAAACCCTAAAGCCACTTAAATATTAATCATGTTTACTCAAATAACTGAAAACATGACTTAGACATGGCAAGTAAGCTGATTAAGGGAAATGATCAATGTCAGCAGTTTTAATTTGGTTGTTTCTCCTCAAACTGGAGATTCTTTTAAATTTGGTGAAATACAGTAATGTTAAATCTCATAGTTTCTCTGGAATCAGCTCATTTAGCTCATCACAATTAGTATTTATAAACAGAAGTTTTGAGCCAATTGGTCATTTACAGTCTCTTTTACCCAGAAACTTTTAAGAAACCAAGTCTACAGGTCATAACACTCGGTTTGAGACCTGCAGGGTCGAGTCCGGCATGTAAAGCACAGAGGTGGACTGGCAGCTGCAGAAATGCCATGTTTACATCAGCTGCATTTCCACAGATTTTTGTTTGTGTGCATACAAAATAATTAGCAATAAGAGTAAAAGATGGATTTCTTGTTAGAATTAGAATTTGCACTGTGTATGTATTACATGGTATGTAGCCTTAAGATGATGCAGTGTTAAAATATATAAGAAATTAATTTAAAAGAATTATTAGCATCTAACTTAAAGTGAAAGCGCTTTCCAACTTTTTTTCCTTGTGGTATTATTGTTGGTGCTGCTGACGAAAAGACAATTAGATTAGTTGTAATCAGAGCCACAACTACCAAAAGCACAGGACATACTGCAGAAGAGGTTGAAGGGGGAGGGGTTGTGGAAAATGTGAGTTTTTTCATTCATTTAGTCTTTAATGAACGCATGAAAGAAGATACAAATTGTTCAGTATGTGTTGTATAAAGTCAGCCATGATTTTGAAAAATGCAAAGAGATGCCGATACTATTGTTTCTGTCTGATGATTTTTATAAACTTCCACTTCATTTGTGACATAAACTTTAGTTTTTCATGGTAGACAGCTACGTAAATGCTGATAGTTTTATAATTCTTTCATCATTAGACCTAGTGATCAACATTTTGTTTTTGTTAAAAAACTTATCCAAAGCCTTTTTTCAATGATAATTTCAGGCAAAGACACAAGGTCCTTTGAGGAGATTAAGTTTTAAAACATGCTGAATTGCCAGAGTTTTTCATTATTATCTGACAAAACTTGATATTTTCCTCAGTGAAGCTAAACGGAGAGATGACTGTGCACTGTGACACCCATTTTAATCACTTCATGGACTTCCAGTTACTCACACATACTGGGAGCAGGTAGGCTTGGCAACCTTGTGTTTGCCTAGCAACCTTGTGTCCCAGCGACCCTTGTTGCCATGGCAGCCGATGAGGATGTGGCACTGCCACAAGGAAGTGGTCACCACAGATATAAGCCAAAGGGCAGCTGCTGCATGTGTGTGTGAGTGTGTATGTGTGTGTGTGAGTGTGTGGCTGCTAATTTGAATACAGCGTCCTGAATCCGTAGAGGAGCCGTATGCTCCTTTGCAAAACACGTAGCAGCCTGTAAACACGAAACAATCAGCGCCTTTGTTTTAAATCTGTTGTTCTGTTGTCATCCTTTTCATTTGTTTGTCCCCCCCTCCCCGCTCCCTCTGTCATTTTCTCAAAAACCCCCCAACATGCAAACACACACACACTTTCCTCCATCTCCTTTTCCCTTCCAACTCATTTTCCTTATCCTGCCATTCACACTCCGTCCGTTTTTTCATGCTAATTTTTTTTTCTCGCCTTTTTCTTTCTGTTTTCTTTCAAATGATGTTTA